>OX461808.1:27721241-28321241 GCA_949802685.1 Dicyrtomina minuta
GTAGTATCTTCTTAACTTGAACAACACTGTGTGAACTACTTACCACCACACCGAACTGAACGAACCAACAACTAACTCAACCCGCTAACGAATGACCATGTCCTCAAGTCTCAAACTCGAACATTGCGAGAAAGAAAAAAAGACGACGATGAAGAAAACGAACGAGTTGTATTATACTACACACTGACTGACTACTTTTACTATACTGGCTGACTGACTGGGGAAATATATATACATATATAGCGATGGTGGAACAACTTATAACAAAACTAACAACTAAATTCCAAAAACTGTTTGACTGGAATGAGCACTAACTGTATTATCTGTTTTGTTGTGCTGTATACTCGTCCTCAAGTGTTTAGTTTTGATTTTTCTCTACGATTTTACTGATAGTCGTGCTATTAATCCGACGTTGTTGGTTGTGGAGGTATTGGACTTATTGGACGTACATAAATTCAGGCTCACTCTGAATTATTAAAACTTTGGTTTTCACCTCAGCTCAGGTTTCTTTAGTCAGTCATTTGTTTTATTGTTCCAGGTTCCGACTGACTGACTGGTGACTGGTTGATATCTGTCACTTGATGCATTTAATCGATTCGATTACATTGCACGATGCTGATTTGTGATGCTGGTTATTTTCAGTTCGTCGATTTTTTTGGCTTGTGCTTGGCTTTAAAAAATGGTCACTGTTTAACTCGTTATGTTTTATCAAGCAACTAACTGGAAGTCTGGAAGCGGGATCTAATCGGTTAGAAACTTTGAATTAGACCTTAATTTAACTTTTTGTTTTCTTAGTGTACAACAGTTTGATTTCATACTTAAAATTTTAAATGAATCGTCTATATACTTTTCAGTTTTCCAGCTGTACAAACGTTACAATCAAGAACGCGCTGTAATAATCATTATCATAAGTCATAGGGCTTGACTAATTCGAAACTGATTAACATCCGCTTCTCTAACCAGACCAGCCTGTCGAATGTCGAATTACTTTTAAGCAGTGAAGTAAGAATTTTGAATCCTTTCGAAATAACTGTAGTAAAGTTGCAAAATTTATTACTTGTAATAATTAATTAGTACTTACTTAGTAATAATTGAATTAGTGTTAAAAATCAGACCGCCAGATTGACCTGATAATGTAGTAATTTTGATTAATTAGTTCATTTGATTACACACTGTATATAGTATTAGTCATTGTTATTCATGCGTACAAAAAACTTCACACAAAGAATAGTCGTAAAAAAATAATCTTAATCTTAATTGTTAATCGTAGTCGTAAAAAATGTTCACACTCCGACTCCACACTGCTCCGTGATTCAGTATTCAGTAGTAATGTAAAATATCCGATAAAACTTTCTTGTTGGAAATGCTATGAGAAAATCACTCACTATCACTGAATATATTATACATAGTTTTTCAGTTCACAGATTTATTTCTTTAAGTTTCTTACAATGTACGCACATCCTACTTTCATTCTGGATTAGAATTTTTCACTTAAGATAAATTCGAGCGTAATTTCTTTATTCTTACACACAATGCTATCGTCATTGCTAGATTTCTATTTAGTGCCTCATTAATAATGTCTGATTATTTTTTTGTTTTATCCTTTTCAGTGTTTGGGCTTTTGAACCTGGACCTGCTCGAGTTTTGCTGTACTGGAAATGGAAACTGTTAATTCTTCACAAATCACACAGTATTAATTCATTAATTGAAGACCAAGTCAAAGAGCGTCAAGAAGCGCTCATGAAAGTTCGAACTGGAATCAGTTTTGGACAAATTCAAGAATATTTCAATTAGATTTTCCGCTCTCGCTTTCCATTCCAGTTATGAGAGATTGCGATTTGGGTTGATTTTAATTTGCACTCGCACAACAAGATCGTATCAACGACCACCGACAACTCCGAATTGGCCCATGTATTTTAAAATTAAAGATAAATACAATTATTATTCAAAAGGCCTACTTGCAACCTCAGAATGAAATAACCCACGGAATATATGTGGTAGTTCAAGTATAATAATAATATTATTATTACTGCGATGAGTAGAAACTTTAAATGTCTCTTGTGTTTGTTTAACTGTTTCTATACCCATATAGGTTTTCTAGTTCACGGTTCTGGTTTTGACACAACTTACGTACCTACTAGATTCTTAAGAAGTAGTAATTTCACTGGTCTGGAAATCTGCTGGAAAATCTAAAAATTGTTTCTACAGAGAAAGAGAGAGAGAGAGGAGCTTCCAAACGGCAGCACACAGGTCCTGTGACCGTTTATCCAGGACTGACTAGAATCCGTTTTCGTATGGAGAAGTTAAAATAATATCTCGGTCGCCGTCTGCCTCCACAACAACATGCTCGGTCTCGGTCTCGGTCCCTTCCCTATTTTCGCCATAGTATAGTTTTCACTCAGGAGACTCGAACGGATCGAGCATCATCTCCTCCAGTCAGCAGTACCAGTACCAGTTTCAGTTCCAGTTCCACAGTCTCCAGCATTTTCCTTGATCACACACACACACTTACAGAGAGAAGTCTGACTATTTATACGAGTCCGATCCGAAGAGTCTATATATCGAACCTCTCTACTACCGTTACCGTAACGTTACCGTTGACGTTTTGTCACCGTTCCTGTTATACGACCACTGTTCCCGTTCCAGTTTCACGTTGCCATTGCCACTATTTTATTCCCTCACTCCTCCCGTAGCCGTAGCCGTATGTGGAGTATAAGTAGTATGTATAAGGATACAGATAATAATGTAATCTCTCTCGTAACCTTATGTTTCATTCCAATTCCAACAGCCAACAGCGCTCGTGTCTTTCTGCCTCTTTCCCTCACTCCTCAACTCCTCACTCACTACCTTTATTTTATTTTACTTTATACTTTACTTTACTTTTGCTCAACTTTACGTCTCCTTTTGATTTTGATTTTTTAGGAAAAGGACTCTGTGACGGAATTGACGGAGACGAAGACTTGTGCTTCCACCCACTGAAACTGAACACACGGGTCTTTCTTGGTTCTTTTAGTCCTGGTTGCTTCGTGAAGTGAATGAATGTGACTCCGACGGCGGCAGTGACGGCAACGGGCACACGGTTCGTGAGAGTTCGTCGATCTCCCTTCGCAACGAACCAAAGGCTCAGACAGACTGAGAGCGAGACGGGAGAAGTAGCGAGAGAAAATGTCCTGGAATCCTATACTACACAAAACAACTCTGTAGAAAGTAGAAATCTAGAGCTTGACTGTGTGATGTAGAATGTAGAGTTCTCGTCCTTCTTGAAACTGTAGAGCTGTAGAACTGTAGAACTGTAGAACCGTAGACAGTGGAAACTGTGGAAATCTAGAGAATTTTCCTCCAATTCCACTGCTGTGTGTATATTCAGTCAGAGAAAGTTCATATAGTAGTTGATGTTGAGAGTTGGCAGCGGGAACTATGTAGACTGGTGTATATACAATTTCCCTTTTCCATCTTTCTATGATCAGCTTTCACTCCCTTTTGAGCGTATAGCTATACACACGGCAGATTTCTTACAGCTTTCTGAGCTTTCTCCTTCTCCGTTACTATCCGTATAGCAGCTTCGGTGTCGGTTTCGGTTTCGGTCTCTACTTTTGGACTCGGCCTCCACCACCACACTATACGACAGCAACTACTACGACTACGACTTCGACTTGTACGTCGACTTGGATTTGAGTCTATGGCTCTGGCTCTGAGTTTTGGCTACTCCCTTTGCCGTTTTCGAATTTAGTTCAGACGCTGAGCCTGAGCTGATCTGAACATCTTCTCAACATCTGAACTGAACCGAACTGAGCTGAATTAGAAAATCCTGTGTGTGTGTGTGTGAATTTCTGTGTGTGAGAAGTGGGAAGAGATGAGACAGTAGAGTGTAGAGTGTCGTCGACCGAAGCCAGGGAATAGTGTAGAGCTGTAGAATTGTAGAACTGTGGAGAGTGTTGAGGAACTCAACTTTCGCTCTCAATCTCAATATCAATCTCAAATCCGTCCGCTTGTATCCGTATCCGTTATTTCTTCAAGTTGAATTCGGATTCGCATTTGAGTCTCTCTCACACACACACACACACTGTAGTTCTCTCCTGCCCTTCACCGTCGTCGTTCCCGTTACCGTTCCCGTTCCCGTTGCCCGTGCCGTTGCCGTTGCGTGGTCGTTTTCCTTCTCGTCTCTGAGTAAGGTACTTATTTGAATGGAAAGGGGGAGGGAGGGAGGGGGGTGGAGGGGATCCGAATTCGAATAGGTAGTAAATCCCAAGAACCGAATATGTTGAATATTGGAATTGGAATATTTTGGAGGAAGGTATGTGGTGGGTGTAGTAGTATAGGGAGTAGGTATGCCCCTACTAATATAGAAAATCGGAGGGAGGATATGAAGAAATGTAGAGCGTAGAAAATGTATAAAATGTGGAAAGTATGTAGAGAGAAAGGAAGTTGTATGGGAAAGTAGAACTTATATAGCAGAGCATAGGACTGAGAGACTGAGGCAGCTCAGGGAAATTCGGATATTCGGAAATTCGAGGTTTTTTTTGAGGTTCTACTGCAGAAGGAGTTTGGAGTTGGACTCCGAGGAGACTGTGGCTGGTGCTGGTACTGGAACTGGTACTGGTGGCTGTGCGCATCCCAAGTCTAGATTTTCGAATTCAAATAACAAGCATAGTGAACGAGAAGCCAGGCTTTCTCCACGTCTCCGCTTCGGCTTCGTCGTCTTTTCCTTCATTATATACTCAGTCAGTGTACGAGGCAAAGGATATATAGTCCAGTATATGCCTATAGGCTACATACTACTTATATATAGTCATATAGCCGTGTGCGAGTATAACATACTGTATATACTGTATTATTTTTTATGACTGCTCCTATGCCACTATAAAAGAAAACTCGGAAGGGTTTATCCACTAATGACGTCCTCAAAAAAGAATTCTTTTTTAAGAAATGAGAGGCTGATGCTGGGAATATTTATTTTAAGGCCTTCGTTAGTTGGTGATCTGCGACGTAATTTATGCATGGCCCCAGTTACTATATGTATATAAGCGAGGAGTCGTGAGTATATTTACTTCTAGATCTAGATGTACGTTTATCATTATTATGATGGGCATTGGTTGGGGATGTCATATCCATGGAGTGATGTAATTAGTTTGTAGGTTCCTTGGTAGTTGTAGCCGTAGCTTATAGGATGTGGAGGTGCGGACGTCTGTGTGTGTGTGTGTGAACGGCATGGATGCTAAATGTGTTTTTTATGTAAGTATAAATGGTAAAGTACCTTTATACCGTGTGGGTTATTATGTAGCCTTGGAACATGGACACACTTTTGTAATTACATTATGGGTTATAGCAACGAAATTTTATCTAATCAAGAGCCGGGATACGGAATACGGAATAGGGACCCACGCCTACCTATCTCTGTTATGTAAATCTGCTCAGTTTATATTTGGTGTGTACCTACTTCTATAGAGATGTGGTAGGCGTCTACACCTCTGCACTTAGGTAGGTACTTTTGTATATTGTACTAATTGTACACATGGTCCCTTAAGATTCAAAATCGCAGTAATTAGAATAGTTTGCACTTTTCAAAATCATGCAAATAGAATATTTTGCAATTTTCAAAATCATGTAAATTAAATATTTTTATATTTTGCACTTTTCAAAAACAATTAGAATGAAATATTGTGCACTTTTCTAAAACATGTAAATAACATATTTTGCAGTTTTTCAAAAGCATGTACATGGAATATTTTGCAATTTTCAAAAACATGCAAATAGATTATTTTGCACTTTTCATAAAACACGTAAATAGAATATTTTGAACTTTTCATAAAACACGTAAATAGAATATTTTGCAATTTTCAAAAAACATGTAAATAGAATATTTTGCAATTTTCAAAAACATGCAAATAGATTATTTTGCACTTTTTAAAAACATGTAAATAGAATATTTTGCAATTTTCAAAATACATGTAAATAGAGCATTTTGTACTTTTCAAAAACATGTAAATAAATTATGCGACACGAATAATTATTATGTTCTCGCAATTCTACATATGGAATCCATGAAGTATTTTTAAACAGTGTACATATAACATTTTGCAGAAATACTATATTCCAACGCCAAATACGCCAACACATACAACAAAACTCAATTTATGACCCTTTGCATTTTACGAATTTCGCTACGAATTTTCCCCAAGTCCCATATTCCCATTCAACATTATAGAAATAGTGACATTCCTCGATAATGATTATAGTATAAATATAAACATATGCTCATCCGATCCGCGACTACACAATGCATTACATTTTACATTACATGTGCATACCTCAATTTCTAAACACTTCCCTTTTCAACATTTCCCATGCATTCTCAGCATTCTCCAGTCTCCAGCAACTACCATTCTGTGTGTAGCAGAATGTTGGCAGTGGGTTGGCGTTGGCGTTGGCGTTGGCAGGGCTCTTTGCTATGGTTATATACATATCTTGTCGTTGTCGTTGGTGAAATAGTGAAAGTCTCCCATACAGCTAACTGCCTGTCTGTCTGTCCCACTAAAAAATAGAGCCGAGTGAGCGTATGCTGAGTTGAACAGATGGATTCACTGAGCGAAAGTACTTGCTATATTATTATGCGTGTATCTGGATGAGTCTGGGTGTTCCCTATATCCATTTCCATGGTGCCGATATATGTATAGATATAGCCATCATGAATGACATATAGCAGCACCGTTACCATGGCCGAAGCCACGAAGCCATTCTCCTCAGCTATAATTAAATACAAACAGTCAACAGTGAAAAAAGTAAATAGACAGATACATCTGCATGGAGAAAGGGAGAAAGCACGTTTTATGAGGGAGACATGGAAACTCACACATTCTACATGTGTATTTATAGTGTAATCATAATATTGTACATTATATATGCATAACTCCACACAGCGAAGACTCAAAATGAGCCATATTATCTATAATTTCAATTTCAAAAGGAAGTAAAATTCATTATGTACAAAAACATTACAATATTTTGATGGTAAAAACATGGCAATAATGAAACAGTTTACAAAATATTTTGCAGTTTTCAAAACTTGTGAAGAAAACATTTTGCGCTTTGAAAAATCTTGTACATAGAAAATTTTGGATTTTTTTAAAATAAATAAATAAGAAAACATTTTGCAATTTAAAAAAGTATGTTATTAGAATATTTTGCACATTTAAAAAACATGCAAATAAAACATTTAACAATTTTCAAAAACATCTAAATAAAATATTTCACACGTTTTCGAAAACATGGAATTAGAACATTTTGCACTTTTCAAAAATATGCAAATAAAATATTTAAGAACATTCAAAAACATCCAAATAAAATATTTCACACCTTTTCGAAAACATGGAATTAGAAAATTTTACACTTCAAAAATATCCAAATAAAACATTCCACTTTTTTTCAAAAACATGCAAATAAAACATTTTACAATTTTCAAAAAAACACTTTAATAAAATATTTCGGACTTTTCAAAAAATTCTTAATTACCAATAATTAACATACGAATACGAATACGAATTTATTCAAGAGAAAAAAAGTGCTTTCGGGCAGAGCCCATCACACAAACAATAAAATTATAGATTAATTTTAAGGATTACATTCAAATGGTAGATAAACATTCCTTTACGAAGGAAAAGACACTTGTAATGGTATTAAAACAATTTAAGCTTTTAAGAAATTGATTGGACCGATAATTAACATATTGCACCTATTTACCTCATTTACACTATTATTTTCTGACATTCATCATCACCCTCATTGTAACTCTCCAGTTTAAGTTAAATAGGGCCCATATCTCCCCTTCACTCAAAACATCTGTACAAATCGTATACTATTCGATTAGGGGGCACGAAACTACTGCTCAAACTTTAGTATACAGGGGATAGAGATGAGGCTCGCAAAACGGTAACAATAGCCTTCAGATTGCGTGTCTATATATATTCCTAATAATACAGATAGTCGGTGCCGGTGCCGGTACTGGTACCGGTCTCGGTGCAATAGCCTGGTCTTACTGATATATATTGGGCCGATTCCCTTTGCGTTTCCATGTCTATGCTGTGTCTGCTGTTATTGCGGGCTCAGTCAGTCTCCTACTACGACTACGACAACGAGGATACGAGAGGACAAAACATTTTCTCACTTTCTCCACTTTCACTCTACTTTTTTTCTAGACCACTTTCCCCAAAGTCAGCAGTATACAGGGATGGGAAGAGCGAGGGAACGAGAGGCATTGAATGGAATGGAAAATAGATTGATGTGGATGGGATGTTGAATGGATTGTTGTTGGCGCTGGGAATCGTTGTTTGTAATCGTATATCGTATCGTAGCCTCAATCCTATTCCCATAAAAAATGCCGTATATCGACAGCGAAGAGCCAAAATGACCCATATTCATTTTTTAAGCTAAAAATAAAAAGCACTATCTGTGACTATCTACAAAAAGAATCAAATCTACCTCGATCACAAAAGAATGCAAATATGACATTTTGCACTCTAAACAAATGTAAATGGAACGTTTTGTACTTTTTAAAAATGTCTAGATGAAACTTTTTGTACTTTTTAAAAACATGTAAATGGAACGTTTTGTACTTGTCAAAAACGTCTAAATGGAAAGTTTTGCACCTTTCAAAAAAGTGTAAATGAAACGTTTTGTACTCCTTTAAAAAACGTCTAAATGGAACTTTTTGCACTTTTCAAAAACTTCTAAAGGGAACGTTTTGTAGGTACTTTTTATAAACGTCGAAATGGAACTTTTTGCACATTTCAAAAACGTCTAAATGAAACTTTTTGCACTTTTTGAAAACATGTAAATGGAACATTTTACACCTTTCAAAAACGTCTAAATGGAACGTTTTGCACCTTTCAAAAACGTCTAAATGAAACTTTTTCCCCTATTCAAAAACGTCTAAAAATTGAACATTTTGAAATTTTTAAAAACTCGTAATAACAGTTTTCGCATCTATACCACTTAGTGTTTATGTTCACATAGTTCATTTTGATTCTATAGCTTAAAATGGATATGGGTCATGTGGATTCTTCACCGACGATATGTACAAAACCCTATACCAAGGAAATCTTTATAACGCAACGCATACGGGGCTCGCAACCAACCATTTACCTACATACATTCATACATAAGGACAGAAAGACAGACAGACGGAGAGAGAGAGAGAGAGACTAGCCCAAACGCTAACCCTCCAAGCGTAGCCTATAATCGTGTACTAAAGGAATGTCAATAGGCAATCGAGAAAGCAATGCTCTATGGGAATCAAAACCACGCTGGGAAGTGATGGGGAAAGTAGTGAAAGAGAAAGTGGTGAAAGTACTGTGTTGAACTTTATCAAGTTTCCCTCTCAACGACCCCTATTCCGAGAGTGGATTTCCCATTTTATCAGCCCACACACAACAACAACAACAACTTCCAAGTATAGTGAGATGTCCATGTTATGTTATGCGTATTCAAGGATTTAAAAGGAGAGTTTAGGCTCTTTTTTGAGAGAGAGCGAGAGGGTCTAATCGTGAAAGCTGCATAAACATAAACATAGATATCATAATATAATGTTTTTTTCAGTCTTTTTTAGGAAGACAGTTGATAGTTTTAACTTAACTTGTTTCCTTTTTCTTGTTTTTTCTTTTTACGTGTGAAGTATTGAGTGTGAATGATCTTTTGACGTGGTGTATACTGTACAGATATGGACAAAGTAAAGTGATTTTATTTCATTTTATTTTTACTTTTTTGAGCAGATACATGTTTTTGAAGTAGGTATGCGAAGTTTCAGTTATATGGTTTTGACTGATTTTCTGGTGTGGTTTTCGGTTGTGTATATAGGTGTTATACGGCATAGCGGTGGGTGTAGATATATTTTATGGGTTGAGCAATACACAAATTATTGTGAGTGAAGAATCAAAATTATGACACCCTTAATTGGGAAATTTAATAATAAATTATATAATTAAAATGAAGGTAGGTATGTCAAAACAATTGCAGGAAATAGATACACGAGTGTTAATTTAATGGGTGTTGTGAAAAGTGTAAAATTCGTTCTATTTTCATGCTTTTAAAAGTGTGCAAAATTTTGAATTTACATGATTTTTGAAAAGTGTTTAATGTTTTATTTACACGTTTTTGAAAGTAGTAAAATTGTCTATTTACATGTCTTTTTAAAAAGTGTAAAATATTCTATTTACATGATTTTTGAAAAGTGCCAAATGTTTCATTTACACATTTTTGAAAGGAGCAAAATATTCTATTTAAATATTTTTAAAAAATTGTAAAATTTTCTATGTTACATGTTTCCGTTTCCAAAGAAGTGCAATAAAATATTCGATTTACATAATTTGTGAAAAGTGATATACAGTGTGTTTCAATGAAATAGACTCAGTCGTTTTTGGGGGGTAACTTCCCCCCACGCACGAATAATTCAACGAGATAACTATTTATTGTTGACAACTAACTAGGTGCTATGTTTAAACTTTGGTTGACCCCCAGGGGTCAAGAGGTTACTTAAAAATTAAATAAAACCCAAAAAATGGGTGTTTCAATGAAATAGACTCAGACCACGGTTTTTCCCATTCAAAAACGTCTAACTTTTGAACCCGTAGATGAAAAAATGCAAATTGTCAGCTCACTAACAAATGTATTACCAATAACTAGAAACACTCACTTTGATCACAGAGTGACAACAGCACCACTGACTGGGGAGAGAACTGGTCCTCATCGCGTCACTTACTTTTACCGTTGTTTCTTATGGGGCGGTCCTGACTTGTTTCAGTTATTAGTCTCTCACATAGGCAAACAAGCACGGATTGAAATAAATGAACATGGGACAAAATGCCAACTAAATTCCCTACAAAATGGCATGTCACACATGATTGAGGTTGCACTGGGTCACAAGGCACCCGCATGCCCGCATATAAACTTTAAACGCAGTTTCCGCACGGCGCCCCGCTTCTGCTCCTTTGGCGAACCCACTACGGCAACAATATTTTTTTGTAATTGTTTGTAGATAGTGAATTTTGTTTCCAGCTAAAAATGGACATGGATCATTTTGATTCTTCACTGATGATGTAAGCTTAAGCGTGCTTAAAATTTAAAACGGTATTGAAGAGGCTTCATGTAGTTTGCGTAGATTGCTGAACTGTACTGACCTATGAGAAATTTTATAAGCTTTATTTTACCATTTTACGGTTTAAAAGTTTTGAGGATAAACCCATTTGTTACCCTCGCTATGCACATATGTCACCTTTTTGTAAAGGATTTTAATATCTAACATGAATTTAAGCCCCATGAGCCGAATTGATTCACAATGCGGACGCGATACACAAGTATGACAGTTGGCTGACGGTGACGGTTCTATGCATATTTAAAGTTTCTAAGGTTTTCTTTCAAAATTTGGCCGTCATTATTAATGAGTTCAAAAACTTGAATTCAAATTGAGAATAATTCACTCTTAAAATAATCAAAATATCTAAATATCTAGGAAAATTCAGAAATATTGGACATTCCGTATCCGTTTTTTAAATTTTTATTGTGAAAATGGTGAATGTTTCATGTCGTAATCTTTTTATTAGTTACTTTATTTTGGTTTTAAAAACCCGAAATCTAAAATAGTACTCGTGGAAATAGTAACAAGCCTGATTGTGCCCCCTGTAAAAACCACCGAGGAAAATTGCTTTACTATCAAGGTTCATTCTGCCATCTATGTTAAGAAGAAGCCTTACTAGTTAGTATTGCAAAAATTGTGGGAAATTGCCGGTGATTTCGGTTTTCGGTTTCTTAAATACTTTTTAGCTGCAGGAGGTCTGTTTTGTAATAGTAGTAGTAGTTTATAAACAATGCTAATTTTTATTATATATTGTAGCCTGCATTAAACCGATAATGATGATCGAGATCAAACTATTGGCTTTCTCATACTTAAAACTAATAGTGTACGGCATTCACTTCTGTAGGTAGGAAGCTAATAAATTGTGCTCGCTTAATAAAAGTTTATGAACGTGATCATCCCCCCTTTTCTTTCATGACAGCAATAGCAGGACAGGAGGCTAGGCTAAAGGATGGCAATGTTGACCTACGGCCAGAGTCGGAGTCGTCCTACAACAACTCCCAAGACGGAACCCAAAAAGGGGATCCAAAATCCCACCCCGGATGCGGACAATAAAAGAGCGCCAGGTTCTTATTTCACCTGCTTAATTGTTTTCGCTGTTGTTGTGATTGTTTTTGTGATTATAATCATTGTAATCATTGTTGCGCTCATTAGTAATAAAATATTATGATGTATGCTGAAGTGTGGTGTGCCTACCTATACCTACCTAATTATTATTGAACGTTGTGAAAACTGGGTACTTGGCATTTTTCATTTTTTTTCCCGTAGCTATATATTTCTTCGTCTTAAATGCAGTTTAGATAGATAAGATGCCTCGAGCTCCACACAGTGATTAATACAACGATTTGGTAATTTGGTATAATATAATCAAAAGAACAACCGAGCAGTCAGCAGTTTTAATAATAAATTTAAATTCTAAACAACAGGTTGCAATTTTATTAACTTGGAAAGTGTAAAATTTTGCTATTTAAAATTACATTATTATTACATTGATAAGTTTTTCACTTAAGTACACCATTATTCTATAATTGGGCTAATAATTACTTTGAAGAAAAGTGACGGATCAATACCTGTGATACTGGATATGGCATCAACGAGGTTTTAATGTGATAATAAATTGCACAGGGATTATAATACTTGACGTCCTAAATTACGAGCTAAGTCCCAGGATTTTTGCAGTAACAAAAACAGAGGCATGCATCATGGTTGGGCGATTCCTTTGAAATGTCTCAATGGCTTGAGGCCGAGCCTCTTCCCACTTGTGCAAATCTCTGTAGATGGGCTGAAGGAATTTAAGTCGGCCGTTCTTGGTCACAAAGTCCAAGGCTAAAGGTAGTTTCTCGATCCACTGAGCTTTGCTAATGAGGCGAATCCATCTGAAATAAAAAAAAAAGGATAAATAATACGAAATAAAATATTCACATGGCTCAAAATAAAAATATATCACCCGCGAATAAAGACGAATAGAAATAAACTAAAGCACATACTACATACATTATTGATTACTGGCAAGTTAATTGAAAACTTAAAGTTACGAGAAATCAGTAATTATGATAAACGTAATAAACTCCTAGACAATAGACAATATTAGATTATTTATGGTGCATTTATTATTTATTGTTTGTCTCTTACCGGAATAAAAATTCGGCATTGGTAGAATTTTGAAAATCGTAAGCTTCTTCCATGGCTTTCGCTTTGACAATTGTAAATGGAGCTTCCGAGGCAATGAGTTGGTTTAAAAATTCCACTATTTGATTTGGTTGTAAATCTTTGAGGTCTTCCTTCGAAAAAGGTGACTTTTCTTCTGCTGGATTCCATTTTATCCATTTTTCACTTAGTTCCACGCAGGGGACCACGAGAGATGTGTCATAGCTGAATTATTCAAAACAAAACCAAAACGTCAAACAACATATTAACCAAAGTTAATTCAATTTTTTTTTATTTTATGTATTAAGTTTAGAAAGATATTAAAAACCACAATTGTGAGTTAAGTGCTTACTCTGGCTTTATTATTGGCATGCCAGGCAGGAAGAGCCAAGAATCCCACGCGATATCTTTAATATCTTCAGATTTTCCAAATTTCGTGAAATAGTCGATAAAGTATGATTTAAAAACATCAGTGTCGATGGACTTGTGTGCATATTCTTTAATGTACACCTTTAGGAAAGGCTCGAAAACTTCTATAAAGTAAGCAAAACACAAAAAATTAAGGTATTTATTACATTTTTAAAAGCTTTGGCAGTTTTAGTAATACTAAAAAAAAGACCTACTAACGCTTATTTTTAAACCGTAAATGGGTTCCTAATCTCTAATTAAATACTGTTTAGGTTTAGTTGTATGTTAGGTAGATTGACTTACCCGCTCCCCCAAGTTTTTGCTCCAAATAAAACAGGAAATTACTTCCCTTTTCATACGGTACTCGACTAAAAGCATCTTCAGGGTCCACCCCGTGTAAATCCACAACAAGTTGCGTTAACGGGTTTGTTTCCCCAAGGGCTTTGACACAGTCCATTAAATCAGACCACCCCAGGTGAGCAGAAAAATGTCTGTAGTGCCAAAACAACAATAGGTAAAGTAAAAATACTAACGAAACCACACTTTAAAAGGAAATATAGTTGTACAGACACAATACAACAGAGTAAAAATAAAAGTAACAAAATCCAAATCCATTCATTTAAATTCGATGTTTGAAATTATTACCTCATCGGCTCTCCACTCAGCCGTCCCACAATTTTTCTCTCGATAAAACGAGTGAAGCCTTCGTTAAGCCAAAAATGCTCAAAATTTTTATTTGTGACCAAATTCCCAGTCCAGCTATGCGTGATTTCATGAGCAATCACATCCGCAAGAGATTTATCCCCTGTGAGGAGATTTGGAGTGACAAACGTCAAGCATGGATTTTCCATTCCTCCGTAAGGGAAGCTTGGTGGCAAGACTAATAAGTCATAGCGTCCCCAAACGTACCTGCCAGATGGCATAGAATTCAGAATGTTTAGCTAAATTACAAGCCAATACTGCGCAAGATCTACATTAAATAGTCCATTTTGAACTTTGAATTCGATTTTGATTTTAAATATCGCGACTTACTCTCCACAAATACTCTCAGCAGTCTGTAGCATTTTCTCAGTATCAGCAAAATCGATCGCAGAGAGTTCCAGAAAATCTTTTTCACTCCAACAACGACTTCGAGGTCCAAGTTCTACACTCTCGAGTTTACCCACAACGATCGCAATCAAGTAGGAGGGCATCCCCACCTTTTGAGAGAATGAATGGAGGAGATACTCCGAATCGGATGAAATAACTTCGGGTTCTTTCTCTTGAAGAGCGCTCATAAGAACCACAAGGTCCTTCGGTGCTTTAACATTTGCGGAGTATGTTGCTTTTACGAAGGGTGTGTCTTGACATGGAACTAGGGACCGAGCATGAATTGCCTGAATTTATTTGTTTAAATGAGATACACATAATTAAATTTAAATTCAAATAAATCAAATGTATCTTTAGTTGTCTACGTTTGCTAAAACTGAATTTGAAATTGGGGCTCTAATGTTGATCGCTCCCTGTAATTAAGTACTTAAAACTATTCAATAAGGATGCTGCACTCACCTGGCATTGACTAAAAAGATATGGAAATTCTTTTCCATGAGTTTGCTCCTTTGAAAGCCACTGGAGGCTCTCGGCTGTTGTCGAAGTTTCGTACTCGATCGTAATTTGAACTCTGTTTTTTGAAAGAAAAACAAATCAAATATAGTTCAGTGCCTTTTTGATTAAATTGCTTCATTTATTGAACTGAACTAATTGCTAAATCGATCTCAAACATCATAATCACGGTACGATAATTACGACTCCCAACAGAACAGACCGTTTGTTAAGGCTACAAATCATGAAGAATGTCAGAATGTATTACTTTTTATCGGCAACGGAAGCAAGTTGAATGACTAACGGCCTCCCCATCGTCATAAAAGGATTTCCAATTTCGAAATTTAATTCACTCCCATTTTGATCAACAATGGACTTAATTTCCAAATCGTGGGTGTCTAAAATCTTCATAAAATTTCAAAATAGAAACGTATTAAATTATTGCTCAGAAGAGAGAAAAAATACTAAACTGTCTGCAAACGAAACATGTCAATGTTTATAATACTTAACACAATAAGTTATCAAAAGCCGGAAATATAAGCCAGTGACAACTTGAAAATAGTATAAAGTTAGCTAACCACAACATCATCAATCACTATGAATATTGTGTTAATAATTAAATCCAAAGTTATTTAATTACATGTAAAATTAACTTTTAAATTTAAATCACCAATTTATTCCCTTTGGGGCATGTAGCTAGGAGATCATAGCGAGCCGAACCAGAAATAACCTTCCTCGAAAAATCAATTTTCCAGTCCAAATGAAGATGAGTAATGATAATTTCCTCTGTTAAATTCAAATCAAACATTACACCGGAATGTCAAAGGCGATGCAGCTCATTAAAGCCAGCATTAATGTTGTTTGAATGTAAAATCGGAAACATAACACTCACCAGGGTTAGAAAATGAGTTGGGGTCGTGCAGACTTAATGATCGTTTCTCAGCCATTATTTTAGTTAAGGCACAATCACACTTTTCCACTTTTTTGAACTTTCTTCTTCCGGGGAATCGGTTATCTAGTAACCAGTTTGGATTTTCTATGTGAACAACAAAACATACTTTTACAAAATAAATTCAATAAATATTATTTATAGGTACATATTTATTAATTATATACAATATTATATATAATTATATATATTAAAATTGAGAGTAGGCAAGTTTAAGTTTGGTATAGTTGATCATGTACAATGAAACACAGGCATCAGTCAGTTGATAGTCAACAGAGATTAATTAACTAGGGACTATACATGTTAATATTTAATGCAATACTAACAACTAACAACTAACGAAAATCAGTCAGAATACTTACCACTTTACCGGTACCACCTGTTACTTCGGAATTAGACGCGTTATACTTCGGAATTAGTGACTAGGCTAGCTTCCAATTAGTTATAAATTAATTTCAGCATACAGGTAAGGAGTAAGTGCTGCAATTATTGTCCACGTCAGCTAGTTCAGCAAATAGGGCAGTAGACAATTAATTTGACATTCATTTGACACTTCAACTCAACTTCAAACTCTGGCTTGTGTATATTGAATACTAAGAATACTGACCGGCAACTTGTGACTGACACTACACCATACACGGTTATTCACAGCAGTCGGTGTCGGTAACAGATTAAAACACTTTGCACAGAGTGCCACAGAGAGAGCTTTAGAATTCACAATTCACACTGGTAGTACTTGTAACTTGTAGCAATATACTTGAACATAATACCATAATATTTTAATACTGATGTTGAGTTGAATTCTGAAGATTTTGTTTTTACCTCTCGATCGAAGCGTAACCCTAGATAAGATTGCTGTAGTCATTGAAAGCACAGAATAGCATCACTGATTTCATTCATTGCTGTGCAGTGTTTTACTTTAAGTAATTACTTAAAGTAATTACATTATATTAATACACCTACTTAACTAAAAGAAAAACGACAAGAAAACAATTTTATGTTTGCATCAAGTTTGCACATCGACTTCAGCCAAAAACGACAGGAAAACGATTTTGTCGAGATCTACCTCCTAACTCCTAAGTAGGCACTTTGTTAATATTTAATGTTCCATTGTTCCATAGGCCCAATGTTTAACTTATTTATTTTTTATATAACTGTATAATTTCTGTCATGGGTTCGAATGACTATAATATCAGTATCAGTATTGTTTTTATTTACTTACCGCATTTTCTGTATTAGTACAAGGGTCTATAATAGCACATCTATAGGACTGAAAGGTGTTTAAATACTGCACGGATCTATTAACACACAATTATATTGCAGTAAATAAATAAGGCAGGTTAGGCATGTAGTTTTCTATCGCCTTTGCTTATTTGTTATTGGATGCACCGTATTTCCTTTAATAGTAGACGGGCCTGTAATAGTAGACGAATTGATGTATAATGTAATAGTTAGGCGAGTCTGGAAGGTCGGAGTTTGAATAGTAGACGGGTTTGGGAGGTCAGAATTTTACTAGTACACACGGGTCTACTATTTTAGGAAATACGGCAAGTATGAAGTCTAATGACTCGAAGGACGCGTATCGGTCGTTAATTACGTTTACTTTTGACTTTAATTTATAGAATGTAATTTTTGATCCGAGATCTACATCGCTCATATTATTGCTGGGTTCCCTCAGAATTCAATACCAGTTGTGCTGTACTTTACATAATATTATATAACCTATACTTTTAATGTAGGTAGGCGTGTGACGTTTGAGTCGTTGAGTAAAGGTCACATATTGTGGGTGCAATATGAATTCAAGTTTTAATCTCGAATAGATAGAATGGTTTTTATTGCAGAAGCAACTTTTCTAAATTTCCTATTCAAATTCATAGTAAGTATTTAATATATTTTAGAGTTTTAGCGTTATGAAATTATATTCATTCGAAACTGGTTGAATCCACGTAGGTAGGTAAAGGTACGTAAGTTATTTTTATTTTATAGTTTAGTTAGGAATGCATGTATCTACTAATCTACTTACTAGTATGTACGTGAATACACTACAGATACTTAAGCACAGCCTATCAACTAAATGCAAAATCGACTTCCTTTACAGGGGCACACTGGGACGCTTAAACTTGCAAAATGCATCAAAAAGATTCATGGTGTTTTACTTACTTACGAAGGAAAGATTTTGAAGTGATCACGCCGAATCGGTTCCATATAATATGTATTTGTTTTTTAAAAGTGCATGTAAAAAAACTAGATTTGCTGAAGAACATGATGATGATACCAATGGACATTTTGACTCGCTAAGTGGGATTTTTGAAAGTATAAATTTGCTAATGGTAACTATAAACGGGCGCCATATTTAGTTGACTAGAAAATGAATTTTTAATTGCTTAGCACCCTGTAGCTCCTACAATTTTCGTCGGATTTATAAAACAAAGTGCCGTTTTGTAATTCTTATTAAAGTATTTATCAAGTAGTAATTTCTTGGTTTTTAAAAATTCAAAAAATTTATTTTGTTTTCAGAAAATGAGGTCTGGTGTTTGTCTTGATCCTTTTGGTATTACCCAGGGCCGAGACAAATACATTATTTTCTAAAAACAATATTTTGTTTTGAATTTTAAAAATAAACTACAGTTTTTTTATAAATCGGACGAAAATTGTAGGAGCTACAAAGCGACGCAAGTGAGGAAATGAAATGAAATGTGATTAAAATTCAGACTTTCAAGAGGTTTCAATATTTGGTTATCAACCCGGTCAGGCGCCGGTTGTGTAAAGTGTATATAAGGTATTTAAAAGCTTTTTATTTTCATAGTAGAAAAATATTTTGTTTCACGCTTACAAAAATAAAAACTTATTGTGGCTATAACTTTTAATTTTGAGAGGTATAATTTAGCCATATTTTGCACTTTGAAAATTCTCCTTTTTTTCGAGTAATGTACATTTTAAAACTGCGTAAATAAGTAAATTAGAAGTTTTGGAATTTTGAAATTGTGCAAAATTAGAGGGATTTTACTTTCACATAGCAGTAAAAATGATCAGCTCAGCAGGTTGTTTTTAGAGCTTCAAGAATTTGTTTTCCTAAAATTCTGACCGCCATAACATATGGGAATTACATTTTAGCTATGCTATATCATTTCTTATGCTATACTGTAAAAGAATATTTTAAACTTGAACTGACACTGGCATTACTAGCAACTATGAGAATTACTCCGAGTTATTCATAAAAAAACAAAAATATAGGAGCCGAAACCATACAAGATTTACATTATTTTATTATTAATAACGAGGAAATTCATTTAAATTATTTATCTATTATTACAACAACTATTGTTAGTTGAGCCTGAAAATGCAATTAATAAATTTAATAAAAAGAATTAATGATTAATGACATTACTGAATGCGTGCTGTAGCTGTATATAAGCTTATGAGTAATTAATTAGCATGCAGAAAAGACTAAAAATAATAAAAATTTTTAAGCGTAAACAAAAATCACAGATCAAATTGCTATAATTTCTCTACCGTAAAAACGTATTTAAAAACACATCCATCTCCGGTCGCTTTTCTTTATTTTACAAGAGTCATTCAAGTCGAAAGCACTGCTTCCTATTTTTGCTGTAGTCTTCAAATTTTCTTTTGTATAATTATTGTCAAGTTGCATTCTTTTTTCCAAAATTTCTGTAGACAGCGTCCTGAATGCAGCCTCCACGTTTGCATTGTTTTTGCTTGACGTTTCCAAGAATGTTATGCCCAACTCTTCTGCTATTGCCTGAAGAAAAACATAATATTATTCATAGTCTTTGAATGTCCATTTCTATACAACTAACAAGGGAATGGTTTTACATGGTACGCGGATGAGAACTATAGAAGTTACAGGGCGGCAAAATATTAAAATTTGAATTTTTTTAAACTTTGGCGGGCTACTGTGACCAAACAAAGCAAAATTCAATCGAGTTACTTTGGATCCCTACTATTTGAAAGTAGCCTGATTTTTGTAGATATGACTTTTTTAAATTGGCGCGTACCATGTAAAACCATTCCCTTGTAAGAGCCTACAAAATTTTGAAATCTGGATAGTATTACTTAAACTATATTATGCGTATTTCCTAAATTGAAATACAGCAGATATGATAGAACAAATATTATATTGGTGAATAATATTTTACATGTCCAATTTCTTGAGAAATCTGTCGATCCTCTTCTTTATCCGCTTTGCATCCTACAAGGATTTTACTCGCATGCTCTGCTCCGCAAGTATTGGCAAAGTTGAGGTACCATTGGATCTCTTCCACAGACGAGGGATCAGTTATGTCGTACGCTAGGATAACGCCATCACTTTTCCTTACGTATCTATAATCAATGGATCGTAATACACAGTTGTTAAAATTTGCTTGTAAGGAATTCACGGCTTTGAAAAATAATGGAGAATATCGTCTGTGAAGAAGCAAAATGACCCATATCCATTTGTAGCTAAAAATAATACCTATCCACCATCTACAAAAATATTGAAACATGTCTTGAAAGCATTGAAATAGAACATGATGCAATTTTCAAAATTATGTAAATCGAACATTTTACACTTTTCAAAAACATGTAAATACAATATTTTGCAATTTTCAAAAACATGCAAATGAAACATTTGGCACTTTTCAAATACATGCAAATCGAATATTTTACACTTTTCAAAAACATGGAAATGGAATATTTCACACTTTTAAAAAACATGTAAATACAATATTTTACACCTTTCAAAAACTCCTAATTAACATTTTACTCATTTTTCTCATTTCGTTTGTATAACATAGCTAATTAATTTTAGGGGGGCAAGGTAGTCTCGTGTGCCAATGGACGGCAAAAGAGATAGGGGGGGTCAAGGATCGATTACACTTGCTTGCATGTCGTAGTGAGATCTCCCTAATACCTTGCTCTCACGGGGAGGCATCCTACTGTGTGGTCCCGTAGCTGAGGTTGGGAGTGGAGGGGGGGAGGCGAGGGAGGGCGTGTGGTCGGTAGAGGGTTGATGGGGGAATGGGGGCAGCGATGAGTGACGATCAGCGGACGTAATCTGCTGACTCTCCTCAGGCCGTGTGCTTCTAGGGGTGGAATGCCCTCTGTCTCCATTCTCTCTCTATCAAATGCGGACCACGTGCGTTCTCTCGCCTCTAAACCTGGCGCTCCCCAGCATGCACGATAAGGCCCTCGTCATAAGGATAGGCTCTCCATATAGGAATGGTGAACGAGGTATACAGCTCTAAAGGCTCCGTCTATTGGTACTGGCGGAGCTGCTAGATGATGTAAAGCCTCGCCGACCTTAAACAGTTAAACTATATCTGGTTGGCGCCAGTATAATCCCGCACTGCATAGAGTACATACAGGAATTTCGTATTATATCCATAGCAAGGTCAGCAAAAAGACCAAATAGTACAGTTCAGGATTGATTTCTGGCTCAGCGAGCGGTACTTTCAATGTGCCGTCTCACTTGCCTGTCGAATCATAGAACAAATACACTGTGTATGGGTATATACCCGAAAACGCAATAGTGTCACACTACTAGCTAATTAATTTTGATTCTAGTTTAAATTGGATATATGGGTCATTTTGGTTCTTCACAAACTATATATGTATTATGTATTATAAGGAATTATCAAACTAACTAACTAACTAACTTACTGCTGAACGATTTGTCGATAGCGTTCCTGACCGCTAGTGTCCCACTATAATTTCATTATGTCACACAATTTTATACAAAAATATATACAAATTAAGATTTTTACGATACGCTTTTAGCGAATTAAAAATGTATATGTTACAACAATAATGTAATCATTAATTCAATCAAGTAATCAATACTTACAACTCTCAAAAACACATTCTTACTCCCCAAACGAATTGACTTCCAAGACTATAAACATATTTTAAGAGGTTTTTATAATTCATGCATTAATAATTATTGCCTTCTTAATTCATTTCAAATTTAATTAATAGGTGTTTAATTATTAGCTTGACAGTCTACTCACATAGTCTAGTCCCAGAGTGGTGGAAGTTTCAGGAAACAAATTATCCTTTAAAACAGTTTTTAAATTTGTAAATGTATGTATATATAACAAGTTTTAAAAATATAAAATTCCAAACTGCTGTATAAAAACATACCGTGTAGCGAAGTGATAAACTTGTTTTCCCAACCCCAGACTTTCCTAGGGTTATTATCTTGAATGAATAATCACTGTCATAAAAAAATAAATACAGTTCTCGTCATGACCTCGTATATATATAGCTAGATGAATGTGAGAATTTACATTATTATTTTTATTATATTATTTGCATATAAGTTTAGAAGTCTCCTTACTGCTTGTTGGGTGGTGGTGAATTACTGAAGGAACATTTTATAGGCTTTGGAGGCTCGTCAAGAACAGGACCTACTTTGCTAATGTTGGAGTAATTGGATACATTTGAAAGTCGTCTACTGAAAGGATTTATTCTGGTACTGGTACTGGTACTGGTTGTAGGCACCTCCACAGCCGTCAAGCTCATTTTGTTTCAATCGAAACAATAGTATAGTAATTAAATCAAGTATAAATCTATAAAATTATATTATATTAGTTTAAAGTACTGTGAAAATGAAGCAATTTTATTTTATAAATGTAACAATAATTTCGGTAATAGTCGTTAGTAGTGTAGAAATAGGAACACGATAGGAATAACTATACCAGCGACTTGTTCCTTTCTTTGAATGTAGAATAAATTGTATGAATTCAATATACCAAGTTTGAGGTTTCTAGACGTGATTTGCGAGTACGACTATCTTGTTTAATGGCATGCTAATCTTTAGAATAATACGGAAATAAAACATCGTCTGTGAAGAACCAAAATGACCCATATCCATGTGTAGCTAGAAACAATATCAACTGTCTACAAAAAATATTGAAACATGTCTTAAAAGTATTTAAATTGAATATTTTGCACTTTTCAAAAACATGTGAATAAAACATTTTACACCTTTTCGAAAACATGGAATTAGAACATTTTGCACCTTTTCGAAAACATGTAAATAGGACAGTTTACATTGTTGAAAAACATGAAAATAGAACATTTCACACTTTTCAAAAACTTCTCATTAATATTTAAAGCATTTTTCTATTTTGGTTTTAGGACATAGCTCATTTTGATTGTAGCTTAAATTGGATATGGGTCATTTTGGTTCTTCACTGACGACATGACTTATTTACAGATTTTAATATATTTCTAATATAATATAAAGTACGTATTTATTATTGTCAAATAGATGATAATTTAACTTGGGACGAATTCACGCTCTGACCGGAATTAATCGTAGGACTTGCAAAACAATCATGCATTACACGTATTCTGTGCATATATACCTGATACCTGTGTATTCGTTGAGTACATCATCCGGAAGATAATCACGGCTGAACAGCTCACAATAATTGCGTCCATTCTGTAAATGCTTATAGTACTGCAAGTCCTTAATTCCTTAAAAGTAGTATGATCGTAATTATACATACACGTCATGTCAAACGTATACATATTAATGCCCAACCGGAAGTATATTTTAAGAAAACTACGACGGCCTTATATGTGCTAACTTGGAGTATAGATCTACGTTCCCTGTATTAATATGACTGCTACATATAATATTAAACTGTTGACCAGATAAACATAAGTTTCGTGTCTAACCAGTAAAAACTTTGGAGAACATGATTCATACAAACTTATTGACAATAATAGTCCACATTTTTATTGATGGTAGACAAATGATTGATGGAGTGTTTGTCTGCTTGTTGCTGAGTGCTGATAAGATATATGGTTGACAGAAATCAAACGGCTACATACCAGATTCCCAACTTATACTTATAACGTATGATTCACGTATTATTCTGTGAATCACCTACCAAAATAAAGCTTACTGTCCTCGTCCTCTATTATATCCGGTATAATATTTGTTCCAACGGGCTCTGTGAGTGCTGGTCGACAGAAATACAAATAAAACTTTTTTTTATTAAACTAATTTAACACATTAAATTATGGATCCGTGAACCGAGAAGAAGAAGGTAACCAAACAGACGAAAATATATTTTGGATCCGAAATTATTGATCAACGACATTAATGTATTAATTAAACTTCCCATTTCCAAACTTCCAACCAGGGTTCGGAAGTGGTAAATACCACTGTGGTAAATACCATGGTAAATACCGGTAAATACCAGGGGTGGTAAATACTATTTTAGTGGCACATTGGCACATACTGGCATATACTGGTACAAAGTGGTAAATTGAAAAACTTTTGAATTTCTTCTTGGCATATACTGGCTTTATACAATCACTGGTGAGGGGTAAATTAAAGAAAAACTAAATTTTTAACAAAAATACTAAAACAAACTATTTTTTTATACTACTGGTATTTCATAGTGCAGCATGTAAAACAATTTTAGTTTTACTAGACATGTACTAAATGTTTTGTCTAGGCATGCTAAGTAGATGCAATTATAAAGTAACCAAACACTATAAGCGATTAAGTTTGTCTACATAAAACAATATGATTTTGTGCAATAAATAGGAATTGAAAAATTCATGAAAAGACCAAGACTGTCGAAATCAAGAATAATAAAAATAAATGTTTTGAAAAATCAAGATGTTACTAATATTTTCAAATGTGTTTCAGATGTGTCATATCTACATTCAGTGTTTAAATAGTTGCTTTCAAAAGCCTTGAAAACCAAGATTTCAGCCCTGTTGTATATGGTCTTGAAAGCGGCAGAATGGTCAACTTGATTTTGCCATTATGCTATAATTCAGCATTGCAGATATTTTCACTGCACTATATAATGAATTACATGCTACTGGCTTTTTACTGTAATTGAATTAGCAGCTGTGTTTCAAAGTTTAAGCCTATATAAGTATTTACCAGTATTTGCCACTTTATACCGGTATTTACCAGTATATACCAGTGTCATGGTATTTTCTATAAAAAGGTGGCATTTACCGAACCCTGCTTCCAACACATTGCTAAATTACATTATATATTTTGGAAATCCATTTAACCATTAAATGCGAGTACTACTTATAGCCATTTAATTCACCAATCATTTGATGCTTTGAATAATGGATAAAAAAACGGGGGCAAGAAATGAAACATATGAAAAAGCATCCAGAGTTACCACTGTATTTGTTCTTTGTTCCTACTAAAACTGTGAGTAGAGCAGTAGGGTCAACATAGTTTCAGCATCATTTTTAAATTCCCCAGGAGCTGTATAGTAACTTCAAAATTCTGTTTTACTTGTTAATTAGACGTATTTGCATCTAACCTCTACCGTGTCAATGTGTATAAATACGGAAAACGAAAGTTATTATTGATATACGTGGACACAGTTGTCAGTTATCTACGCTACTGGTGAATGGTGAATCCATAATACATTTAAATAACTATAGGAATTCAATGGAAGGAATCGTTCACAAACGGCGTCATCAACTGTCTCTTTTTACATGTTACACTTTCAGCAGGTCGTAAAATAATAATTTAGAAACCAAAAGCTTAATCATAAGTAAAATAATCGCCGATGAAGACTCATATAATCACCCATTCCAATTTTTAGCTAAAACTAAAGAAACTGTGTACAAAAAAGGTAATATTTGATCCTAAAAGTATCCGTAATAACTCCCGCCGGTCCAGGTGTCTTCAGCATTGAATCAAATGGAGAGAATTTTGTTGTTTCTGTAACAACTCCAAAAGTAAAGTTTGACGTATATAAACTCCCACTGGAAGGTATTAGAAAATTAGAACCGTCACAGTAAATACAACCTTTTTCACTCTTCAAATGGGTGTAAATATAGAACATATTGCACTTTTAAAAACATGTGCCTACGTAGGAAATTTGCACATTTTTCAAGTACGAAAATATCTAGTTTTCCGCCTATCGACTTGCCTATTTTTCCTTAAAACTTCTTGCCCGTCTGCCGATTGCCTATTTTACACCATTATTATAGGAAAGGCGCCGACCTTTTAGTGCCACTATAATAATTAATATGGGAACTGCATTTAAGCTATGCTATATAATTTCTTACGCTACACCCGACTATATATTGTTTCCATTTAAACTAAAAAAATAGAAGGCGTCAGATTTAAAAATTGCATACAGAAAATATAAACATTCAGTAATTGTCACAAATAATTCATAAAAATTTAATGTAAAATATTAAGTTATTTTGTACCGTATGGACTTCCATTTAAGCGCAAGGAAGTCAATACAGATAGACAGCGTAATAATTGTAAATACGGTTTGTGAGGGAATACTGTCGTGAATTTCTATTGAACTTATAATTTGAGAGTATGTTCCCAATGTATGAACTTAAAAAATAGTGACAATAATAAAAAAAAGGAACAACAAAACTCAGCAAGAAAATCCACATTTCTGTGCTAAATTGACGAAACCCAATAATGAAGAAAATGAGTTATAAAATCACAAAAAATACTCCAAAAAAAACAGCAAAAACATGGAAGCAGAAACCACAAATTGATATATTTATTTAATTATAATAGTACCATTTTACAGAGTCTTTGCACAGTCACAGTAATATCATTCGAAATCATTCCATCCAATTCATAATATCGAAATTCAAATATGCATACCTAGTTTAATGTTTAATTTTGCAAAAAGAACCCTCTCTGTTCTGACGTATTTAAATGAGAATTTTGTCTCATTTAATTTTCTTTTCGTCTGGTACGGATTTTTATTTTTGTGATTTGAAATTTAGTTCTTCACATTTTGGTAATGCACCATAGATGAACAAGAAGGTTATAGAGGTGATGAGGACGACTGCTGTACTGTAGATAGGATTTTTAAGCTTTGCGAGAGGGGTTGTGGTACTTGTCTTGCTTCCCCGTGACAACTGGTCGTAGCTCTTACGACCTCCCAATCAAATGAAGAAGGAGCTGCCTCCAGTACGTCATACAAATCTTTAGCAGAAGAAATATATTTGTCATTAACCTTCACAATGATGTCCTCGGGCCGAATTCCAGCTCTGAAACACAATTTAAAGCATTTTGTATATCTTATGCAATTATAATGTGACGTGTATATAGTTGCAGATAAAGTACAGCTGCTTATACTAATATAAATCGATTCAGTTAAAGACTATGTTAGAATTTTTGAATTGTGGAAGTACCATGAACGAGGTCAAATTACTCGCAAGTAGATAAATTAAAATAAAAGTAAATTGAACTAAATTGTGAGATTAATCTATGTGGAGAAAAGCTTACAAGAACGCTAAGGAACCATCTACAACTTTAACAACGAAGACCCCTTTGACCTGGCTGACTCCTTGGACCCCGCGTTGTTCTAATTCAGTAACGATGTCTCCGGCCAAAGTTATGAGCGTCAAGCCCATCTGCCCGTAGAATGGGACAGGTGCACCAGCCACTGTTAAAAATTACCCAAAGCTACACTCAACCTTCAAAATTTTTAATGCAATGTCATGTGTATTTTAGAATACATTATTGCCAATTAGGCTAACCTATTCTTGCATCCACTTCTTTAAGGAATGTTTTCACGTAATCACTGGGTATCGCAAAGGCAATTCCTGCTACGCCAGGTGTCTTGTTAGAGTACGAGTTTACTCCTATAGCCTCACCATCCATGTTAATCAGGGGACCTCCCGAATTGCCGGGCTGCATGAATTAGGTAAATAATTAATGTTACAATAACATATCACTGTACAAGTGCTAATACGCATTACGCAAGGTAAATTTATTGAAGTACGTTATTAACAGCATCGGTCTGGAGGAAGGATATATCCGATGACTTGTTATACAGTCGAATCTTTCGATTCGCACTGCTAACAACACCAACAGTGACACTGTTAAAGAATTCGTGATTCAAGGGACTTCCAATTGCAGCAACTGTTTCTCCACTCTTTGTGTCTGATGAACATCCTAAACTAAGAACTGGCAAATTTTTCTATACACAAAAACAAATATATATTACGTTTACTACTGCCACAGCTGAAACAAACATAGCCAACTGTCATTAGTTCATTTTAGTGATTTAAGAAAATGAATGCCGAGTTTTAGAAAAAGTCAAAAAGCAGTTCTCACCTCACTGATACGAATTAAAGCTAAATCTGATTTGGGGTCAAAAGCATACAACTGACCACCAACCGCCCTGCCATCATGGAGCCGAACCTACATTAGAAATAACATGTTGTCATACTTACACATATAGCGTCTGTGAAGAATCAAAATGTCAAAATTACACATATCCGATTTAAGCTAGAATCAAAAAATCAAAATGAGCTATGTCATAAACAAAAAATAAGAAACATGCGTACAATTAAGAATTAGGAGTTTTTGAAAAGTGTAAAATGTACTTTTTACATGTTTGAGAAATGTGCAAAATGTTCTATACATGTTTTTTAAAATTAAAAAATATTTTATCTAAATGATTTGAAGACATGTTTCAATATTTTTGTAGATAGTGGATATTGTTTTTAGCTACAAATGGAAATGGGTCATTTTGGTTCTTCACAGACGTATATGGTTTAAAGACTGATTATCAAGTCAAACGGATTGGAATTGCAATGCAACATACATGTGTATAAACTTATAGTGAAAATAAATAGGGTGTGTAAGGATATAATTATTGATAATGATGTACGACGATAGAAGTTAATTTTCCGTTCTTAACAACATGGGAATTTGTTAAAATCAGTCCATCGCTGTGAATAATAAATCCGGATCCGCTGCTGGTAGAAGTTTGAGGAGCTGCACCAAACCAGTCCAATTGATGGCTACGGTCTTGTACTTCAATGTAGACGACAGATCTGGCTGCACTTTCCACAACATCAGGAATAGAGTTATTAAACTGCTGTCTTCGACTTTTTGCTTTTTCATTATGCTGATGCTGTCTTTTTTCTGAACTGGCATCGTCCGAAGAAGATTTAGAATTAAATTCATTACTATCGCTAGCAATAGGTTCTGCGGCATGGACAGTCAACCAGTTTGAAAAGACACTGAATTCAGCAGATCTCGATTGAGCAATTGCAAACAATGCAGCACCTGCTAAAGATAAAGTCTTCCACCTCAACTCGGGTTTTTTCTCTGATTTGGCATCCGAATTCGAATGGCTATTGTCCCTCCTAGGAATATATTTAAACATTTAATTATAGCAACGTCTCTGATAACATTTAAACCTTGGGAGTTGGGACTGCCTAGAAATGGAACCAAAATTGTCACTACTACGGGTTTTAATTTTTACCAGCAGCTAATTATTACTATTTACATTAATTTTCCCCCACACACGCAATTACAACCCACAAGCCACTAATTTCAAAACTAAAAAACAACATAATCAGGGCCGGATAATGCGGTCAGCGCAGCGCAGGCAACCCCCGCTGCTTGAAGTTAAAAAAGAACATGTAAGTGGAACATTATGCAGTTTTCAAAAATTTGTAAAAAAATATATTTTAACTTTTCAAAAACATGAAAAATTAAACTTTTAGTACATTTCAAAAGCATGGAAATAATATATTTTCCACTTTTCTCAAAACATGTTAGTACAAAATTTTGCAATTTTATGAATCAAGTAAAAAGAACATTTTAAAATTTCCTAAAACATGTAACCTAATGGGTGCAAAATTTTGCTTTACTAATGAAACCCGTCAATAAAATCAAAATGGTGGTTTTTGTATGGAAACAAATTCCTTCCTTCGGCCCTGGTATAAATACTACATGTTCAATAATTCACTATCAAGAATTTTACACGTAATATGGCTTTATGATTGTAGGAACGTACCTTTTGTCCGAATAAATTGCGAAATTTGCGAAACTGTCATTACATTTCCGTACAGGAAAGTTTACAGACATGATTGGCTCGTTTCCCCATGACCTGATTTTCCTGGCACCAAAAGTGGCGAAGCCAGGATTCACAGTCGTTAAGGCTGAGCACCGTGACCGTGACGACCTTAAAAAAGCTGATTTAATACAGCTGGATCTGGAGAACATGGACATTACTTGTGACTTATAGAAAATCTACTTAATCGTATCTGGAATCTGGACTATGTAGTTGTAGTAGGTAGTAGCAGTTGGTCACTCTAATATACCTTAATAGTAAATTCTAAATTAATTAATAGCCTTAGAAAGTGGGATCAAATGATGTTAATCTCCAATCCAGTAAACGCTCTTTATAAAACAAAACTCAGGCACGGAAATCCGCACAGAACAGGCAGCGGTGGTAACAGTGGTAGTACTGAGGCTACAGCTTGATCCTGCAAACTAATTATTTTGACATGATTGATATGTTAAATGTCGCATATCATGTCCGGGAAGTTTAGCCCCATTATTGCGTCAGCCACTTGCCAGTACGTTCGGTCAAAGCAAGTGCAACTCTGTGGTTGGTTCTATCATTTCCATCCAGCTACTTTTGAATTCACGCCCAGTAAATTGCACTGACACTTATAGAAGAAATTACATCAAAATGCAATCATACCAATTTTTTTATTATGAATTTTTGAATGTTAATTTTATTTGAATTTGCAAGGCTATTGGAGACTATTCAAATCAGCTATTTAAAGAGTATCAAGACCAGGGCCGGACAATGCGGCCAGCGCAGGCAGCCCTCGCTGATTGAATTTTCAAAAAATGTGTAGATGGAACATTTTGCAGTTTTCAAAACTATGTAAAAAAAATATTTTGACTTTTCAAAATCGTGCAAATAAAACATTTTCCACTTTTCTCAAAACATGTAATTAGAAAATTGAGCACTTTTCCCAATCAAGTAAAAAGAACATTTTGCACTTTTCTAAAACATGTAAATACTACATTATGCTTTACCAAAGAAATCCATCAATAAAATCAAAATGGTGGTTTTCGTATGGCAACAAATTGCTGCCTAAAAGCAATTCCTTCGTCCGGCCCTGATCAAGATTATGATGAAGCTTGGAAAAATTTAGTATTAATGAAAGCCACGAAATGCTTATTTTAATAACCAACCTACATGAAATTTTTTATAATTTTAAATGCTAAAATAAATTTGAACAAAAACCAATGTTTGATCGTTGAATAAATAGATTCTGTATTTCTCTAATATGACAGCACAGAGCAAGTAGTTAATGATCAAACTCTTACAAAATTATAGGCAACGGTATATATTATAATGTTAAGGGATTTCACACAAAAATGATGTGGATATGTCACAAAATTAGGTAACAGTGCACCAGAACCCGAAATCCATTTAACTTTCAAAAACATTTTTTATACTAGAGCTAAAGACGATTAATAATGATTCAAGATAATAACAACGAAAGTTAACTAATACTCGCTGCTACGATATGGTAGATAAATTTAATGTCGGAACGTAGCTAAATCTGCATAGTTCGTGGCTCGTCTTCGTGTTCCATTTGGGAAGTTAAGTACTGTAGAGCTTTTCCTTTAGTTATCCTGGTCATCCTAAAATTGCAATTTGATAAAATTAATTCAATTGCTAGATTCTAGGTACAACATAAATGACATTAAATTACCTATGGAAATTGTGACAGCTATGAGCAAGTTGGGAAATTAATACTTATATAAATGGAGTATTTTAAACATGATTCTAATACCTTTTGCTGGGTACAGTCCCGAGCAAGATGCCCTGATTCGCCACAAGTGTAACATTTTCCACCACCACCGCCACCTCCAGAGCCTCGAGTTGAGGCTTCAGTGCAATCTCGAGCAAAATGACCCGTCTTGTTACAATTGTAACAAGTTGACCCTCCAGATCCTCCTCCTCCTCCACGGCCACCGCCACCACCACCACCGCCGCCAGAATTGCCAGATTCCGTGCAGTCCCGAGAAATGTGACCAACTACAAAGCAGAATTTAATATAAATATATTACATTTTCTGATATTTTAAAAGTTTCGCTATATTTGTAATCAAGCCGCTCTAGCAAAATCACTTGTTATTACTAAATCATGAAAGAAATTCATATTTTTAACTGCGAATGTAGTAAAGCATGTTTATTTCTCATAATGGAGATAGAAATTTCATTACCTCCATCGCACTTGTAGCAGCGTTCACCGTCGACGCAATCGCGAGCAAAATGGCCGCTCTTGTTGCACTTGTAGCAACGGTCTAAAAAATAGTAAAAACAAATCAGTTCACTATAAAAATTACTTTATGCGCACATTACAAAACTACAATTAATTTCACGCTATTCCGTAAATTCTCAAGATTAACAATTTAGCTTTTAGTTTCAATCCCTACATTGAAATTACTAATATATGTAGCTCCTGAACTAACATTTTTTATTCATCAGTCCATAAAAATATTGAAATTTTCGTTCATAAATATTCATAATCATAAAGTTTCAAAGCTTACTTTGACCGTCCCCACCGCCACGACTTCCACCACCACCACCACCGTAGCCACCACCTCCTCCTCCACCACCACTACGGCCACGATTGTATCCGCCGTCATCTCCTTCCTCAGTGCACTCTCGAGCAAAGTGCCCTGTAATAATTCATAAATCATCAGTTATGAGTCATTTGGTATATCTTTACTATTAAACGTCGCAATGCATTGATAGAAAAAGTGCAGAAAAGAAACAATAATATCGTGATACACAACCAATAGACAGAAATATAAGTAAGCAGATCAGTCGATTTTAATTTTAATATTTATTTGGTAAATTACCTGGTTTGTTACACTTGTAGCAAGAACTCATGTTGATGCAGAATCAGTTCTTTCCAATAACTTGATAGATCACAGACGGTGACGATCAACGATGCAGTCAGTTGACAAATAAAATCAAAGTGGAAGGCTACAATTTAAGTAGAATTCTTTAACGCAACGAATCGCTACCTGAAAGTATAACCCAAATGACATAATAAGATCAAGATACGGACTTTACAGACAGCCACAGCAGAGGATATTCAAAGACGTTAATCAATTAAATTAGCATATGAACTCGGAAGTGATAGCAGCCAGTGACGAATACTACTCACAACCCAAAGGTACAGGTAGGCTCCAGGTCAGCACTGCATTGCGCTATGCTCAGAACATGTTTCTTTAATAAAGTCTACAAAATAAAATTACAAACTACTACTTAAATAACAATACGATATATGATCTATCATTAAGCGTGCATAAATTACGCGGTACCCACGTCTTGAGGGCTATCGGTTCTATCTGCCTATCCTTTTACATATGCGTACTTACAAAAAAAGGAGGGGTACGCACTAGAAAAGGAATAAACTAAGCGGGAAGCTACAGACAAAGAAATAAGGCTTAAAAGGCGACTGCTCAAGACTTTTGCTTCTCAGCTATGAACCAAAAGTGTAGCCAATTAAATATATCTTCCCTCCGCACTATAAAGTCTGAATCAGAAATTAGTATTACCAATAATCTTACTACAGATACAAACATTAATGCAAATTCCTAAAGACAAATGAATTGCATCCTAGCAGTGAATATCAATGAAGGAACTACATATCTTCCACAATTATTGAAATTACAACTTATAAAGTTGAATGTATAACTACCGAATATACGTTCTGCAACATACAAAATAATGTATGACATGACCTGACTAACATTCAACATATTAAATTACTCTTTTCCTACGCTCTAACATTGTTGATTGTCTAACCACGCATGTCATCATCGTCATCACCTTTAAAATTATATCACCAACCAATGACCAAATGCAAAATGGAACTTACTAGGCACATTAATAAATACTGCAAAATTAATCAAACAACAATCAACAATAATTAAAAGCACTTGTAATGTAATCCACCGATGCCGATGCCGATGAGCGAAAAGAAATATCACAAACCAAAGCCTGCATTATAAATCATTAAAAAGACTTAATGCCTAATGACCTGGCCCTAAAAATGTAACTTTTTGTTTCTCAAAATAAAATCAAAACTAGCGTTAACCTCAACTTTTCTATTTTAGCCGCAACCACTCAACTCAAAAATCCATCAGCGAAAATAAATGGGTCTAGATTATACCTATAATTTTCTGATTCAAAATGGCGCACAAAAGGCTACTAACAACTACATACGAACCAGGTAAAACATTCCAGCCTACTTATAACCTGAGAACAACTGTATAAATGATCGTAAATCGTAAAATACACAGATTTCAAAATATATACTAATTTACGTATGAAATTAATGACTAATTAATAATGAATGACTTACTTCTTTTCCTATAATATATTACGCGATAAATATAATCCTCCCTCGCCTGCTTCTTTCTTCCGTCAGCCACGTTGAACAGTCTAACTCTGAATGCCTTCCAAGAAAATGATGAAAGAAAGGAAACTGAAAATCGCCTTTGTGCTTCGTAGTACACTGTGTTTTAGGCTGGGTCTGCCTGGTGTCTGGTCTGGGTCTCCTTCGCCGTCCCTTTAGCTTTAAGAGCCGTCCGTAAATGATGTCATACGGAACATGCCCTTAATGCTCTGAGAAAACACACCCACCCTAACAAAAGAATGACTAACTTTTTTAACATTGCTTTGAATGAATAAAGCCCACCCTTATAGTTCGTGGCATCATTTACAGACGATTTGTTGAGCAATGAACAGTTCTCTGGTCCTCGTCCCTTCGGGGTGGTCCTAAGATGATGTCAAATAAATTGTCAGTCTACATACAAGGACCCACCCATTCCTATGTCATCATCACTTTAACCATCTTTAACTCTGCTTTAACATATTGTGTGTAAATTGCTATCTTTAACATCCATGGCATGTCATCAATATCTGACGAGACGCACTACAGTGACATCATTTATGGGCGCTTCCTTATCACGGAGACTGATTTCCCATCAGGCACGGCTGCTCCTTTTCCGTTAATTTCCCTTGTTCTATTAGTTCAAAAGTTGCCCACCTTCCGTCAAGAGGGACGCATGGGCGCTACGCACGCCTGCAGTTGAAAAGCACCATGACTTGCAGAAATGCAAATAAAATGGAATTTGCTTAATTAGCGTATCTACTCTGCCGTTTTAATTTAAATTGGTTTGTATATTTTAGTAAATACGCCTTTTTGAATGAGATTTTAATTCTGCGTTTCACCATGCATTCATTGGCTCGGACCCGGAACTCGGCGGGCTGTTTGAGTAGTAGTAGCCTATCCAAATGTCACATTTCGTCTCGTCTTCGCCTATCTACACGATCTATTGGAAAAGCCCCCCCCCCACTGATCCTTGATTTTATCTACATTATTTTTCGTTCAAGCAGGAAAAAGCACTGAAAGAAGTAAAATTCAGTGGGTGGATTTTTTCTTTAGTAAACGGCCATTTAGGCTTCTGTAGGTCAAGCCATCAACCGTCCTCAACCGTCAAGTGAATACTTCCTGCAGCCACGGGTCTACTATTATAGGAAATACGGTATGTGCCCAGTGCCTATAACGGTATCCGTCATATGACCATTCCACATGTGTTTCCACAGAAGTCTCAATCACTCAATAAATCGTACCTTTTTTACAATGAATTAATTCATACAATAATTAGCTTCATTCTATAATAAAAATTTAATAATAATGATAATTAGTTATGTACATTGTTTACATTCTGAGCGGCTTGCGGAGGAATAATAAGCGGACGTATGCAGGCGGGCAACAGGCAACTTCTTCTAGGCTTGCGGATTTTTATAACTATGCAATGAGGCAGGGTGCACAAACCCAAACCCTGTCCTCATCTGTAGTTGGTGAGCATGTTCATGAAATTATTTGGGCACCTTGCCCCGGTGCATAATTATAAAAATCCAAGAGCTGTGTAATTATTTAAGTATGTAGATAAAATATGAAATTAAGGCATATACTGTACAGTTAAACCACATACAAAATGTAATTGTTATTGTAAATTACAGTTGTTTAGTATTGCAAAAAGTATATAAGTACAGCTATTTAAATTGCTTAAGGTCATGGACATTTGGTTCATGTCATGCAGGTCATGCTCAGGTCAGTCAGCAGGCGCTAAATTGGTAGAAGAAAGAAGAAGAAGAAAGTAAAAAGAATGAATCCGAAAATTGCAAAAATGGTATTTAAACAGCAACAGCAGCATGAAGAGTACAAAAATTGCGCGTAAATAATGGCACTGTACAAGAGGAGAGAAAATAATTTCAGCTGACTTCCCAGTTTGGCTGGCGGTTCAGCTCAGATTTGAAGAAAAGAGGTGAAAGAATCTTTGTTTATATATTAGCTAGCACTACTGCTTTAGTTAGGCACGAAACCCCAGGTGGGACAGCAGAACACAGGGTGATTCTGATTATTGACAAAAATAATAATAATTATTGTTTCAAAATTGAATTTAATATAGTGTAATAAAACACAGGAACCGTTGACCGTTCTAATTATGACGGTGCTGAGCATTCTACGGGGCTTCAAGCCTTCAGGTATGGCTAAGAACTTTAATAATGTTCTGGTCACGAATTCGAACGCGAATCAAATCGCCCTTCGGAATTTCGGTTTAAGTAAGTACCTATTTACCTACGTACCTAAACATATTTTTATTTTTATGTATACACAATAAGTACATAGTTAAAAGCTGATTTTATTTTAATGGAGGTAATTAATTTTAAACTTGTTAATAGAAAGGTTATATTTTGCATTTTCAATTTTGTGATTTCTACGATGTTGGTGATGAATGTATTTTGTCTTGTGTGTTGGATTATGTGCTGCAGTTTATTGCTTTTTTGTAATCGTTACTTTTTTTGATTGAAATTATTGTTGTACAACCGTCTGACCGTAGCTGTTGAAGTTCTCTATAGTCAAATAGTAAACTTAATCTTCTATTGATGTATGATCTGAGATGGTGCATTCAATGAAATTCTCTATTTTAATTCCTTTTTGTTTCGTTATGAAACGCATTTTTGTATCTAGCATTTAGTAATGATGAATGACCATTGTGGAACTATTTGTTTTTACAGCTGTGGCCCGGAATGGTGACCATAAAATGACTATTACTCCCAGTCGATGGTCCTGGCATCAATACAAGGACCTTTTGCATTTCTATATTATGCTTGGTGCTATCCCATTGAGTATTTTGACTTTTTTGGTCAATATCTACGTTGGACCAGCTAAATTGCAAGAAATTCCTCCCGGTTACAAACCTCATCATTGGGAATATTTTTCGGTTAGTTAGTTTTTAGTTCTATTTTAACAGAATTTTATAGGAATCGAACTAGCAATATACAAGCTGACAAACGGAGTAATATATCCGTATTTTTCGTAAGCTCATAACTGGAGCTGGATGTATTGCTCATATTTAGTTAATAATAGGTCAGAAGCAGTGTGGTGATCACAATTGACAATTTAAATGATGAAATCCAGCACTATATAGTAGATAGTGCTTTTACGTTTTTAGTTCTAGCTGTTTCTGTTTAATCGTTTTTAATTTTGTTTTAATTGATTAATTGTCCAATTGTGTTAATTTTGCATTGTTTTTCTTTTGAAAATTTGCCATTCGTTAGCACCCTATCACCCGTTTCTTGGCAAGATACGGCTTTCAACACCCACAAGAAGCGTATGAGAGGAACTTGCACTACATCACGGAAGAGTACGAAGCTAGAGATATGAGGTACAACAATGATTTTACATTTACTAACAATAAGCTACTACTACTGTACTTATTTTTTTTACTACGTAACCCATGCATGTAATAAATACAAGAAACACGGTGTATAGAAATAAATAAACACATAATATACCGTCAGCGGTGATACGGAGATTGCAGGCAAGGCGTATCCGTACCGTTGACCGTATGCTATTATTCGTAATAGAATTCGTTTCTTTCTGAATCTGAAATAAAATTTTCTGACATAGTCTGCTTTTCAAAGAACGTAATATTGAAATTTTAACAAAACTGAGCTGTAAAAAAAGTGCATTATGCAGTATTGAACTTTTTCAATTGGTATAATGTTATGTATATTTGGCTCATTTTGTATTCAAAAGCCGTAAATAGATTATTTTTTTAGTGATTCCGAAAAAGTGGTAAATAGCGGTTTTTGTTCTTCAAAAATAGAGTAAATTGTACAATATTGTTTCGATTTCAAGGAAATGTAGTGTACGTGTGTTACATTTTGAAAAAGTGGTAAATAAGTATGTTGGGTGTTCTTTTAAAGTAGCGTAAATAGTTAATTTGGCAATTTAAAAAGAATAAAGCGCATTTTGAATGACATAAGAAAACTGGCGCAGGAGGCATGACTTGTTTTTTCCCAGTGACGGTGACATCAGCTATTATTATAATAAATATTGCAGAGCTGTATTGTTGAAAAAAGTAGATTTCAAAAGTGCTGCCATATTTTGTTCGACTATAAAAATACCAGAATGTGGTATTTGTTCAAATAATTCATGTTTCTTTCACACTCTTGTTTTTATTTATTCAAAAGGTTGCTTGAGCGGAGAGCGCATAAGTTGATGGCTGAGCGTGGGGATTACTATGGAAGCTACAACAAACAAGTCAATCAAAACAAAATCCTTCGCGCCCTGATCAAAGATAATGAAGCCAATGCGTTTACCTGGAGAGGTGAACCTGGTGAAGCGGGTGTAGCTGGTAAAACTGGTTAATTTCCAAAACCATCCGGTTATGTCAACGTTATTAAGTAAAAAAAATATAGCTTTCACTCTCAACTTGAACGTAATTTGTTGTGGTTATGACTTGCAATAATATACTATTAATATTGTTCAAGTTAAAGTTTGTTCAAGTCAGCAGCAGCGTAGTAAATTTCTATAAATTTAATTTAATCCAATCTGCGATTTTCGATATCGACGTCGATGTCAGTGTAAATATACGTAAGTATTGTAAAAAAAACTTGTGGGGGATGCATTGCAATAAATTGTATCTGGTAGATTTACAACGAGTTCCAAACATGTTCCAAGTTGCACCTTATTTAAGCTACGGTATGAACGGCAGTTATTACCTATTTCATAAATGTCATCTAAATTTCTTGCAAGTTGTCACCATGTATGTAGTTTAGATGTACTAATTTATGTTTCAAAGAGCATGACATATTTTTATTATGCGAATTAATTTTTTTTTAAAGTGTAGAGTTCAGATTTACTTTATTTTAAAAGTTCCTTGCTAAATAAGTAATGATGTATGAGGTTTATTTAAGCATTTTTTAAATGCTACTGACATTGAGTATATCCTTTTGAAACTTAGGTTTAAGAGTTAAACGGTATAAAGTAAAGTACTTTAGGTAAGCAATATATACTTACCATTATTTTTATTATTAGAAACTAAATACAAATATCGTATATTTCTATATTAGTAGAAGGGTTGTTTACAATCTGCAGGGCCTACACGGTTTACACCGCAAGTAGGTGAGGTGGGTCTCTTGCAATATGCGGGTCTCTTTTAGTTTAGTAATAAAGTGGCGGTAAGACTCTAGTATGAAAAAAAAGAATTGACTTCGTTTTCGTTGGCTTATTGGTTATTGTGCTTATTGACCTTGATTTAAAAACAAAGTTTTTCAAAATAACTAATTTTTAATACTGCAGATTTAGGGAGAATTTTAAATTTTACTCAGCTGCAAACTGCAAATATACTAGCTATGATTAGAAGGCGGGACGCTAATAGTACGCGGGTCTAAAAGGTTTAGCTTTGAATAGTAGTTAAGTTCTATTGATTTAACCAGGAAATATACGGTAATAATTTATTTCTAAATTTTTATAAAATTGCAACTAAAATTAAATTGAGGACTAAAATAATTATTATGATAAGTAACTACAACTATTCTACTAAATATAAAACTATGAATGACTTTTTTGCTACTACTACTTCTATAAAATTAAATACTAATTATACTATTAATTAATATTATGATCACAACTAGTTAAATTTAACAATGTAATGCAAATTTTAGACAACCTATATAATGAGCCATGGGGCAAACGCACATAGCATTCAGCCAGCAGTACCAAATTACATAATGCGTATTTTTCTAAAACATAAGAGATCAATAATCGAACTCCTATGTGTGTCGAGTATAAAATTAAATTGTGTACGCTAAACTTTAATCTGTAATAACCATTATTGTAGCACTTTTAAATTTTAATATATATTATAAATTCTAAAAATAACTAACAACTTGCTAATAACAAAAATTTGTTTTGCTGCTGACAAAACGAAGTAAATACCTACCTACCTACTTTACACAGTACAATACAAGACTTGAAGAAGGCGAAATACACACGCTAACAATAACAATCTATAGTAACAATTAGTTTACGAGTAACGAGCCAATTCACGCCCACATAATTAATGACAATAACAGATTTTACAATTTACAGTTTACAATTTAACATTATTTACGACATGTATTACACATTTATAACGAGTACAATGTAATTATTCTAATTACGAAAAAGGTCTCAATATTGACAACAATTAACAAATTCTCTCGAATTTGGTGACCATATAAATATGAAATAAAATGAAAAAGTAGGTTTTTTTTAATCAATTATATTTTTAGTTCGATTTAACTTTCATCATCTATAAATAAGACGCAGATGAATTGAATATTGGGTGGATTCTGGTCATGGTCCATGAGTTCCAGACGTCGGACGTTTTAGATTTTCATTAATTTCCTATATTTATGATTCAAACGTGTGTGTCACTAAAGTACCTACCTTGTACATTACCAATTAGAAATTAATTCTTAATTCACCATTCAGTCGTCATCGATCGTCTTTAATATCAATTACAAGTACATTCATAATGTACATTCATATACATTCATGTATATTTATTTCTTGCGAAAATTTCAAGAGCAAATTTTTTTTAACTATAGCTTTTAAAAGAATTTTAGTATGTTTGGTAGTACCTAATATTATTTTTTTGGAGCATTTTTGCTTCTTTGAAAATTACAATATTAAAAAAGTTTCTTGAGTTCGCGTTCCTTGTTGAATCCTTTTGCGAGTGTTGCTGAGTTTTTTTTCTTACACGTAGAATACTCTGACTTTGGAGGTGGACACGAGGAAATCGTTATCGTAGAATTTTGTTTCAATCACGATATTTCCACTACAAGATACATAATCAAATCAAATAGTTTTTAGTATCTTTAGTTTAATTTTTGTCGACTAAATATCTGACATTCATTTTTTGCAATTAAGAAACTGGTTAACTTTTTAAATGATGTAAAATTTACTTGCCTTAAACATTAGTAAAACAAATATTTTAAATTTCATTAAATGTCGATAGTAAGAAAGGTATTTCAAAACATGGTAGGGTACAAGAAAAAACCCATAGAATTTTTTTCATTTAAGAACTTGACTTTAAAATTTCCATTTGTGAACTTACTTGAGAATACTTGCAGGCATCATTTCGGACTCTGGCGCTGCTTCGATTAAATTCTGCCATGTATTTGTTGAGTTAGGGATGACAAAACCGAATTCAAAGCACCATTCTTCAATGCAACGACCCTGTCGTCAAAAATCAACATAATATTGAATTACATCATATTTCATAACTCTGTGCGTCACATAATAAGCATTTAACATACTATAATATCCTATACTAATCGCATTAAAACAATGTGTATTACTACTTATTTTGTATATCTACCTTAAAAAGAACCTTCTGCTCAATCCGAAATTTTTCCATGGGCTCTGTGGATGAGAAATTGATTTCACGGGAGACAGCACGACATTGTAGAACACTCTTGGGAACCCGGGCTTCATGCTCCATATCCGGCAGCGATCTATATATACAGCCATGGAAATTGACAATAAACAAAGTTTTACGAATTAAATTACCATACATTATTACACATAATTACGTCCTCCGTCATAGTCGTAATCCCGAGGAGCATCCCAATCACAATTAAACAATATAGAATCATAATAACAGTTTATTTCACCATAATCACGTAGGCATACCTATGATTAATGATGGCATTTTATGCATCATTTGCAATTCTCATTATTTCATTTCCTATATTATTTCCTAAAAGAAATTATAATACGTATAGAATATAACAGAAATAGAACTAAAACCAAAAATAGGGCTCAAAAATATTTGCGCACGATATAAGCAGAGCCATTGATCATGGTAATCTCGCATATTATGCCGCTCCATAATGTCTAGTTATTAAATACGTGAAAAAGCCCCGTTAGTTTTTAGTTGATATACCAGAAACGAACTACATAGTCAGATTTTGGCTTGAGCCTCTGTTAAAACATTCCCATTTCAATTGACGATCACGAATATAAAAGACTTTGGTGACTGATGACGATGACATGCGTTTGCAAGTTGACATGAAACGTCCGTTACCATTTCCAATTCCAATTAAGTAATTATTTTTTATTATGTGTATTATTGATGCATCCCTCTAGTCTGAATTCTAAGTCTGTGTAAGCCATAGCCACAGCGTTTAAAACCATTAGAGAAAATAACACAGAAAAAATATACATAGATGACAACGATATATGAGCATGGGAATCGATTATTTCTATTTCCTAGTTCCGAAATTCCGACAGCGGTACCCAATATCCATAGTACCGAAAAGCCCACCATACACATTGGATATTAAGACAAAATATAGTCAATCATTATAGTTTAGCTACTGCTATGACATGTATGACGACAGCGAGTTGCCGATTGCAGCTGCACGCATACACTTTTTTAACTTTTACTAAAAACAGTTAAGTCAGCGGATATGGACTGCCGGTACCGAGCATATAGTTATGGCCTACCAACATTAGTATAACCGTAAGAATCAAAATTACGTAGAATGTAGCTACTTAAGTACGTTTGCCTTATAGAGAACATTAATTTACTACTTTTTGTGCACTAAACATGCCCATATATAATTATATGTTGCAGCCATTGTCACTGTCACTGTCTGCCCTTTTATTAGATTCCTTTTTGCTTTCTGCTATGCTGCTGCTTAATAAATTCAGGAAGATACCGATCAATTCTTAAAGCCTGCACAGACTACTGACGACAGACGTGATAAGAACTATATAGGATGGATACATATAATGTGTCACATTATTACAGTACTGACGACTGACTATGGACAAGGACTATAACAAATGTATATCGATAGACTTAAACCCCATTACATTGCATCACGTCTGGAATGATAATGATAGGATGATGTAACATTACACTACACTACTCCGAAACTCCGAACAAGGAGAGTATAATAGATTGTATTGCATTCTCCTTGACTCCGAAGAAACTACTAATACATCGTCTGTGAAGAACCAAAATGGCCCATTTCTATTTTTAGCTAAAACCAACATCCACTACCTAAAAATATATTTAAATACTATTAAATAGGTTATGTCTTGAAAGCATGTAAATGGGACATTTTACGCTTTTTAAAAAACATGTAAATAAAACAATTTGAACTTTTCAAAAACATGCAAATCGAAAATTTTAAACTTTTCAAAAACATGTAAATAACACATTTTACTCTTTAAAAAAGCTTGTAAATAGAACATTTTGAATTTGAACTTTTCAAAAAAATGTAAATAGAGCAATTTACACACTTTTCAAAAACTCCTAATTAACATTTGACGCATATTTCTCATTTTGTTTTGATGACATAGCTCATTATGATTTTAGATTAAATCGGATATGGGTCATTTTGGTTCTTCACAGAGACGATATCTAACCTGGCATGGCGTACGGAATTTTATGGGTTAAGGAAATCCGAAAATCGGAACAAGTACCAGCTGGGGACTTGGTGAGGAAATCGACTGTCCGAAATCCATGCCAAACTTTACATAATATTATGTAGTAAATATTATATAATTTATTATCTAATAAAACAACCCTCATACATTCCTTTAACTGTACATATCTAAATATTATGCACTTAGGTGCCTATACCTATGTAGTACAGGAACTGCACTGCCTAATGTGGGCAGTGGCTGCTTTAAAATACGAAACTAAATTGTTATGTTCATTAATAAAACATAATTTTAGGTGATAATAGTTATCTGCTTAAAAGAATAGGAGTAGATACATATCGTCTGTGAAGAACCAAAATGACCAATTTCCATTTTTAAAAACAATATGTACTAACTACACAAATATTGAAATATCTTGAAAGCATTTAAATAGACCATTTTGTTTTTTTCCAAAATATGTAAACACACAACATTTTGGAATTTTCAAAAACATGTGAATACAACCTTTAACACATTAAAAAAACGTTTGAACAGAACAATTTACACTTTTGAAAAATTTGTAAATAGAACATTTTATACTTTTTTAAAAACTCTATTAACATTTTACGCATGTTTCTCATCATTTGTTTTCATGACATAGTTCGTTTTGATTCTAGCTTAAATTCGATATGGGTCATTTAGGTTTTTCACAGTTGATACGTTGAATATTTTGATACCCAAAGTGTCAACTTGAACACGGGCATGATATTTTATTAGTAGGCGTTATGGCGTTGATAATACCACCTTGCATCAGGAGAGAACCTAAATTGATTGGATTTGGACGAAGTTAGGTAACTGTAACTACTAAGCTATGTAAGTACTTAGGTATGTTGACAATCCTGGATTTCAATTTGTAGGATATGGGCTGGGAATTTGGGAGGTGTATATTTTAAGACAGGTGAAGCGACAACGATGGCATTTGGTTAAATAATACCACACGCGCTATATCAGTATAAGAGTGATAATTCAGGTAATACATTATAAATTACTGTTTGCCATGAGGGATTTTAGGATTTGGTGAAATATATACATGAAAACTTAAAAGACGACCACAATTCTTATATAGAAACAGCTATGTATATGGAGCTCGTTCATGAACATGCTCGACCGCTCGAGCTAAAAAGCAATGTCAGTACCAGCACTCTATTATGTATGCTGTTTACAGTCTCCTGCTAATGTTAATATCGGTCATTCATGAGTATTTAATGAAAAGAAATAGGGTGCTGGGTTAAGGGGTTGGGCCGCCCACCTACATAATGTATCGATTTTCTATTAGAAACTAAACTCAGGAATTTTAGGCAAATTACAAGTTGTACAGTCAGTCCCTACAGAGTAATAATAATGAAAAAAAAACTACATGGGTCTAATAAGTAGTCTGTAGTCAGTAAAGTTGTACCTATCCACAGCAGTATAGTTTTCTCGTTTAAAAGTTTTTTAGTTAATTGTTTTAGCTTTCAAGTTCAAGTGCAGCTTGCAAATGCACAAGTGTTAATGTACAACAATGACATATTTTTTTAATGTGGATCGTAAGTAGTTATAATAAAAATAAATGGACTCACAAATCTTCATTTCCTTCCCAGAGAACTTTTCCTGTGTCGGAATCCCTTAATTTCATCCAATTTCTGCAATAAAAAATTACTGACCAACTTAACATTGCAAATTAAACCAAGCGAAACCTAGATTAAATAAATATGCAGTCAACTTGCAATCGCAATTTAGTTTGACTGTATACGTACTTAACTTTTTGTTCTAGTATTTATAAACTTAACTGGGTATATTATAAAAATATCGTCTGTGAAGAACCAAAATGACTCATATCCATTTTTAGCTAAAAACAACACCCAACATCTACAAAAAAATTGAAATATCTTGAAAGCATTTAAATTGAACCTTTTACACTTTTCAAAAACATGTAAATAGAACATTTTACGATTTTTAGAAAAATGTGAATAGAAAATTTTAAACTTTTCAGAAACATGTAAATAGAACATTTTACGATTTTTAGAAAAATGTGAATAGAAAATTTTAAACTTTTCAGAAACATATAAATAGAACATTTTACGCTTTTCAAAAAGATGTAAACAGAAGATTTTACACTTTTCAGAAACATGTAAATAGAACATTTTACGCTTTTCCGAAACATGTAAATAGAACATTTTACAATTTTCAAAAACTTCTAATATAATTAACATTTTAGGCATGTTTCTCATTTTGTTTTTAAGACAGCTCATTTTGATTGCAACTTAAATTGGATATTGGTCATTTTGGTTCGTCACAGACGATATGAATTATCGAGACACACACCTCTTTGGTATTACTTTAATTTTAATTTATATACAAGAAAAAATTAAATAATTATTTGTTCAAACTTACATTCTAAATCCCTCCAAGATTTGTTCCGCTCGAGATGGCATGTTGAAATATTTTAAAAGCGGTGGTGGAGTTTAGCAGAGGATGTTTAGGATATTGAGAACACTGAAACTCGAGTACTCAGTTATTATAAAATTAATTAGTATGCAGCACAATTTTTATTTATTTCCCAGTCAGAAATATATTCAGTCGTATTCGTCCTCAGTTCAACTATCAACTGTTGATTGCCGTCATCGATGTGATAGGCTGGACTATCAAATATTCCACTACAGACTAGGCACGTATAGGCTCCTCGGAATTCAGAATTTTAAAAGTTAACAGTTACAATGTTCACTTTTAAAGGTATAAAATACTGTCATCCTGACTATTATTAGCTCTGTAGAAGCGGAAATTGCCTCCAGCCTTTGATTTACGAGCACACACACGTAGGTAGGCTACAGTTATAATGCTTGCTGGTGATGGTATGCGGTTGTATTTACTTGTTAAACCTCAGAATCACAACCACCAATTCTATTTCACAACGCTGCATAAGTTTTTAGAGAAGTATGGACTTTGAATTAGCATTTAATTTAACTTCAATACAAACAGAACTCTGTACTATCCTTTTACAGCAACTTGCAATAATTCAACGGCAACTGTTGTGTTTAGTGCAGTGTTTTAGGTCGAACAACATAATATGAAATGGACAAATCCGGTCCACACGATTCAAATTCGGAATCTGTAAATTATAAAAATTAAATAAAAAAATACATATTTATAGAGTAACTACAATTGAACTTTAAACTTCAACAGATTTAAAGCCAAAAGTAATAGAATTCTATAGTTGATAGTGACTTCGGACCTTGTAAAATATCACACGCAACTTGGAACTTATAACTGTCGACGATGACAATGTAATAACAAATAATTATTTACGATGCTCCCGTACATAACATATAAATCGCATTAATTGTTCATTTGCCTTTGAGGTCAACAACTGATTACAATAAACTTGAATAAACTAATAACTGATAAGGAATTAGTTATAACAACAGGTATTGTTATGGTTGATGGTCTTAACTAGAACTTGATTAACAATGGTTGTTGTTGTTGTTGTAGGATAGGGACTGGGGCAGAAAATTTTTACTGAAATAGCAACTGCCAACTGCAGCTCATTTTCGAAAAACCTGCAGTTTTCTCCTAAGTACCTAATTCCTATGCATGTATATGCAATAATGAATAATGTCGGTCGGCTGTCGGTAGTTGGTATACTCGACTACCAAGTATACGGATCTGAAGCGTATATAAAAATTAACTTAATTCTTCGGATGTCGGAGAAAATGTTTGTCAGCTCGGCTCAGAGTATCACATGTCACACGTCAAAATGGACATATACATATGCAAGCACGAACCTCGAACACGACCATCCAACAACTAACGGTGAAAGACAACAACAAGCTCCTTCAATGTCTTTCTTTACTGCTTACTGGTGACTGTTAAATAAAATCCTCGGTTTTGTCGGTGAAACCGAACCTTACTACGACGAGGCCGAATTCGCCAAATACCTTTACTTTCACACTACTACTCTTTTAGCATTTAGTGTTTAGTAACAGTCAACTGAAGTTGAGGAGTTGTGCTGAGTACGAGTCGGAAAACCGAGAATTCAAAACCGAACCCGAAACCGAAAGCTCCGCAAACACTGCTACGCTTACCGTACTTGTATATAACATACTGAACGAATCACGGATATTGACGGGTAGCAGTGTAGAATGACGAATAAAAGCATAGCACAATATTAAAATCAACTAGACAATATGTAATAATACTTGATATCAAAACTCATGCAGGGGAGTACAGAGTAGCAGTATGGTTACTTACTGACTGCTTACTGACGAGAGACGGGATACGGGATACGGGCACGGGTAGTTAAAAGCCAAATGCAAGTTGCGTGCATGTGGTTTAGGTTCAAAAGCAAACAGAAAAACGAAAATCCGAAGCATCGAAGAAACCGAACAGAAAACAGAATGCCTAAATGAAATGAATGAATAAAATGAAATTTACTCACCTCAATAATAATAATAAATTATTATTATTATCGTTAAAAATTGCAGCTATACTTGAGTGTCTATGTCGATACTGCCGATAAAATTAATCTCGTTGTGGTGTAGTGGATTTCAGCTTTTTAAATTGAAAACGACGGATCCGGATCCGGTTGTTCCCGGGTCTACTAGAATTAGAAGAATTATTGGACACAACGTGGCGCCTTTGAGACTTGAGACAGAAAACTTTACTTGCCGAAGTTCTCACGGATTTGGATTTTCCCTTTCCCTGATTCCCTGTCCTTGTGAAATTCCAATATTTAAACATTGGGTCCTTTATACTATACGTTCGACAAGTGTCTATGTGACGTCATGGAAATGAAAGTCAGCGGCTATTGCTTATTAGGAGGCGTCCAACAAAGACGTGTCGATTTAGAGACGGGAGGATTACTTTACATTGTGGCAGTGCAGTGATTCCACCTCAGCTGCACTTACCATTGAATTTAAGAATCTTTTGGATACTCCTCTAACCGTATTCGTCTGATGGACCCGTGGTATTCACTGTGTGGTATGCATCAGCATCAGCCAGCATGGGATAAGGTATGACGTAAAGGAAAAAGGAACACATCGGAATTGAATGAACCCATTGCAAGACTACCGCCGCTTACGGAACAGCAGTGAACTAATTTTCGAAAATCCAATGCAAAATCATACGTATTTTTTAATGGCTTTATTTCCAATATGAGATTTATAGGCGCAAATTAAAGATAAATGCACAATTAACACTTTAAGATCATCAAATTGGCAGTGCCATGCCTGTGGTGACCGTAAAATTGATTCTTAGGTCGACGTATGTATTTCAATGAAAACCCCGTTCGATGTCGAAGCCGACCAAGTACGAAGCCGTACGGGGTTTTCATTGAAATACATACGTCGACCTGAGAATCAATTTTACGGTCACCACAGGCATGGCACTGCCAATTTGATGATCTTAAAGTGTTAATTGTGCATTTATCTTTAATTTGCGCCTATAAATCTCATATTGGAAATAAAGCCATTAAAAAATACGTATGATTTTGCATTGGATTTTCGAAAATTAGTTCACTGCTGTTCCGTAAGCGGCGGTAGTCTTGCAATGGGTTCATTCATTTCGTCACTTTCTTCGCCCATCAACTTTAATATAACACAATTTTTGAGGAAATTCTACTGCGTTGTTTATTCCTCCGTCGCTGCACTGATCCAATTCTATATTTATTACTAGTTAATAGTCCTTGTGAATTTGTGAAGTCGTGAACTACAAAAGGTGTTTAACTATTTACAATAATTTATCTTTGAAGCTTAAAGTCGAAGGTTGGCGATTGGCGATGGTTTCGTATTATTAACTTTGAACTTTTGCATTTCAAGCACAATTAAATGCAGCTTAACTGCTGTTTAAAATAGTAACCACATTTAAAATTGTAATCGTCAGTCATTTGTCATTCAAGTCATTCTACCTTCAACCTTATTATTAGCTTATTCCCCTTGTTGCGTGTTCTGTCTGAAGAATTTTTATTGCTTACAGCTTACTCTTTGTTTAATGATAATCCTTCAAATTAATCGAGTTTACTTTCAATAATTTTCAAAATCAATATGGTTATATTTATATAATCTTAAAAGTTTAATTAATACGATAGTCAATAGTAGTACATTTGTAGTAATTCTATCTTACATTAGCCCTTTTCTTATATAAGTGCCTGTCTGTACTGCGTACGTGACGTGAGTTTTCATCTTTACGGTGTACCAATTTCGAAAACCAAATTTTTCCTTGTCATTGTCAGTATTCGTTATTCGTTATTGAAGATCTTTCTCAATTGTTGGAGTTGGGGATTTAAAGAATTATTTAAATCACGTCAGGGTTTTCGATCACTTTAATTCTTAAGTTGTAAGTGTTGTTGATCAACTCTCTACGGTTTGATTTAACTCGGAACAAACGCGAGCCGTGAGGGTGCCTTGTGTAAGAATTTAAACTCTACTTATTTGCTATTGCTATAATACATTGTTGACATTTTCAATTTTGAAAGGTTTTTTTATTGAATAATTCAGTTAAGTACACCATATTGCATAGTTCAATTGCATTCATTCAAATCATCACGCGTTTTGTATGGTAGTAAGTGGCATTAGTTAAGTACATAGTTATTTGAATGTTGATTGTTATTGTTGGCTGCATATGGGGAATTACGTTTAGTATGAATAAACTGAAGTCAGTTTATAGATGTTGTTGTTAAACTAATTACAAATTATGTTAAAAAGTCACAATGTCACGTCAGGCAGGTATTGTATAATATGTCAGATGTATGTAAGGAAAAGATTGTTGTGCATGATTATTGATTATTCAACAATCACAAGTGCGGCAACAAAAAGGAAAATATATATGTACTTACTTACATATACGTACTTAAGTAGTTATATGTTCGTTTGCCTTTCTTTTATAATTATGTAGGTAGTGTAGAATATTATCTTAAGTTATATTATTAATCGTCGTGAGCCTACATTCTGCGTATTAATTAGATTGTAGTTTAAAGTTAATTGCCTTATTAGATTTGTTGATAAATATGTTATCGTTGTAGCCTTTGTAGGTTCATATGTATCTATTTTTCTAATTATTAATGTTATAATGTTGAGTACAGTAAACAATTTTCTACACTTTTGGAGGTTTATTATCATTTAAAAAAGTATTAAATCGTGAGTCTAAATAATTCCCACAGCTTTGAACTCATTACAAATTACTACATCTACAGGTGCATTAATTTTGTTTGTGTACCTTATATTCATGTTAAGTTAAGTTGGTACGTTGTTGTGTGACCAAACCAGACCAGAAAAATATTTCCACGCGAGTTTAGTTACCTTCCTTTTGCATTTAGACACATACAATAAATTTATACATATAATTAGGTTGTATACCTATATGCCAAACTATCAAGGCACGTAAGTTTTTATTCTCAATATGGTTGTTGTTTTTTATTGCAGACAAAGGGAAGAAAAACTAACCTATACGTCCTATACTCATTTCTGTCTTGGATTTTCACATCAGAATCAACTTTCAACTTTTTTGGCCGAGCAAGTATTATAACTCATCGTCGATCCTCATTGTTCAACATTGACAATAAAAAATTGCGTTCAGTCAGTGCTCTGCGTCAATCTACGTAGGTAAGTATATTACATTACTCTAAAGCAATCAAGTCAATAGTGGAGAAGCCCCAGTTTCACGTGCTGTTACTCACGTAATAATTATTTACTTCCTTTCATTTCAGTGTTTCACTTCCTTCACCTCTGAAGGCGTTCAGTTCTTGTATAGTCTTGACTGTTATATATTAGCCGATAATTATTGAAACAAAGTGCGAATATAGAAAAACAGGATATCTTGAACTGTAAATATCACTCACAGAAACCCCCCTTTTGATTACTCTGATCTATACTACGGATAACTTTTAGAATAATAATCAAAATAAAAAATAAAATTACGCAGTTGGCAACTTCTTCCCTTTTATTGAAGCTATTAGTTTGCTATTCGTTGAAGGATATCCTATTTCTTTCTTTTTGACTTCCAACTTCTTTTTCTGTATCAGAAGTTTTGACATTCAGTACACGCAAACCGTAAATAAACGTGAGATGTACTGTACTGCTTGTTGACAACCTGAAACGTGAGCTATATTTAGATTTAAGGCTAAAGAGCTTTTATTTTACAATAGCGTCGCAAAAAGACTTGTGGTTGTTGTGAAGTTAATTTTTCGAAGTAATTTCTTTGATTTTAATTTGAATTAAAAAGTGATTTAATAACAACTTAAATTCTGTCTTTATTATAGTTGGTCCTGTAAATTCAAAGGAGTACTTTTAAATTAGCATCCAATGGCAAATCGGGTAAGCATAAGTTTTAGACATTTTGAAATTTATATTTCAAGCTATTTTGTTATTTAACTACGCTTGGTATGTATTTAATGTATGATTTATCAAAATACTTAGGTGTGTGTGTGTATGTTATTAATTACTCGTTTTTGTGCGTTATTGTGAAATATCGTCTATGAAGAACCAAAATGACTCATTTCCAATTTATGCTACAATTAAGATGAGCTATTTCAAAAAAATGCAGTAAATAAGATACATACAATGCTAATCACGAGTTGGTAATATAAGCAAAGTGTTCTATTTACATGTTTTTTGAAAAGTGCAAAACATTCTATTTACATGTTGTTTTAAAAATGCACAAGGTTCTGTTTACATAATTTCATGAACATGTTACATATTTTAATCTTTTCTGTAGGTATAGCATTTAGTTGGAAACTAAAAATGGATATGGATCATTATGGTTCTTCACAGACGATATAACAACACAATGGAGTTAGTTGTTAATATTTGTTGTGGTTTGATTAGTTTGATTTGAATATTGTAATTAATTATATTTCAGCTGTTCTCTCCAGCTCCAAGAAATTTGGGAAACGTGAAAAGAAATTTTCAGGCTATACTTTCTGCAGAAACGGTGAGGGATTATTCGAATCATGGTTGGAGGAAGAAGAATACATATGTGGAACAAGTGCTTTTTGGACATTTAGGTAAATAATATGAAATATAGATGGAAATTCAAAACTTAAAAATATTACCTTTTCCTTAGTTTGTAGTGTATTGCTCCTAACATAGTATAGTAACTGCCTCTACCCCATTTTATTTAGACATTTAATGTGTGTTTCTAAAAATCTTTATGCTTTTAAAATTAATTCCAGAAAAGAAAGTTCCAACAGTTTGGCCAGATAATTTAGGTTGTTTGGGACCGCAAGATAAAAGACTTTCATTACCCGGAAATGTGGGTTTGGAAAGTTCATTGAAACCAAATAAAGAGAAAGCTACTCCAGAGCAATTGAAGGCTGATAAAAAAGTGATGGAGGCTGAGATTTCTTTTTGGCGAAATCTATGTGAGTCACCTACTGGATACCAAAGACAGATTCAGGTTAGTGGAATAGAATTATGAAGCTGCTTAGAATATAGTACCTTACGTATCAAGTACTAAACATTTTTTGTTTCTTATCTTTTTGTTTATTTACTATAAATTACTTAACCCCTGACCCCGAAGAACTTTCCCATATGATGTAACCAAATATTGTCTAGTTGTTTTTTGCTTTTTGTCCTTGATCTTTTCATTTTACTAGTTATTTTGGGAGTAAGTTTATTCAGGAAAAGATTAAATATACAACTTTAAAAGACGACAGACTTACAATTGAATTAGTTTGTAATTTGTTGAGAGTTAGCCTTGAGTTTATCAGCATGAGAAAAAAATGTTTTCCTTTCTTATATTTCCCATCGAAAGTTGTATTAATGCGGGAAACTTTAAAAATTAACTTTAGAACAGAAAATTAAAAATAGCAGAAAAGATTTAGTTTTCCTGTCTTCCTGTCTCTATTTTTGATCTATGTAAGTACTTAGATACTTTATTTGGGAAGTGATTTTGTTTGGACTGACACTGACACTTTAAAAGTTTCAAAGTGTTGTTTTTTTTAAGTTTAATTTAGTAACACTAACTATGAATTTGCACTCATGTTCCACGCAGATGTTAAAGCAACACGAAGAAGTTGAGAATCTAGAAAGGGAAGAACTAGAAGAAGTTGAAAAGGCTTTAAGAGGACAAGTTGAGCCACTTCTCGAATTGAAAGCTCATGATTGTCCGGATCTTTTAAGACGAGGTACTACAGCTTTTTTTAATTGCATAGTTTTTTATCTTAAGTCATTATAATTTATTAGTTTTTCTTTTATTGAGCTCCTTATGTACATGAATGAAAACAAAGGTAAGTGTGTCGAGTCGAGCTTAAAATTCTAACTTATAAATATATAATGCTTATAGCCTTGTGTTCCAATTTTCCACAATTTAAATAGTTAAGTAAATAGTTGTTTTAGCTTTTTATTTGTGTTTACTTAATTTTACAGAATTGTCTGGACTGTTCGTGTCAACAAATATAAGTGAAGGACCGCTGACTGTGATAACATTTTGTCAGCGAACACAAAATGACATGAGTGCATGGAGCTCTGAGGTTGAAGAGGAACGTGAAGAGATCATTGAAAATGTAGGTTTTCTTTTATTATTATTTTATTTTGTGATGTCAGATTGAAACTATTTTTAATTTTTTTTCTGCGCCACAGTGATTACAACTACAATTTCTTAATTTAGTTTGTGTTTTAGCTTTGAACTAAAATTATGATAGTGTACTGGGCAAAGTAATTTTATATCGTCAGTGAAAAATCAAAATGGTCTATGTCCAATTTATACTAGAATTAGAAGGAGCTAAGTATATGTCTAAAGAAGACTACATGAGATATGTGTGTAAAATTAATGTTTCTTGCAAGTGGAAAATTTATTTGCACGTTAATTCAAAGTGCAAAATGTTTTATTTGTATGTTAATTCAAAGTGCAAAATGTTTTATTTGCACGCTAATTCAAAGTGAAAAATGATTTATTTGCGCGCGTATTCAAACTGCAAAATATTGAATTTTCTTGTTTTTTGAAAATTGGAAAATGTTCCATTTATGTGTTTTTAGAAAGTGCAAAGTGCTTCATTTGCTTGTTTTTGAAAAGTGCAAAGTGCTTCATTTGCTTGTTTTTGAACAGTGCAAAGTGCTTCATTTGCTTGTTTTTGAAAAGAGCAAAATGTTTTTTTGACCTACTTTTAAAAGGATCGAAATATCCTTTTGTAGACATTACCTGTTATTTTTAGCTGAGAATAGATGGGTATCATTTTGTGTCTTCACTGGCGGTATGTATTTTTAAAATCTGGAAATAATATTATTTAATAATTTTTGTCTAAATTATATTACAGTTCATTAAATCCGCTAAAGAACTCTGTACAGAGCTTCGTCAACAATCCCTGTGGGCAGACTTTGTAGAGCCAAACTCTGGCCGCCCCTTCTACAGCCCTTACACAAATGTGACGTTTTTTGAAACGGATGAAAGATATCGTCATTTAGGTTTTCGAATTCAAGATCTAGGATGTTGTAAAGTCGTCTCACATCACAAATGGGGAAGTCATGCTTTTGTAGGCTCCATTTTCACAACGGCACCTGTAGACTCTGATTTTCTACGAGAATTCCTTCAACGATCCAATGGAGAAGTAAAAGAAGAAAGTAGTAATAATAATTCCTCGTAAATTAGTTTGAAAATTCAAAATTCATCGTATTTCATATTCGTATACCACGCGTCTTAATTTTTTTTAAATATTATATTTAACATTAACAAAATGAGAATTAAAAAACAATGTCTTAAAAATGCGGAAGCAAAAAAATGTATCTCCAATAAAAGTAATGTGAAATAAAATATGTGTAAGTAAGTAGGTAGTAGGAAAATAAATTAGCACAGAATATTTTAATTTTATGGTAAAAACAAGTATGTCACCCTACCTGACTTTGATTAATTATTAAGTATTAAAATTTAAATCTTAACGTAAATACGTAACGTAATACTAATTATGCTTTAGTTTAGAGTTACAATACTATACAATGTATGTAACCCTAGCGTAGAACTTGATTACTTTGCAGATTTACACGAATATCAAATATTTAGCAAAATCAAAGGGTGCTAAAATATTTTGTGCTGATTTTGACTTAAAGGATTTGATGACGATTGCGATTGTAAGAAAGCGCAAAGTAAGTTAATGAAAGATGATAAGAAATGCGATTTTTTGAAAAAATTATTGAATGAAAAGTTACAAATTTGCTTAGTTGGAGTAAACAATAAAAGGCTGGTGGATTCAGTTTTGTGAAAAGTTTAAGATGGAAGGAATTTTATCTCATTTTTATTTACAGTCATAATATAGATTACAAGCATCACAAATAATGTCGAATTAAGGGTAAATACACTGGTTTTTGGCTTCAGTTTTAGTACGGGCACTACAAAACTTTTTGCCATAAATAATTTTGTAAATTACTATAGTGTGATAAGTTGATGAGCTTTGTCGCTTTTGAACTATTTTGTGTTCCTATTAGATTCAAAGGGCTTCTCAAAATTAAAAAGTAAAGTAATAAAATAATTCACTCATCATACTCCCCCGTTTGGTATGTTGCACATGTAAAAGAATACGGCAACTTGCCCCCCCCCCCCCTGAAATCCAAAATTTAATTTTGCAAGCTTTCCTGAGACAGTTGCGCAACTTGTGCAGTAATGCCTAGTGCCAATGCAAGTTTAAGATATCGTCTGTGAAGAACCAAAATGACCCATATCCATTTTTGTCTAAAAGCAATATCAACTATCTAACCAAAATATTAAAATTATGTCTTGACAGCTTTTAAGTATAACATTTTGCACTTTTCAAACATATGGAATTAGAACATTTTGCACTTTTCAAACATGGAATTAGAACATTTTGCACTTTTCAAACAAATGGAATTAGAACATTTTGCACCTTTTCAAAAACGTGTAAATAGAATATTTTACACTATTCAAAAACATGTAAATAGAGCATTTTATACTTTTCAAAAACTCAGAATTAACGTTTAACGCGCATGTTTCTCATTTTGTTTTTATGACATAGCTCATTTTGATTCTAGCTTAAATTGGATATGGGTCATTTTGGTTTTTCACAGACGATATACTTCTGTTGGCATAAAAATTATATAGTCTTATAAGAAATTATAAAGATAAGCGACATTTCACATATTACGTTGGCAAAATAATAGATCAAATTTTATAATTTTAAACATCCTCACCCCCACTCGGTTTGCCTTTCGTTTGTTTCTAATATAATTATTATTATAATGATAACCATTAACTATGTAGACATTGGGAAAAAGGTCTTTTTATTGATTACATATATCTATACCATCCTCCATGCTTATTTGAACGACCCGTAACTTATGATTTAAGAGACCGTAGTTTTTTCCAAGTTTGAAGGCAGTTTAGTTTTCCGAATACAACTGGTCAGATTCTGGAATTGATGAGAAAGAAAAGTAATACATATTATTAGGAACAGTAATACAAGAAATACATGACTCATCTTAATTCCCGTTTGCTTTGTGTAATACATGGCATAATTCGGTCTCGTCCCTTCCTAACGAAAATGCTAGTGGTGACACTGGTGACCAAACAGGTATTGTGTAATATGGTTTGATAATCAATACTTTACTGAGCGAAACAACATAATAATTAATAAAGTTTGAAACCAACACCAAAATGAATTGTTTTTCTTGACCGGCACGGGTTGGTTAATCCGAATGTTCGCCTTAATATTAATGTCAACGTGAGGTATTGACTATTCGAAAGAACTAATATAACTACCGTCCTAACTATTGCCCTATGTCCTATGTGATATAATCTTACAATTTCCTAACCGAAATTTTAATTATGTATTCAAAGCAACGTGAGATTTAAGCAGTAAACTGTCAACACCAAATACAAACTTATGTGAAAACACATTACTGATATTTATTGAAGACGTTGGAAAGGAAATACATTTGCGATGGCTGAATAGGGAATAGTCGATTTCCAATATTAAGGTGGATATTCCATGTCTCGTCTCAACTCATTAATACATGGATGATTTGGTCAACGTTGTAGCTTGTCTCACGGTTCCAATGCTCTTCGATTTATATATCTGTCACTGTAAGAATTATGCACAACACTATTAAAATCAAATGCTTTTCAAAACCTTACACAACCGGCGCCTAGAAATTAAAGTAGACACACACGAATTATACAGTGGTGAAGTCTTTGCTATAATATGTAACTAGGACACACGGGAAAAGTACCTAAAATTGGATACCAATATTCAAAAAATGATATCTGTGTTGGATATAGTTTGTGGTAGATGCAATTTGTCCTAACTGACTCGAAAGTATTTAGCGCAAATACTGGCAAATAGAATAATGATTCGCACGCGTGAAGCAAATTGTATTTTGAATATTTCTAAAGGTGAAAAACAAAATTTCACAATTCCGAATTTTTATTACTCACTCGGACAAAAATGTAACAAGAAAATTCAAACGCTTTTTCTAAAACTAAGAAAACTGTATTAATTTGGTGAACGTTTTAATAACTTTTATTTAAATGTTAAACCTGTTACATTAACTTTCACAACAGCCTTTTACAGAGTGCTGGTGTAAATCCATAGGAAGTAAAATAGGTGCAGGTACTTTGAAAGCGGAGGAATTTAACTAATTTCAACTTTGCAGGGTCATTTTAATTAATATAACGAAAAAGCTAATACAATTAATTGTAGATACGCATTATTTACAATTAGGCGAATGAATTTAGATATAACGTTTTGAAACCTAGTCCAGACAAGTGGGTCCTCCAATTAAAATAAAGCTATTTATTACACGTTGTAGAGACGGAACTACACCTCTGTCCTTTTCTATTACAATAACTCCAGAAATAGAATCCCGCCAGTCCCATAGCACAAAGGGCTATGGTATTTAGTTAGGCGAGCGAGAAAATGTAGCACACAGGTAGTTCAGACAGTGGAAGTTTTCCAATTGACCATTGCTTGGAACAATGGGAATCCTTTAGATACATACTTAGACAGTAGAACATTCCAATGCCATCGCTTGATAGCGATGGGATACATACCTAGGTAGCTAGAAGAAAGGAAAGAAGTTGAAGTCGAAGCTGCAGCTATAATAAGTCAGGGATTCCGATTCTAGCTTTTGGAAGTTACACATTCGGTTTTTGAAAGCCTTAGACTACACTTGAGATTCTGCATTTTACTCGAGCTACAGAAGAATCATTCTTTTCCTATCTTTTACACTTTTGAGCTCTGACTACAGTTTTGATTAGTTTTCACAGCGGAATATAAGATTCAACAACAACTGATCTTTCTCGCCAGAAAAGTGATTCTATTCTTTTGATTAAAACGTCATTAGTTATCTGAAATACGAAGTTTAGCTTTTCCCTTTTCTAAAGTCGTGATAGATAAACTGACTTGTCACATACAGTCAGAAGTTAGACATATTGAGGTTAAGATTTACGAGCTGAGGGAAGAAACCAGGATTATTGCTTTTTGCCGAAGACTCTGAGGTCTCGGGATACCATCGGACAGTGCCGTGGGACATTAGATACTCCATATCTCACCGGTAATTCCACGCAATATAACTACTTACCTACCTCTTCTCACACTTTGTGATTCTTTTCCTCACTCGTCTCAGTCCGCGAATATATTATGTAATATAAAGCTTTGTATAATATTTGATATTGAAGTGATTGATCGAGGTTATAAAAGTATTAAAACATCTTCCTCAAAGATATTAATCACTATACATTTCTCTTTTGTTTCTACCGTTTTGATTTTATTCATGAACGCACATTTCTTATATCATAAATATAAATATTTATTATATCATAATTAACATTAAGGTCATAAACGAAATCTACTTCTATGAGATTTGAGCTTTCGGATCCGCTCCGTTCCCTCAAAAATCATAGGTGCGGGGTAGAATTTTCGTTTTTGTCCCTATTACCTTGAAAATTCTGAAAATTTTGACCCAAAATTTCGAAATTTCGAAAATTTTCGAAAAATTTTATTTTTGTTTATAGAGTTATTTTACGTTATTTTTGTACCTAAAGAATTTATTTTGTTAATATTTTAATCATATTTTAAACGAATATAAAAATTCACGAGAGACCAGAGAGAAACAGAAGAGCAAAATCTGTTCTGTATTCTGTTTTTCCTATCATTTGGCATCATTGCATCGGTGGATCTTTTCGGTATTGACTGGCTTTTATTGCGTATGTACCCATCTAAATCGTGAATTGTGAAACGTGATTGGTGACAGTTGTGAAGGGACCCGTAACTCACTAGCCAAGAGTAAAAACCCACCCCGTCAAAGTAGGTACATACTTATGATAGTCGGTATCTTAACCTTTTTGATTTTTATAATTATTGTGGCAAGACTCGAACTTCGACGCATAGACCTACCGATTATTGAGCTAATCATTCTCGTGCAACTAATACGGGATCTCACCAGATTTTTGATTTTATATTAAATGCTGTTTATAATATTCTTATTATTATTATTTTCATTTATTCTTCAAATTTGGGAAAACCTGTTAATAGACCACATACCTGTACGCGCGATTGTCATTATCCTAGGCAATATTATTGACATAATCAAATACGTCATCACCAGCCAATAATTTTCGCTCATCATTAGATCAAATTGAAAGCCATAATCTATTTACTTGTTAATTATCAGCTTGAATATATTATTTTAACTACATACGCAGAGACAACTCTTAGTGTGGAGGGAAACTCTGACCTATTTTAATTCTTATAGAGTGACAAAAGCTGTCATTAAAGTATTTTTAACTTTTACCAAACCACACAGTCGAAATTTCGTGTGGAGGCCAAATTTCAAACTTTCTACATACTTACTTTTCTTTTATATAATAAATTTTGAATATGGCTAATTTGAATGAGGAAGAGCAAGCATTATTTGGCATTGATGCCCCAGCTAATATACATTTGTTAGAGTCGGATGACGAGGACATGACTCAGGAGGAAATCAGGGAAAGAGACGCATATATAGCTAGACGGGCTGCAGCACAAGCCGAGGATAAACGAGTCTACGAGATAAAATTACAGGAACTCAGGAATAAAGAAGCTTCAGATAGGATAGCTAGAGGCCAGAGCGCCGAAAGTAGCCACTCACAAGGAAATCCACCAGCCTCCATTTCCTCAGCTCCCCAACCTAGAACCCATTTTGGTAATACTCAGCCCTCAGCCAAACTACCTCCAAATCCTTTCGATTCCCAACCTATTAATCCTCTGCCTAATTTGACTAGAGCTCCTGAACAAAATGCATTTGCATCTAGCAGAAGTTTACTAGGTAGATCAGCTGAGGATATAGCAGCACTTAGGGAAGTTTTCGCTCCACCAAGACCTACTAATAAGGAAGCAGAATTAACTCGCACTATACGTAATAACGAGATAATTAAAGACTGGACAAAATATACTGGAGATAGCGAGGTAGCCGCATTTTTAGGCAAATTTAACGAGGATGCATTATATCTCGACATGACGGACTATGACAAATTTGACGCCCTTGATCGAGTACTGGACGGTCAGCCCATGGACTGGTGGAGATCTGAGAGATCTTCATGGAAACCTGCAGTTAAACGACAGACTCCAGGTCATAATAGGGAGCTATGGAAAAAGCTCGAGACAGCGTTAGCAGTCAGATTCGATAATGAATCCTTAGTTAATAAGGCCAAGGCAGATTTACCTAGAACTGCATACAATAAAATTATGGGTAGCTCGGAGTATATTTCAGCTAGGCTTAGCGTATTGCGACGCATTGACTATAATATGAGTGCAAATGACTTGTTAGTTGGCCTATTAAAAGGTTTACCCAAAAGAATGCGCAGTAACATGATCGGCTGCACTACGATTGACCATTTTCGAACTACGCTGGACAAAGCCATAAGCACTGGTGTTATTCATGACTGGTTAGATCCTCCAGCAGCCGCACAGAATACATACTCAGGCCCAAAACCTGAGGAACGTACATATGCTCGAGCATTTCACACTAATGCCCCATACCAACATCAGCAAAATGTTGGGATTATAGTAGAGCCTCAACGCGAACCCATAGCTCAGATTACCCAAGGTGCCCCTGTCAACCAAGGAATTCCTCGATACCCGCCTAATCCAGTTAATGGAGCTCCCTATGAAGCTCCTCCTGACCCTAATGTCCCACGTGGGGCCAATGATGACCCTGCGATGGTAAAGTACCCTTACTATAACGAGCGCCGTCGTGCATATTGCGTAGCTGCGGAAGGTACTAGGTCAGCATGTTGGCAATGTGGCCGAATGACACATAATTTTAGAACTTGTCATGTATTATTTCGAGCTCAGGGAATTCCAATTCCACTCAGACAACCTAGACAAATTAGACGGCAAGATGCACCACAGGTAGACCAGGCACCACAAGGCAATGGTAATTTAAACTAGAAGGGGTGGATATACATAATATATCCAGACCCAAGCCTCCTGCATCAGAGCATTCTTTTAAATCTGTATCTATTAAATATACTAAGGTCTATTTTAAATCACCTAAACCGGCAAGAGTGTACAAAACCATAGCCAAGGCCGATGCCGCTTTGCGAAGCCTGGGAACCAGGCAGAACAAAGTGCCTGACGTTTTGGGGCATAAACCAGGTCATCTATTATTAGAAGCAGGTCAGGAACTTGACGATTTCGACTTCGAAAAACCTGTAGGTATCCTTTTTGATTTTCCTTCTGATGACGAAGTACATTATGCACGGAAATTCAGTAATGAGTCCACGGAGATAAGACGTGAGATGAAGTTCCGAACTAATGTAAATAATATAAATACTTTGGAAGTTCTCGTGGACACTGGGGCCACTGTTTGTACAGTAAGCTTAAAAACTTTAAAGGAGTTAAAAATAGAAAAATTGATAAAAAGGTGTAAACCACTAACTGTATACTTGTCAATAGATGATAATAATGCTCATACTATCGATAAAATTATTTACTTACAATTTTTCGTCGATGAATATAAGGAATGGATCCAGTGGGGATTTTTCGTGGTCGAGAAAGCTCAAGATCCCATTGTATTTGGGTGTGATATGCTCAGGACATATAATGTAAACATTGAATGTGGCTTAGGCACAATTATTTTTAGACCAGCTCAGGAAAGGACTCAGAAATCCATGAGGTCAGATGCCGAGAAACTATGTAGGTTGAAAGCTTTTCCAAGTAAAGGTGCACTCAGGCGCATGAAAACACAGTCTGCATACTTACGTAAACACAAAGCACTGCAACAAGGTATGATCACTGCATGTAATCCCCTTCGTAGGGATGATTTGAATAAGGTATTGGATGGGATACAGGACGACGACGATATGCAGGTTGAAGGTAATAATGACTTCGGTCAAATTGAGGTCACAATCGACGACATTGAGTCTATAGGTACTACCACTATCAGACGAGTCCACAGTACAACTTCATCCTTATTGGAGGAGGTTCGGTCGGTGCAATCTAGCGAAGCATCAAGCCGAGCTGTCCAATATTACAAACAATTTAAATTGCGACTGTTTACCGTTCGGCCCTCCCTCATTAAGGATGACACGGCAACGGAGGTTCCTTTTTACACGGAGGACCCCGAATATTCAGGTCAAATAGCTATTCATCCAAATTATAATTTATTTGAGAAATTAGGGATTATGGTATTACAGGACACTGTTAGAGTCACTAAAGGAAAAGGCGTTTTGCATGTAGCCAATTCCCAACAATCTGGAGATTTAATTTTACCACCACAACCAACCCTTTCCAGCTATGAAACAATGCCCACGGAGCATCTCCGTGCTACTAGGATAGTTCAAGACGATTCCCCTAATATACACGTAAATGATCAAGAGTATACTGACGCAGTTGATACTGCACCGGTGCCAGAAAGTGTAGAAGGTAGTCAACCATTAACCGATGATGAATTTTCTAAATTCAAAGTTTTTAAAGGCCTTACTGGTCCTCAAAAGATTAAGGTTAGGGATTTATTAAGCAAGTATTACAAAGCTTTTGGTTGGACCGAGAATGACTTTCTGGAACCGATGCGTGATCCTAGGACTGGTAAGACATTACAAGCCACAGTGGAGTTACTCGACAAATCCGCTCAGGTTGTTAGCCACAGATCAGTTAGCGTCGAATTACAAGAAATCACTCGTAGCTATACAAATAAACAAAAGGAATTAGGTTTGCTTCAGAACTCCCATAGCCAATATATATCCCAGGTGCAAATGCTATCTTCAGGTGACACCTGGAAACCTACGGTAGATTACAGGAAAATTAATCTTAAAGTCAAACCTGAACCTATGCCCGTCCCACCTTTACACACTGCTTTCAAATCTCTTTCAAATTCCGAATATTTTTGTAACTTAGGACTCCGAGAACCTTACCAACAGATAGAGCTAGACGACAACAGTAGAGACATACTTGCCTTTATGACTTCTGACGGTCAATTTCGTCCTACTCGTACTCCTTTCGGTTTCGTCAATTCGAGTGCAATTTTACAAAATACTTTAGATATTATATGGTCCCCATATAAAAATTCATTTTTTAACAATTACTCTGAAGATAACTGTTTCGGAGGTAAAAATTTCACCGAATTGGTGGAACGTCTGGAGAAGATCTTATGGCTCTGCATCCAAGCTAATATTAGATTATTACCCAGAAAATGCTACATTGGTCATCCTAAAATAGTTTTCTTAGGTCATAAGGTCAGCCGACAGGGGATAGAAATAGATCCCGATCGCACCAATGTACTCATGAATTTTCCCGATCCTCAGGATACCACTGACGTACGTCGATGGCTAGGGTTAAGCGGATTCTTTAGGAGATTAATTTTTGGGTATTCGAAATTTGCTCGCCCATTATACAACCTATTAAAGAAAGACGCGGTTTTCATCTTCAATGCTGCATGTCAAAGAGCGGTGCAAGAAATGAAGGTAGCCATATGTACCGCTCCAGCATTAGCGTTCCCGGATCCTACTGCCACTTTGGAATTATGGGCCGATGCAAGCGACTACGAAGTCGCTGCTGCTCTTATCCAAGTCATCACGAATGGTACTCATAAAGATCGGCAACCACTTGGTTTCGATTCTCATACCTTATCACCTACTGAGAGTAAATGGACGGTCACGGAGAAAGAGTGTTATGCTATTGTTCATGCCTTCCAAAAATTCCATAATTTACTTTTTGGGAGGGAAGTTCTAGTCTACACTGATCACCAAGCACTGGTCAACATTCTACGTACTCCTCAGGTAACTGGCAAATTAGTGCGATGGAGTCTCAAATTGAGTTCATACCGCCTTCGGATTATGTACGTACCGGGTAAACAAAATGAGATGGCCGACTGCCTCAGTCGCCCTCCTCGAGCGGACAATCTTCCTGTAGCCATTCTTAGAGGCATGACAGCGGAGACTGAACATCCTAGGGAACCTGAGGACGAAGAGTACATAGTACATTGCAACGATACGGATAAGTCAGTAATTAATTTAAAAGACATGCAGGCCCTGGATAAAGATTTAGCTGAAATAATTAAGTCACTGCAGGTTGATGAGGAAAATAACTGTAGGGGTAAGAATAAATACCGGAATGATTTCCGCCTCAACACTGACGGTATTTTGCAGCACGTCAACTACGAGCCACTGGGACCATTGTGGGTAAATGTATTACCAGTAACTGAAGGAAAGCGCATAGCACGTGAACTACACAGTAAATCACATTTCGGTTTCCGCAAAATCTACTACTCCATGGTAGATAAATACTGGTTCTTGCAGATGTGGGATAATGTCACTAAGGCATGTCGAGCATGTGACACTTGCCAAAGATTTAATGTACCACGAGTCAAGAAGTCAGGTCCTATGCATGCTATGATTACTCCAACTACTCCTTATGCTAAAGTTTCCGTGGACTACCTTGGTCCCCTTAGCACTACTTCTAGTAAAAATACGTATATCTTGGCCGTGATAGACCAATGCACACGTTTCCTGCATCTCATCCCAACTACAGGCACAACAGTGGCTGAAACAGTAAAGGTATTAGAACCATTAATAGCTAAACACAAAATTCGGAGTATAGTATCTGATAATGGTCCAGCTTTCACAGGTCATAAGTTCAATGAGATGTGCACTCGTCATAACGTTATTTCCATCCATAGTTCACCACACCATCCTAGCAGCAACGCCTATGTAGAGAGAGTTAATTCAACTTTCGGCAGCATTATGAAAAAGCTTAAGTACGAAAACAATAATGTTGAATGGGATATAATGTTACCGCATATAGAGAACGAGTATAACGCTGTGAAACATGTTAGTACTGGCTATAGTCCATATTTCTTGATGTTTGGTAGAAGTCTTCATTTTTGTTATGTAACAGGGAAACCCCTCGACGACGATTATGATTCCAATGACCCAGAAATGCAACAGGTTAGAGTTCATGAACTTCATAAGGCACGACTGCTTGCGCATGAAAACTCCTGTCATAATCAGCTCAAAAGGAAAATGGCTTTTGATAAGACTCATCCAACAGTTCTATACAAAGAAGGCGATCTAGTACTTAAGAAAAATTATTATAAAGCACCGGGTACAGCAGCAAAATTCACAGTTAAATATACAGGCCCATATAAGGTATATAGTACAGCCACGAATCAGCATATGTATTTAATATGTGACAAAGATACTGACTTACAGAAATACATTGATGAGACTGTCCTCGAGATTGTGCATGGTCACAATCTAAAACCTTACCTACAAGACGAAATTCCCTTGGTAAATAATTATACTGAACCCGCTATTGGTGATCAGACGTGGTTAAATAATCACGTTTACACTCCTGATGACACAATTTTTCAGATTGAACCTTGGGCAGATCCAGAACTTAAAGATTTCGATGGGGATACGGCGGCACAAATCAATGTAGTCCCCCGCGGAATATTTAACGAGGAGTATTTATTTGATCCAAATAATGAGTTAAAATTACGGAATAGGGTAATTCAAAGAAACCCAACTACTTCTAATACTAATATTTATAAGAAACTCACAAATAACTATTCCACTTACATACCTACTTCTGTACCAGAGTTCGATACACCTCTGGGAAATACTCAAACTCAAATTGTTAAGGATGATGAGATTAATTTACCTGTAGATTTACCAACCCCGTTGATACCGTCGGTCGCGGAACCAAATCCCACGCCGGCGGGACAAAATAATACATTTATTTCTAATAAAGTCAATTCGGAGAATTCTCCAACTGCTAGAAGGTATTTTGACGTAGAAACCATAGATAGGTATCCCGCGAGGATGACTACTACTATTGCTGATGACCCTTTTGCTAGAGAATCTCGTTGTAATAGTCATAACATGAACCACTTAGGTTCTCAGGGTTCTTTTATTGAAAAGGACGATTGGAATCTGATTCAGGGGATTGATATTACGACTGGGAAACGACATTTAGACTTTGACTATGATAAAACTAAAACTTATTTTAATTCTTTTAGAAACCCAAGTAAAGACATTCCTATGTCTCAGATTTCAAATGTAGCACAACCCACAGAAGCTCCTACTTATAGAGCAGACTCTGTTGATACTTCGAATCACTCAATCTATAGTTGTCACATAAATAATAGAAAAGGATGCTCCGAATTAGGTGATGTATCCCGTAATAAGCGAGACAACCCAATAGAAATTCCTGTAGCACCAAAAAGTTGGAATGGAGAGCGGAATGATAATTCTGCCCTTCAGCCCAAAATACAGACCAAATTAATTGTCACTGAATTATTAAATAAAAAGATTATTAAGATGGTCAATAAAGACGATGAAACACATGTACTTGAAGAAGTCGAAATCGACACAGCACCAAAAGAATCAATCACTCATAACACCACCGATATTGATCCCGCTGGAAGCGATCTCGAATTCTTGGAAGAAAATGAAACTGAAACTCCCACTCTCCCAACCATAGAGCATACAGCGGTCATTGAAAATAATTCCGTCACGTTCACACCTGCAAAGGGAAATAATAGTCCTAAGGTCATTTTGAAACATAGAAAGTCAGAGTCAATAACTCAACCTGCTGAATTACGAAGGTCAACCAGACCTAAAAAGACAGTCATACCTTGGGATCCATCCGATGTTGAGATTCCAAAAACTAGGAAACGTAAAGAGGGAGGTTCGGTACACAAAACTCGAAAGAAAAAGAAAGTAGTTAAATTAAAAAGATGTCACGTAAAACCTACTGATGCCATGGCCGAGTTGGTCAAAGCCATGGGTAGCATAGGACAGATGATGGCATGCCAATACCAGAGACCAGTTTCAAATAATTCCTCTACCGATACCTCAGACTCTTCATCTGAGGAGTCAGATTAGTTTGCATGTGTTACAAATTCTGCATGTAATAATTTTACGAGACTTGCAACAATTTCAATTTTCGATACTTTCACTCTGGGAAAAAGCACTACCGATCCCATCACTTGCTTAAGTAGTGATGGAATTTTCTTTCTTTTATTTTTTCGGGTAAAGAATAGACATACTTGAAAAATGGCCAATCCTTCACCCAATCCGAATCCTAATAAATTACCTCACGGACCACCACGCATTCCTGAAGGACAACTAGATCCGGAGAACGAATTTGCCAACGCCGGAATCGAATCAGACGATGAAGACTGGGATCATAAGTATGTCTACAACCAAGACCGGTCCCGTAGAGTTATGCTACATCAATTGCGAAACAGGATCCCTGGACAACCCGAAGCACACCGTTATGTCATGCGAATGACCAGCGACAGCACTCCGCATCCGAATGACGTCCAGGCAAGACAACCTGACGGAACTTACACTCATATGGTTCCTCAGCCTGTAGATCCACGCCCGATTATGCAGAATACTCCACCAGCTTCCCCACGTCGCCAACAATTCATCCAACAAATTCCTACTCCGGCTAGAAACCCTCCGAAGTCTCCAATTATAAATCAAGCAGTCGCACTGGATAACGACTCTGAGGATGAGCCTTTCGACAACATAGACATCGAAGATCCAATCCCTTACGACCACGAGACTTTCGAACCATTAGAAGGACTTCCTGCTCAAAATATTAAACGCTCCACGAGCACTGCAGATTTCAAATCTGAAAATGTCCGAAAGAAACAGAAGAGCGGGACTCCTCCGAAAATTCCAGAACCTCAGCCAGGGACTTCACAACAGTTGGAGCCCATACCTGACGAGATCCGGCAACTTCAACAACAACTGGATGAAGCAAATCGCAGATCCGCCGAGATCGACCAACAACTACAGCGTTTTAGATTGAATTCTGGTACTCCATCCTCGACACCACCACGAATGAATGGCGTATTCAGCCCACCTACTAGACCTACGGGAAATTTATTGTTGGGCCCAGCTCCACCACGTATTGCTGTCGGCCTCCCAAGATTCACAATAAGAGGAAGAGGACCCACCAGAGCTCCTCCAACAGTAGAAGTTAGTCCAACTTCAGCTCAGCCCCTGGACACAATTACTCCAGCTCCGGCTCCAACTCAGACGGAACAAGTCCCAGCTCCAGTTCAAAGAGCACCATCACCGACACTACCAGCACCAGATGCGAATGCCCCTACCGTTGATCTACTCCCGGACTTAGGCACTACAGCTCCTCGGTATGCCATTTACACACCGAAACCTCGAGCCCCTATCGAAGCCACTCCACCATCTCAACAAAGTTCGGCCCCGAGACCATCACCACAGCAAACACTCAGATTACCACGACCATTGGACCGTCATGACAGATACAATAACCGACCACGGGCTCCGGCCCCACCACGAAAACACTCCACCAGCCCCACGGGCATCCTTTCGCCAGCCGCCCCGTTTCGGACCGAGACAGATTACTCAGCAATGGAGACCCAGAGCTCAACCACCAAGCTCCAATTTCTTGAAGAATCGGCAACCAGATGGTCGTTCGAAAGATCAATCAATAGACGATATTCGCGGATACTCATGGCCAAAAGGCCGTCCATGGAGAAGTCAGGCGCCACCACAACACCGTCGGTCCCGATCTCCAACTCCTCCCCGCAGATCTTCCAGATCCCGAGACTCCTCTAAACATGATGGATACCGAGCTCCTTCCAAATCTCGATCAGATGCGCCACCGCGCCACCAAGCTAGAAATGCTCCAGATCCACCAGCTCCACAGCAACAGCAACCTCAGATTGCTCAACAACCAGCAGCCGTTCCGAATGGATTTTATTACCAAGCTCCAGGACTTCCCCAACTCATTCCACTCTTCGGTGCACCTCTAAAGCAACCACAGATAGTCCACATTCCCATTCCTCAAGTCCAACCATTTCCTCCTTTACCCGAAGTTGAGAATCATTTTGTTGGAACCCCTTGGGACTGTGTACTCTGCCGACGTAGACACCAGCAAGGGAATATTCGACACTACTGGCAACGATGCCCTCATCGCCGAATCAGCTACGCAAAATTTGCCCGAATTATGGAATTAGCTCAGCGTTGTTTCTTCTGCGGCGGACACCACCCTACCTATGCCTGTCCCCACTTCCAAGATTTCCATGGCCACGGCTATTAAACTGTTTAATTCTTTTACTACTCTGGATATGGATACATGGCATGCTTGATGATGTAGATAATTTTGTTTAAGTTCCTTCAGCAATATTCTGCAAGGAAAATTTTCAATTTTTTTAAACTCCATATTTTATAATTTTAGACACTACGTAAATTTTAAGCTCTTGATTTCTTTAATTTATGCAAAATTGAATCAGTGATTTCTGAAGCACCATTAACTTACTATTATTTTCATTCGTAATAATTATACCCAATTCTCTTGGGATTCCTTCCAACTACTTATTTAAGATTAAACACTCATATGAATGAAAAACACAAACTCAGTTTTTGCATGCTTTGAAACTATTATTTTCATTTGCAAGATTAAGGGTTGGACACATAAAATTTATAGACTCTACGACTCCACCTCAAAGGAGGAATGGAGCACCTACTAATAATAAATTCGAGACATTAAGTACATACGCAAAACTTCCATGAATTTCATCCATGGGATTATATACCAGGTCCTTCCAGACCTGGGAAGTATAAGATACTTTAGGTTAAGAATTATTAATTTTTAGATACCACATTCATGAGACCTACCACCGCATTGGTATGGTAAAAGTAAAGTAACTTGGAAAAGGGTGTTTTTGTTCCTTTACTATGATTAGACTTACCATTATGGACGGAGATCATGCCAGAGATATTCCTGAGGAACCAACTCTTCCACCGGCAATAGAAGTTTCACCACATCTACCGATCCAAGTGGACACAGACAGCGAGGATGACGAACCTATAAATCTCCTCGAGCCAGATGACTACCAACCTTACGATCCATCAGACTACTACATTGACGATTTATATCATTCCCCCATGGAGGCTGAACAAGTCGAAGAGGAGGAAGATGATGAAGATGACAATATGGGTCCTCCAGATATGACTACTGACGATGACGATGATAATAATAATGACGACGAGGATCCGCCAGCCCCTGATGTCAACATGATCCAATCAGAGGACTTGGAGGACCCCTTCGAAACAGCTTGTACCCATTTTGACGAGACAACTACTTCTCAGCCAGAACCATCAACGAATGATAGGAGGTCGGATCCTACGCTAAACGTCCGCGGGTTTGCTCCAGCGTCGGAAGACGAGATACTGGGAATACAGCAACGCCTGGGAAAGTGGATCAACGGATTTCCGCCTCACACAGTTGTCCACGACAAAGAGAACTGGACTCCAGCAGCATTATTACTGGAGGATGATTCTGATAGCGATATGCCACCACTAATGGAAGAAAAAGCAATTCGCGAGGATAATTTGGAGATCCTCCAGATCCAGCAACGACGAGATGACTTGATTTTTGACCTTCGCCGCTGTCACGGTCAGACTATACCAACACCTGAGAAGGAGATTGACACTGAGGAGGAGAGTAGACCTGAGACACCACTTTCGAATTCTGAGATGGAGTCTACTCCAAATACCACCACCATCCCTCCTATCCTCACTCCTGAAACTTTTGATAAAACTTCCCGTAAACGTTCCCGTGATGATACTCCCTGTACCCTCCAACCCCCTTACACCCACCACAATTTTGATTACCGTCGTGGTAGCTTATCCACCACCCAACTGCGAGACGTGATGGAAGAACGAAGGAATCGCCAATACCGGAGCCCTTCACCAAAACAGATTCCCCAGATTCCTACCCGCGAGAGATCTGCAAATTCCCTTCTGGAACAGCTTCGTCAACGTCGCGAAACCCACCACGAGATGCGCTTGGCACGGTGGCGTGCCGAACAGATGATCTTCGATCCACGCTATCGCCCAGGTCCTGACGAACCAAGACATCAAGCTCAATCCTCCAGAAACTTTGCCAACCAACTCCCTCGTGACAGAGTCACCCGAACCCCTCCCAGCTCCGACACCAGTGATGGCGACTGCAGTTACATCGACACTCGAAACTCCACATACCTAGCCCACCAAGACCCTCCCACCACCGAGGACTCTGAAGAAGAATCCTTCACATTTCAATAATGCATCGCGGAACGTTACACATGTATAGGTTGTTGATATTTCTGCTGTTGATATCTATCGTTAGTTTAATTTATGGTTTTATATTTGTTAATATTTGAGTTGTTTATATTTATTACTATTTTCATTTAATATGTATTAATATTTGAGCTATTGATATCCATCGCTAGTTTAAGTTTTGATGAATATTTGAGCTGGTGATATCCTGAAATTTTATGTAAAATATGTATATATACGTGATTGATTCGATATGTAGTTGAATTGTTGATATCCATTGCTAGTTTGTTGATACTATGTCTATAAACATCTAACTATATTATCTTCCCAAAACTATGTACATATGTTGAGATAATAGTTTCTGTCCACGAGTTTGATTTATCCTCCATTTCGAGTCTCAATTAAGATCCCGAGAAAATTTTAAAGTATAAAACCTCCAATTCTTTGGAGACTTCGTTTTTCTGGACCAACAGTGAAAACATAATAATGTTTTATCCGAAGACACAGATGAATTTTTTTTTCCCACGTGAAGGATTTCTCAGAAACTTGAAGCATCAGAAATTTTTTTTAGTTTGCCTTTACCAACTATTTGTACATCCTAAAAATATCCACATTTTATGCTCTTTGAATTTTCATTTTCATAAAACGTCCATTATAAATATTTAATTTTCAGGACACCAAAAACAAATACTAAAATTTTCAAAACCACTAAAAAAACGGTTGCACAACCTGTAGATAATTCAAGTACTTTAATTCCGTATTTTGTTGATTTCCAATCCTTATAGTCAAAAATTAGTGTGGAGGTAAAACCTCCAGTAATTTTTGATCAAGTAATCAAATTTTAATTGATTGACTCATCACGTCCAAAATTAGTGTGGAGGTAAAACCTCCAATCATTTTCTTTCAGGTGATACAATAATCACCAATTGACCTTTCGAGACTACACTAAGTACCTATATAGATATATGTCTCAACATATACCCACCATACCACATTTTTATTGATACTTACCTAACTCCATTCCGAATGTAGTATTTATAAAATGTAATGTCACCAATGAGACTGGAATTGGAATAATCTCCAGATATATAATTTACATATTGGAACAATGGAAATCCTTTGAGGATAAATACTTAATTTGAATGAATGTCTGTCACACTTAGATTTAAGTACACTAAACTCTGTACACGGTAGACGAGACGTTTGTTAGCCACTCAGTATGTACATCCTGGAAACGGATAGCTTTTTGAATGAAAATACCTAATGTAACTAGCCCGCATTCTCGCACTCTTTCCGCACGCTAACCTAGACCGCCGATGGGTCTCGGCTGATATCGTGTGGAGGGATTTGTAGAGACGGAACTACACCTCTGTCCTTTTCTATTACAATAACTCCAGAAATAGAAACCCGCCAGTCCCATAGCACAAAGGGCTATGGTATTTAGTTAGGCGAGCGAGAAAATGTAGCACACAGGTAGTTCAGACAGTGGAAGTTTTCCAATTGACCATTGCTTGGAACAATGGGAATCCTTTAGATACATACTTAGACAGTAGAACATTCCAATGCCATCGCTTGATAGCGATGGGATACATACCTAGGTAGCTAGAAGAAAGGAAAGAAGTTGAAGTCGAAGCTGCAGCTATAATAAGTCAGGGATTCCGATTCTAGCTTTTGGAAGTTACACATTCGGTTTTTGAAAGCCTTAGACTACACTTGAGATTCTGCATTTTACTCGAGCTACAGAAGAATCATTCTTTTCCTATCTTTTACACTTTTGAGCTCTGACTACAGTTTTGATTAGTTTTCACAGCGGAATATAAGATTCAACAACAACTGATCTTTCTCGCCAGAAAAGTGATTCTATTCTTTTGATTAAAACGTCATTAGTTATCTGAAATACGAAGTTTAGCTTTTCCCTTTTCTAAAGTCGTGATAGATAAACTGACTTGTCACATACAGTCAGAAGTTAGACATATTGAGGTTAAGATTTACGAGCTGAGGGAAGAAACCAGGATTATTGCTTTTTGCCGAAGACTCTGAGGTCTCGGGATACCATCGGACAGTGCCGTGGGACATTAGATACTCCATATCTCACCGGTAATTCCACGCAATATAACTACTTACCTACCTCTTCTCACACTTTGTGATTCTTTTCCTCACTCGTCTCAGTCCGCGAATATATTATGTAATATAAAGCTTTGTATAATATTTGATATTGAAGTGATTGATCGAGGTTATAAAAGTATTAAAACATCTTCCTCAAAGATATTAATCACTATACATTTCTCTTTTGTTTCTACCGTTTTGATTTTATTCATGAACGCACATTTCTTATATCATAAATATAAATATTTATTATATCATAATTAACATTAAGGTCATAAACGAAATCTACTTCTATGAGATTTGAGCTTTCGGATCCGCTCCGTTCCCTCAACGTCGCCTTAGTTGTTTGGCAGAGCAAGAAATACAAAAGCGTGGATCAAGATTATAATTTCATTAGCAGCCCAACTGCATATTTAACTATTTGTTTCTATTTTCGGAAAATAAATTGACAATTGAAGGTTTAAATCTTTTTGCTCGTCGCATATTATTCCTAACCGTAGAATTTGCACATGAAACTTTATACCTTTAAAATATTTTCACTTATTCGCTGTGAAGTTCTCAGTCGTCCACTGTAGGTGAAGGAAGAACAACGAAACTTTTCCAAATTTTACCGACTCAGCTTCAAACAACACTTTCCTACTGTATACTTGGACTTATTGAATGTTATGCTTTGTTTGTTGCTACATTTAACTGTTACATTATTTTATTTATTCAGCTTGACTTTCTTGAAAAATGTTGTCGACGACTGAAGCTTGGAGTGAAGACGATTAAAAAGTATGTGCATTTTATTTAATTGTCAATTGTAACTAATAAAATACGTTTTTCATTTCTGATTAAAATGTTTTTTTATTGTATTTCACAGACATATTAGGAATCGGGTGGGAGAAAAAGAAAAAATCCAAGAATCGTTTGACGACTGCCGACAGCTCCAACTGTGGATTCATTTCTTCAATCTAAGCAACTCTGGAATCATATTAGGGCTTAAGCTTCTTTTTATTTCCTTGTCAATTCTTGGATTGTTTGCGGCGATTAAATTCCACGACCAATTTGTTTTCCTTGCGTCTCTGAATGCACTTGTTGGGTGTGCTGCTGTGTTGATTTACTGGATTAATTACGAGGAAGCTTTTCAGATCCCAGAGCTTGTCAAGGAGTACAAGAGCAGTATTCTGGTTGCGCTCAAAATGTCAGAGAGTCTGCACCGAAAACTACGTTGGGGGAAGAATACGAAAAGGTCCGTTTACTTTTGAAATGGAGCGTGAAATTCGGTCAATCACAAACATTGGAATACAAGTTGGGCGATTTAACAAGATGGAAAGCACCTGTAGGTATTGGGGGACAACCGAAAGTGAGGTCTGGCAAGGATAAAGCTGCCGTTTAATTGCATGCAAAATTTATCCTTGCCAGACCTCACTTTCGGTTTTCGCTACTGTACCTACGTATCCAAAAAATCTTAAATTAATTTATTTATTTATCTTAATTAATCTTAATTATCTTAAATGTTCACACGTAAATGCAGATTCTAGTTTATTACTTAGGACTAAAAACTATTGTAGAATACATAACTGAATATGTAGTCAAGTGTTTGTTGTTCCCACAAGATATCATTAACATAAAAAAAATATAAAAACTACAAAAAACTAAAGCACGCAGAAAATTAAAACTTGTTTAAACATAGCACTATTATCAGTCACGTGGACTGTTTTAATTTACTTGGTCAACGTTAGATTTTAGAAAACTGAATATGTAAATGCGTATATTATTAGTTCTGTTACTACAATTACCAACACCGGAAAAACAAGAAATGTTTTCTTCACTTTCCAATATATTACTACAATGATCTCATGCAAACTATTTATCTTTTATGTGTTTGTGCTCGTGACAAAATTTTGTAATAAAGCTTTTAAAAATTATAAAAACAAAAATTAGAAGTAATTATGAGGAACCGTAGTCTGTAGTTATTGTACTCAGTAGTCAACCTTCCATTTTAGTGAGTGATACTTTTATCAAACCCATTTGTATCACTCGTACCCTGGTCACTATGGTACCTGAAAAATTCGTGCTTAGCGCAGTCATACCGGCACCGGCGCTATTCTAGCTGTTAATTACGAAGGTTACTAGTACCAGCGCCACTCGTACTCCTCCTACTTGTAATGTTATACGAAAACTCTCACCTACCCTACTCCTACTGGCACCAATCGTACCCTACCTGCTGATTTGTACTTGCAAAACTTGTACCTAACCTACTTCTACTCAGCAAAGTTGGCAGTATGTTAGCTTTATTACAGCACATGAAGCACTTTGCTGTACTGTTCAGCATCTACTTCAGTCCGTAGGTCGCAAATTGAATTTTGTACAGTGCATTGCCAGAAAAAACAATGACGATTCGTGAATTTCCTCTCCTCTAAGCACCTCCCCCACCCCCCCCCCCCCCCCCCTCACAGCGGTGGTGTGGTATACACACAAAGAATGCAGAATGATAATATTGATGTTTTTGATGCACACACAATGTTATATTTAAAGAAGTTGGTATTTATAGTTGTAATAAACTACCGCTTACAGAGAATGCAAATACCCACGCTACACAAACGTACCAATGCCAACCAAGTACCAAGAGATTGTCGATACACAGGGTGAATGTTGTGTTGCTATAGAAAGGTGTATGAATAGAAAAGGACGCCCTACTTTATTTGAGTTTAATCCCCAGGTCAAGAAATATTCTCTTCCTCCCTCCAACCCATTTCCCCATTCCATCCCTTTTTCAATGTTGATTGTTTTCAGGGTCGGACGAGGGAATTGCTTTTAGGCAGCAATTTGTTTCCATACAAAAACCACTATTTTGATTTTATTGATGGTTTTCTTCAGTAAAGCAAAATGTTGTATTTACATATTTTTATAAAAGTGCAAAATGGTCTTTTTACTTGATTCAGAAAAGTACAAATTGTTCTGTTTACATATTTTGAGAAAAGTGGAAAATGTTTCATTTCCATGTTTTTGAAATGTACACAATTTTTTATTTTGCATGTTTTTGAAAAGTCAAAATATTTTTTTTACACATTTTTGAAAACCGCAAATTGTTGCATTTAAAAGTTAACATATTATATTTTTTGAAAATTCAAGGAGCGGGGGCTGCCTACGCTGGCCGCATTATCCGGCCCTGATTGTTTTGCATATAGAATCTCAAAAACGGTTTCTGCTGACAGAGTCAATTCAATGAAACACACGGTTGACGGTCACTGCTGCGGCAAGGGTCCACAGGTTTTAGGCTTAAAATAAATTCTTAATCCCACCACGACCATATTTATGACTAATGAAGTGGAAATATGAAGAGAGACAAGCCAGGGTGCTTGAGTACGCCTTTTTATTTTGTCAGCTGCCTTTTGATTGTGAAGGAGGACGGAATAATATAAATCCAGAATTCTAGTTGTTTAGTTAAAATTTTCAGTACATTCGAAAACTGGTTCTACTTTTTTTCTGATTTTACTCTATTATAAGTAGAGCGTTCGCTCGCTTTCGCTAAGATAGTATTGTGTGTTTAACTGTTGAGTAATTTATTTAACTAATTACCGGATTATTACAAAATCAAGTTCTCAACTCTTAATCTACTACTGCCAACTGCTACCTTGAGGTACTAAACACAATACTTATGGATTCATGGGATCACCCTATATTTAACATTGAATTGGTAAGGAGTACAATGTAAAAAAATAGATTGTTAAGTACATTTTATTATTAGTACATACTTACGCATAATCATGTGCAAATATAATAGTTTCAAGTTGAAATACATTAAAATGAATTCCTTTCAGATCGTGTTGGAGATTTTGAGGAACATTGAAATAATAATGCGGCCAGCGCAGGCAGCCCCCGCTGCTTGAACTTTCAAAAAACATGTAAATGGAACATTGTGTAGTTTTCAAAAATATGTAAATAGAATATTTTGACTTTTCAAAAACATGGAAATAAATATTTTTGTACATTTCAAAAACATGGAAATAAAACATTTTCCACGTTTCTCAAAACATGTAAATAGAACATTTAACACTTTTCTGAATCAAGTTAAAAGAAAATTTTGAACTTTCCTGAAACATGTAAAAAGAACAATTTAAACTTTTCTGAAACATGTAAATACAACATTTTGCATTACTAAAGAAAACCATCAATAAAATCGAAATAGTATTTTTGTATGGAAACAAATTGCTGCCTAAAAGCAATTCCTTCGTCCGGCCCTGTTGAAACATCCCAGCTCACTTCATACCGCCTCATTATTTCGCATTTCAATTATTACTCCACAAAACTAATCAATAAAATCTGCGAGATCAACTCCATGTCCAATTACATCTTATACAAGTTGGTACAATGTTGGCACACATTCCCAAATGTGTGAGTCAAACCAAAAACCATTAGCCACCCTGACGGATCTCCTCCGAACCTCTGTATGTACACTTCCCTTGGAATTATTTTCAATTTACTCCCGTAACTTTGATCACTGAAGATCCGCAGGAATATCTACGCGCTACACGAATACGCGCCCAGCACCTACTGTGAAAACTCTCCTGTGTTCAAGAAATGTGACTTTGTTCCATAGTCCTGCATGATCCAATTAATGCTCAAAATTGTTTCCAAACGTTCAGAATCTCTCCTTGCGAACATAATTCCCAATAATTTTTCGTACTCTGTCAAATACCTGTAGATTTTTTTAATAATTTTTAATAAATTTAAACCCGACGCTCTGCTCTTGGAAAGTGTCTAGTGTTTCCTAGTATGTATTCAGTGTAGTATACGCTTTGTTTGAATGAATTAGGTATCGATTTATACCTATTTACATAATTTATAATAAAGCTTTTGAAATACTTGACTGATTTCGTCGAGTGATAGCTCATTTAAAGCCCTTGAAAAAAGAAAAACAAATTTATTTACGTCTATACAAATAGGTACAAATACAAGCATCACAATATTTATTTTGTTATTAAACTTAGGTACTTAAAATAAGTAAATCACGAGTATTACAGTGGAAGGCAAACAATTAAAGTTACTTCCTATAGACACGTGTAAGATAATGTACATAATATTATTTAAAATGTTTTAATTTGGAATTTCTACACTTATACAATTATTGCTAAACTATTCTACCATATGTTTGTTACCATTATTAAGTATCTACAAGAAGTAACTTTCAATTACTACTGATGGAAGCAAATGCTTTCCCAGCCGTGAACCGGTTAATGAGATCAAAACTCCATTTTGGCTGGTCATAAGGGACCATATGACCCGCATTCCGAACAATGAGCTGTGTGAATGAACCCACAGTTTTAGTATAGCCAGCAATGTCTTTCCCTACCCTCCAGATACTTCTTGTTGCATTTGCAAAATCCTCAGCTCCCTTCCAATTGAGTGTTCGAATGAAATTATCCGTCAGAGTACTCGCCACAATGATATCCAACTGTCCACTGTACATCATAATCTTGTACTGTTCCGGAGCATTGAGAAGATCTTCGATCCACGGCTTGACTGACTGGTACATGTCATTCCGAAGGTACTTCTCAACTTTCCCACCCAGATCATCGTAAGATGTATTTCCCACGTGGAGGGAGCGTCTTGTAGACTCCAACTGGAGGAAACTCGAATAGTAGTTTTGGTCTGGGGGAGAGTCTGTGACGAGGAAGTTGAAGTAGAAATCTAATCCTGTAACATTCTTAAAGTATGACTGGCCACTCGGGGTGAGGTCCCCGTCAAGGAGGTCATCGATGGTCTGAAATACAAATGGAAAACCAATACATCAGTTTTCGATAAACATTATTCAGTCCGTCCAAAACCAAAATTCTCAAAAATAAATTTAAAAGGGAGCCACGGATGAATTTTACTAAGTAGTTTAGTACATTTTCATAAATTAAATAGTCAGTTTCTCAAATAAATAGTGCAATTTCTTACCAAAAAAGCATCCATGTATTTTTCAGCCTTAATAAATTGACGTGCTTTCTCTTCTTCCGTATCAAAGTATGCTTTTCCTGTCAAGTCTAGCAAGCCGATATTGTAGAGATATTCACCGTAATTAAGCATGGACACGGGGTCAGAGAATCCATCACCAATGGCCATACCTTTCAGGTTAATCTTTATTTTCGGAGAATTTTGATTTTCCACGTGGATCTTGTGAGCAATGGCTGGGAGATATTTTCCTGGAATACCATATACACAAAATTGTACCGTATTTTTATATAGACAAGCAGTACCCATTTACAGATATGCATATATGGCACATAGTACCATTATATTAACACTTGTTCAAACTTTTAATCACTTTATGATACATATGTCGTCTATGAAGAACCAAAATGACCCTTTCCAATTTATGCTAGAATTAAAAGAAGCTATGTCAAAAAATACAGTAAATAAAATACTTGCTTACAATGCTAATCACGAGTTTATAAAATGAGCAAATTGTAAATTGTTTTATTTACATGTTTTTAAAAAGGTTAGAATGTCCTAATTACATATGTTTTAAAAAGTCGGAAATATTCTATTTAAGTGTTTTTTAAAAGTGTAAAATGTGGTATTTAAGTGTTTTTCAAAAGTGCAAAATATTCTATTTACTTGTTTTTTAAAAAATGTACAAGGTTCTATTTACAGAATTTCATGAACATGTTATTTTAATTTTTTCTGTAGATAGTGCATTTTGTTTTTGACTAAAAATGGATATGGGTCATTTTGGTTCTTCACTGACGATATATATGATACTACATACTTAATGACATATAATATTTGTACACATTGCCAACTCAAGTACCTGCGTAAGATTCACCGGTGACGTAAAAATCTTTAGGTTGGTAGTCCGGGAACATTGTGAAGAATTGAAGAAGAGCCTCGTACAGGTCACGAGCTACATCATTTTCATCTTTGGCGTAGCCAGCATCTGATTTAGTGTAGCTGAAGCCTGCAGAAAAAAATTAATAAGAAATGTAACAATGAAGGATCAGCTTGGTGAAAGAAAACAAAAATTAAGAATATAGGAAGCTATTGGTTTGATTAGATGTGTTGTCATTACCTGTCCCTACAGGGTTGTCGAAGTATATAACGGAATGTGTGAGTGTCCAAGCAGTATTACGGAATGTGACTTCATTATTTACATCGATAATGAAAGGGCCGTTTTCTGTGAATAAACCAAACAACGAGGAACCTCCTGGTCCACCTTGAAGCCAAATGAGAAGAGGTGCCTTCTCCGGATTAAACTATAAAATGCACACAAAAAAAAGAGTAATGTTTATAGAATAAAATTTCCAAATCAATAGAAAAAAAACTGGTTGAATTTTAATATTCATGTAAGATAGTAACTACAAGTAAAACTTTTAGGAAGATAATAATTAAGTATTAAAAATTACCGCAGCAGGAAAAAACCAAAAGTACATATTCGAGTCATATTTTTTATTGACAGTAAAAAATCCACTGTAGCTCACAACTTCCGTGAGATTAGTTACTCTGGCCAAGTCCTGGGCTTCCCGGATTCTACCCTCTTTCAACAACGGTGTCACCAAGAGAGGTTCTCCAACATCCTCAAATTTTAGGGACTTCCCAAATCGCTGGTTTGGTTTAGGATAGATACTTTTATGTGAAAATGAAGAGACTTGCATAACGAAAATGATGAAGGAAAGGAAAAAAATCCCTATCAATCCCAGTCCAGTGAATCCAGTTTTCATTTTTAATGCTTTTTAAATTTATTACAGCCTTCTATAAAAAAAAGGGAGCAAAAATTAAGATTTTGTTTTTATTAGTTATTTTTTAACAGAAATCAGATCAACATCATTTTACAAATTACAGAGCTTGCAAAATGCTCCCAAGCAATATTTCAATGTCAAAATTTCAATGTCTCCGTTTGTGCTGAACAAGCTCGTTAAAAACCGATCAGCAGTAGTGAGCAAAACTACTGCACTTGGAACTTACTCGCAATTGTAACGCAAAGCAAGTTGAATTTGAATTTCGGGTGATTGAAGAAGATGAAGATAATATTTTGAGACTGACTAATGCAAATCGAATTATGCTAATTCATAATGCCTAGTACCTATAGTACATAGTTAGTTAGTTAGTAGCCTGCTGTTATATATAGTTCTTAATGTAATATACCAATCAATATAGCTAATATACATACCAGCTGAAACCTGAAACTATACGACGGTTGGTCTTGGTCTGCTAACTAATGCCTCGCTCGAGTCTAACTTTTAAACGATATGAATTATCAGAGTAATATTAAATGTGCTTAAGCTTCCTAGTTTTAGTTTATGTCCAACTATACATATGACTAAAGCATATTATATTGAAATAAATATTGGATACAGATAATTCGATGTAGGTACTTATTTGAATAATGACAAAGCCTGAGATAAAAATAAACACGCAACAAGTGTCACTGTCCTCTATGTCCGTCATTCGCTCTGTTGCTAACCCCCGTTTGTGTGCTGACAAACTTTTGATATAGAATTAATAATTATTAATTGAATGAAAAAATCAAAAGTTGCATGGCTGTGGTTGCAGTGCAGCTTTCTATGTTAACTATACAGGCTTTTCTGTACATACTTTATATGTTTATTCAACTGACTATTAAATGCGATGTAATAATATAATCTAGAATAAAAATGTTAAGCCAATAACTTTATAACAAATATAGCTATTACTATAACGCTGGCTTGTGATGTGAGTAATTCGTAATCAATTGCTGAACAGATAATTAATTGCGTCTTTGTGCCTTAACTATGCGGCTTATGGTTTTGTTGGTCCGCCCGCCGCCCGGTTGGCCGGTTCTGTTGATCAAGAAATAAATGATCACGTAAGTAAGTAAGTTTGCTTCCGCGCCTATCTACTACTTACATGTTATGACATTCTATATAAAGGCCCATTCACAAAAGAAAAAATATTGACGTATAACTGGAGTAGCTACGCACACTGGGAATAATATCAATTAAAACCGTCATAAACTGAGACAGCATGTGACATTTTTTTCACTTTTGTGCTTCTATCAGGTTTGGAATTGGGCATTGCGACTTGGAAAATATTACTAGGTACTCTATTCGATAGAATACAAACAAACTTGCATGTGTTTAATTATATACGGCTATCAGCTGCAGCTGGAAGCTGGAGGACTGGTGGACCTATCCGCATGGTAAGGTAAGGTAAAATAAAATTGTAAGTTAAATTCCTAACTCTAGTAAATAATTCGTATTTAAACTTTAAACAGTATAAAACTTGTATATACTTGCACTAACAACGTACGACCTAACCTAGAGAAATTGTGATTATATTATTGTGTGACTAAAGAACGTGGCGTTGGTAGAATATTTACATAAATTACACTAATGAAATACGAGGTATTGCATGTAAATTTACGTTTGCGTTTTGAGTGATCAATCCCTCTAATGGTGCACACCTGTTACATAATTATTTAGTTATAGCATTAAACGACTGATCTGAAAAATAAGAGCTTCGTTTTAGTTTTGCATTTTATGCTCTAAACTCTCCGTACTTACACAATATTATATTGTTAGTTCGACCTTCAACCTTATTTTAATTACTAGTGTGTGTAAAAAGGTAGAACGTTAATACAAGTGAAGAACACAACTTGAATCATATTTTATTTTATTGGTCAATTATTTTTTGAAAAAGTAAAACTCAGACTTGTCGTTTAGTTCAATGATTACTGATTAGACTGATTACTGAAAATGTAAAAGCAACGACACTGACGACAGTCAACAGTGTGAATTTAAAATTCAGAGGATTAAAAAAATGACACTGATAACACTGACTATAAAGTGAGTAGGTACAAAAATAGTCAATTTTACATATGTATAATATGATAATACATAGTAAGTTATCTTGTGTGACCGTACAATTTATTAATTTATTACGTATAATATATCTTGTTCAATCTTACCAATTCACAATAATTGTACAAATTCAGCTAACACTTCTTTAAGGCCGGTTGCCGGTATAATAAATAGTATATATCGGGTAAAGGTCAAAGGTGTTTCTTCAACTCACATTCAATTCCCAGCAATTAAAACTAAACAAGAAACAAAGTTGCCCAAATTAAAGCGCACAACTGGTTTTATACCGCCACGTTGCCAGTGACCGGTTGCCGGTGTGCAGGTACAGTAGGTGTACTGAATCCAAGACGAGAACTTTTGACTTTACTTTAAGAACTGCGACTGCGACTCAAGTTGAATGTTGACTGTTGATTTTATTTTAGCTTTAGCCGCATATTATTTTCTATCAATGTGATCTGTCGGTCCGGCGACTAAACATGGAAAATTCTTCTAAAAACTAGTAACTAGTACTAGTTCGAACTTAGAACTAAACTACTCAACTCAATACTCAAACTAGTGGCTACTTATTACTTATTTCTACTAACAACTAACTAAAACACTTTAAACCAATAGAAATAAAAATATTGCAGTGTTATCAGTATTACATAATTATACAAATAAGATTGAGTAAACTGAAGGCAGTGGAAGGCACAAAAAGGCAAGACAAGCAGGCATAAGATAAATAATACTGATAAATATTTGCATATAGGGCTTATATATAGTACTACTTACTTAAGTAGTTCGATAAATATAGGCAAAGTGTTTTGGGTTCCGAATCTTCGTTTTATTATTTATTTTTAGAGAGAAAGACAACTTTATAATACAGTACTACACCATTTATTACAGAAGTGATCAGGTTAAAGTAAGCTTGAAATATAATACAATTGTTATATTATCGTATGTGGGTAGTTACAAACTTAAGCCCAGCCGCAGCCGCTGTTAAGGATCGTCCACTAATAACGTAATTGGCAGTGTCAATGCGTCTACTTGGCAGCTGATGACTGATGACATCCCATGTCCCATGCTAAAGATAGCCATTTACGTAATAGTTAAACCATGGTTAAACTAATGCCAGAGGGAATCATAAGAATGTGGGTTTTTTGATGACGTCATTTTGGAACGATCCCTTACTATTATTAGGTACATACACTTTTTTTACGAATAATGCTGCACCCACTGCACCGCGTTGAGAAACGATAAATAGGGGGAAGCTTACTAATTATATAAGTTACTTCAAGGGTAGTTTATTCATTCTGAATACACTTTTTTTGAATGTTTCATAACCGCTTAAGTAGGTAGGTAGGTACTTGTCACTACTTGTACTTTAATCAATGCATTTCTATTTTTTAATGTTTTTACAAGCTTTTAACTTATCCTCATGCATTACTTTGCTGGAAATCCAATAAAGCTGATGAAAGGGATATTAATGATTTAATTAACTTATACACACAGCTGTGTAAGTAATTAAATAATTACATTATTCCTGGGCACAGGAACTGACGATGAGAAGGCATGTCTTTTCCATTATTTTTTATTGAGCACAACTACAAAATGAGGCATAACAAGTGAAGTATTAACAAGAAAATAAAATTATTGGGCACATTTAAACTGTAAATGAATGATTAACGTGAAATTACTAAAACTGTTTTCCTATTTTGTTTTCACTAAAATGCCTTTCCAGCAGTAAACCTGTTAATCATATCAAAACTCCACTCTGGCTGATCATATGGCACAATGTGACCCGCATTACGAACCAAGAGTTGTGTGAAAGACCCGACTGTCTTGGCATAGCCCGCAATGTCCTTGCCAACTCTCCATATTTGGCGTGACGCATTTGCAAATTGAGGAGCCTCTTTCCAATTCAAAGATCGAATAAATTGATCCGTTAATGTGCTGGCTACGATGATATCCAGCTGACCACTGTACATGAGAACTCTGTAGGACTCGGTAGCATTGAGTAATTCTTCGATCCATGGCTTGACCGATTTGAAAACGTCACTTTGAAGGTGCTTCTCAACTTGACCCGTCTCCGTTCCATTTATGTAGGACATATTCCCTACGTGGATGGATTTTCGAGTGGTGTCTTGTTGAAGGAAAGATGAGTAGTAGTTCATTTCTAGGGGTTCGTGGGACATGAGGTAATTGTAGTATCTTTTGAAGCCTGTCAGTTTTTCGTAGTAGGATGGCTTGGTATTCCAACCCAGGAGGAGGCTGTCCATTAACTAAAAAATACATCATTTTTGACTGAAATATAGTTTTTGCAACGGCCAAGGAAAGTTTAGGAAATACCATGCTAAAAAAATCAATCAATCAACTTTTTTATGGCTTACGTGGAAGGCATCTAAATACTTTTCTTGGAGGATTAATTCCTTTGCTTTAGCCTCTTCTTGACTGAAGTACAATTTACTCTTGAAGTCTATCATGCCAATGTTGTAGAGATAATCCCCATAGTTGAGCATAGAGACGGGATCCGAAAACCCATCACCGATTGCCATACCCTTCAGATTTATTTTTAAAGCTGCTGTGGGGTTTTCTTGGTGGATTTTGTAAGCAATAGCTGGCACATATTTCCCTGTCGTAATAAACAATTTAAATTGCATTATACTACGAATTTATATTGTCTGTGAAGAACCAAAATGACCCATATCCAATTTAAGCTACAATCAAAATGAGCTGTCATAAAAACAAAATGAGAAACATGTGTCAAATGTTAATTAGGAGTTTTTGAAAAACGTAAAATGCTCTATTTTCATATTTTTTAACAATATAAAATGTCCTATTTACATATTTTTGAAAAGGTGCAAAATGTTCTAATTCCATGTTTTTGAAAAGGTGCAAACTGTTCTAATTCCATGTTTTTGAAAAGGTGCAAAATGTTTTATTTAAATGCTCTCAAGACATATTTGAATATTTTTGTAGATAGTTGGTATTGTTTTTAGATAAAAATGAACATGGGTCATTTTGGTTCTTCACAGACGATAAAAATGTACTCGATGTAAACGCAGTCTAAAATTACATTGAATCACTGCATGCATACGTTCAAGTCGATGATACGGCGCACGGGGTTCATTTTTATGTAAATCATGATCATATGCAGCAGCCATGGCATCAGTAGCAACTTTGTAGTTTGCAAAAATGAACCCTTAAAACTTACCCGCGTAGGATTCTCCAGTTACGTAAAAATCGTTTCGATGATATTTCGGGAACATTAGAAAAAATTGAAGGAGGGCCGAATATAAATCACGAGCTATATCTTCTTGATTTTCTGCGTAACCTCGGTCATCATTTGTAAAACTGTAGCCTGTTCCAACAGGATTATCAATATAAAGAACTGAGTGTGTTAACGTCCAGGCAGTATTTCGAAAATCCACGTTATTGTCTGCGTCAATAACAAAGGGTCCGTTTTCATTGAATAAACCAAGAAGTGAGGACACACCGGGACCACCCTGTAGCCATAGAAGGACTGGAGCTTTTTCCGGGTTGAACTATTTATGAATTAAAATAAGTATATTATGTTTAATTGAATTAGTTTAATACTTAAAATTACTTCTGTACCCGGATAGTATAGTTAATTATTCGTATAGCTTACAGCAGCAGGAAAAAACCAAAAGAAAAGATTTGACTCGTACAGAGGATTAACAGTGAGATATCCACTGTAGCTAATGACACTCGTTAGATTTGTCACTCTGGCTAATTTCCGGGCTTCTTTGACTCGACCTGCCATTAGCAATGGTGTTAGAATCAAGGGATCCCCCACATCATCCCCAGGGGGATGGTCTAGTTTTAGTGGTTTTGGATAAATATTTGAAGATGACCAGGCTAAGCAGGTCTCTTGTAATAAAAGCAAACTTATGACAGGATATAGTAAGAATATTAAATAATGGGCTGTATAGAACTTCATTTTCAAATTACAGATATGTGAAACTGCTAAACTATGAAAAAAAAACGAAATTATTACAAAATCTTTGGCTAAATAATGTTGCGGGATTTAAATGTCTGCTGAGCTAAAATTCAATTCAACTGAACTTGTTTCGTTAGAAAATTTTCTACACTTTTTACGCCTATAATAATTATTACATCACTAAAACTGATGGCTCGTATGTACTGACTTTACTCACACTTTTCTTACAAGGCAAACAACTGCTAACTGACCGTCACCGTAGCGTAGCCGTACCGACAGACTGACGGGTGATGGGAACTTAAACTTTACAGCGGCAGCGGCACTACTATGACTCGAATAATTTGGATTGATGATTGGTTATATCCATAGCGATAGCGATGTATCTGCAACTTTATAAACTATATCTAAGAAATTTTATTATAGCCTAACTGTAATTAAATGTTGCTTTAATAAATACACTAGCTGGTAACTGGTATACTGATACTACTGGTTGATGATCAAGTACTAGTGTACTTGCTGTTAATATATATTAATGATTTTGGAGTCCGTCGCACACTGATAAAAGGTTAAAAGTTGTTCATCTTAAACTATTATGAAGTTAATGAAAGTAAATATAGTTATTTATACTGATGCTGCATCCAAACTTATTTAAGCTAAATTTTAATGTAATAATATTTTAACAATATTAATCATTTAATACATATCTGCTGGTGCTGGTGCAGCGTCTTATACAACACGTTTATGATTTACAAATCGAAATCGTAACTGACAATGAGTGAATTTTTGTACTACTAACATATATGCGACGCGTATATTTTGATATCTTTCCAATCTGTGTTTCCATATATACTACATAATAATGTGGGTATCGTAAATTTTGAATGGACATTACATATTATTGTGAGTGAAGTAACAAAATGGTTCGCATATCCAAATCCAATTTAAGCTAAAGAATAGATATCGCATAAAATCAGTAAGACTACATGAGATATATATGTATAATAACATGTTAATTACGAGCTTTTTATAGGTGCGAAATGTTGTATTTGCGAGATTTTTGAAAAAGTGTAAAATGTTTTATTTCCATGCTTTTGAAAAGGGCAAAATATTCAATTTACATGCTTTTAAAAATTGCAAAATTTTCCATTTTCAAAATTTTAAAAGTGCACATATTCTATTTTAAAGCTTTTTATAATCTCAAATTAGTATTTTGTGTGTGTAGATAGTGACTGATTAAGTTGAAGTACCACTACGTACTCACAAGCGAGTGATTAAATTGGATCCTAATTTAACTTGATTAACTTAAGAAAAGGAACAAAATAATAGGCAGCTAATTCAATAAAATAATATGGTAATTAAAAGTGTATAGTCATTTTATTTGTATTTCTTCGGGTTTAGTTTATTCTCAAAATATATAACAAAAGAACAAAAATTTATCTCGGAGCATAGCCCATGATAGCAAAACCCAGTCCAAGAAGAATCCCCATAAATCCCATGTGTTGATATCCCAAAACGATAGAGCTGCTCAAATAATATCCGACTGAAGTGAGAGCACTCACCACAGCGGAAGCAAAGATGATCTCACAAATTTCTCGAGCTATTGGCCAAGACTTCCTCTCATTCCTTCCAATGTAAATAGTTGTAATGACGAGGGCGGAAATACATAACCAAGTTAGGATGAAAACAATGATGACAGTTGAAATGGGGATCGAATCCTCCTTCATCTTCATCCCGAATCCCAACAGAAATGCTGGGAGGCCCCACAAACGCTCCGAAAACATATGAAATGTATTGTACATCAGTTTCCCTTCCGTTATCCACTCCATATTTTATTTTTTTGTAGGTATGATTTAATACCTAAGAATACTATAAATAAAAATATATTTGGTAGGTATACAAACTAATAGCAGAGCGAAGTTACAACAAAATCAGGAATTTGCACACAGGCAGGGGTTCCAGTTACATATAGGGGTACTATGAGACACGCTTTTATACAATTTTTCAATTTTCATAGTTTCCCATATCCGGTTATAATTTGCGACTTTACAATCTATTAATTTATTATTACGAATATAAATAATTCTTTATTAGTCCTTTTTTGGGGAAAATGTTGGGTGCAGCTAATTGAGTACAATACGTACAGGAATGATTAGAATTATTGCGTAGATGCATTGAAAGCGACAAAAAAGCCATTAAAATTAAAAATTTTATTCATAAAAAAACAAAAACTTTATTATTTTTAGTTAATCATTTTATTAAAATTTATAATAATAATCTTATTATCCTCATATTTTTTTATGAAATATTTTCAGCTCTTACCGCGTAAGTAACTATTTAGCTAATAATATTAATATGATTAGAGTTAATAATTCTCCAAGGCCTAATTACCCTGAAAACGAAAACACCTGGGCGCCCATAACAATTAGCTAAATTCTGGTACACTTGAGTACTACTGTCTGGCCGAATAGCATTGGCCCTGACCGTTAATCTTTGTGCAAAAATTTGTATCACATGTAATTTTTAAAGTAACGTCAAGTTCTACTGCGCATGTACAAAAGGTCCAAATCTATTCGGCCAGACAATAAGTTTTAGGCAGCAATTTGTTTCCATACAAAAACCACCATTGATTTTATTGAAGATTTTCTTTGCTAAATCAAAATATTGTATCTACCTACATGTTTTTTGAAAAGTGCAAAATATTCAATTTGCATGGTTTTGAAAAGTACGAAATGTACGTAATGAAAGATTTACATGTTTTTTGAAAATTGTTAAATGTTTTATTTGCATGTCTTTGAAAAGTGCAAACAAAAATTATTTGCAAATTTTTGAAAAGTACAAAATGATCCATTTACATGTTTTTGAAAATTCAGTCCTGTCCTGAGTTTAGTACATTTTTGTCTTCAAGTTTTGCATTTTTAAATTAATAGAAATGCCGTAGCGTAAAGTATCAACTTTTACTTAATTAGGTGGTACAAGGGAAATAGGACCTACTGTTAACGTTTAAGTACATACGAGTTTCTTTCCCTCCAATAATGCATTTTACCCCCTCGGACTTTTGTGTCTGTTTGGTGTTAAAAGGGTCGTCCGTAAATGATGAATCTAAATCCGGGTTTTATTCCGCACCCTCCCTGTGGTATAATTGCTATCGTTGCCTCTGATATTGAAATTGGTGGTAAATGGGCGGGAAAAAGAAACTCACCTAATGTGGCTCATAACGTAAAGGAAGGACGGAACCTTTTTAGCTGCACTGCATTCAACTGACTACATGCAGGCAAAGTGCAGTCAGTTGCAACACTTTTGGAAGCCCACTTGGAGTTTCCCAGTACAAAATCAAATAGCAGCAGTGAATGTGTGTGCGTGCCGTGTCGTGTCGACGAGCTTTTAGTTTTGTTTTGTCTGCGTGGTTGCTGTCGTCAGGTCGACGGAAAATTCATTAATTCAATTTCAGTCAGTTTACTTAGATTTTAAATTTCCAGTCACCAGTTGTTTTAAGCAGTTTAACTTGCTTGTGTTTTGTCGTGTCGTGGTGTTAGTCCGTCAATTTTTTGACGACTTTTAACTTTTCAATATAAATATTGGCTGTTGGCTGAAAATTTAATTAGGTAGCTGCTTACATTATTAGTATTAGCAGAGTTGATAACATCTAACAGCTGACAGTCGACTGACTGTCAGTACGTACGTTTGTTTATGAATTTATTTTCTTGTTACTATTTTTCCCAAGGATTGTTGATTGCAGGTAAAGGTAACTTAAACTTCAATTTCATGTTGTATATTTTATTTTTTGATCCATTGATTGATTGGTCAATACCAATTATTGTTTGTTGGTTGTAAAATGTTGAATGTAATAATGTTGCCAAGGTGACTCACAACTTATTTTCTTCTTTTTAATGAAATTACTTTCAAGTTTTGAAATGAAATCCTACGGTGCCAGTTGGAAGAATGGTAGTAAGGGCAACATCAAGAAGAACAAGGCTACCCGTCTCATCGGCTGTGGGCGAGAATTTCAGGAAATTCTGGATATGTTCAACATTTCTCACTACGCTAGGTATTTTCAGAGTAAGTAAACTTAATTTTGTTTTATTTCATATCTTTGCCTACATGATGATTTGTAAATTGAAAGTATTAAAAGTGAGGGAGGGAGGAATGGTTGATGGCACAAATGGCTTTGATTAGTATATTTATTTATTTGGTTTTACACGATTTAATATTTTGGTGTTGCGATTTGTATTGTTCATTGTTGATTGTGCGAATGGTCGGGTGGAAGATCGTCAGCCGTCAGATCATGACAATCTATTATGCCTTATGAATCTAATATTCTAGTGTGCAGCGTGATTAACTGACGTTATTAATTACTTGTAGGTACTATATACTAATATACTAACTTACTCCAAAACAACTTAGTAAATTAGATAAATTTTATGAAACCTCAGTTATTTCAGCAAGTTTATCTACTTAGGATACCCTTCTCCTTCTATTTAATTGTTAAATCTAACTATGTCTTGCTATCTCTGAATTCACTGCTTCGATGTTTCACTCCTTGTATTGAATAATCACTAAAGGTGCTGTTTTCATGTATGCTTTTGTGGACAATAAATCATTATTATTATTATTATATAGTTTCCAAAAATCTAATTAATATTGTTGTTTTTCAGGTGTCAAGGAGCTTGAGGTATTTCGGGGTATGACCACCGACCAGATACAACTTGTTTTGCCCTATCGTCGGAAACGAGTAACGTTAATGATTGCAACTGAAATTGTGCGACGACTCGATGCAAATCCGAGGCGGATTAAACAAGAGATGTATGAAGAAACGGAAAATTCAACCCCAAGAATCGCCCTGACCAAAGTTGATATCAAAACTGAACCTGAAGGTGAAAACTGGAAACAACAAAAGCAAACGACAAAATCGAAATTGAAGAAAAGGAAAAGAAAAAGTCTTGGCAATGCTCGTGAAATTGATGATTACTGCAATGAGGTACTGAAGGAGTCTATATCTACAGGTAAAAAGTCACTGTTACCAAAAAAGGCAGCTTACAGTACTAACCCGTTACCGGGTTCGAACCTACCCTCGACCACACAGTGTTCCTCCTCCATCCCCTCCTCCAGTGTCATTAATGATTCCCCGGAACAATTAGCTTTGATGAGGAACTTAATCAGTACCTTATACCTCCACCCTAACTTACTAGGACATGAGGATTTTGTTGGACTTCGAAATTTTATGCAAAATTTGAGGATTGAGGTTGGATGTGACTACGCAGAAATTTGTATCCCCACGGAGCCGTCCACGAGCACTTCCATGACTGACATATATCCTGAACTTCCCCCAAATAGCGTTCCATTTATTTTCTCTTTCGCATTTATTTCTCAAATGTACTTTGATCAAGTCAAAAAGTGTGTGACTATTCAAAAATTCTCACTCATGCCATCCATGAAATTAGTTTTGGATGGTTTGGTACAGCGCCTTTGTAAAGCACCAAAGTTTCTGCTTCTGCCCACGTATTGTTTTGTGTATCAATTTCTAATTCGCTTTGGAGCAGATCCAAATACTGTTTATCATTATGCAGCAGAGGCAAAGTCAAGTGAAGTTATTCGTGATCGGTTGGAGCCTTCGAAATTAACAGGAGTGTCAGAGCCAGTCCGTTTAATTAAAACAAAATATAAAAGAAAAAAAATGAACTTCAGTGTTAAAAAGCGAGTATAATCATTTTTGTTGTTGCTTAAAATAACAATCATAATATTAAAATGATATTTAAATAATTCGAATAATTCCATATTGTAACGGCAGTGACCGTGCTTTCTTTATTGTTGTACTGTACTATATACATATTCAATAGTTATATATATGTATTTCAGTTGAGAGTTAAATGCCAAAATATTTTTATATCGATCATTTATATTTTAATTTTATTATTAAAAGAATTAATCATAAAAAACATTGATATTGATATGTATATATATATATACGAGAGTGAGCCTTTGTCTTTTGCAAAAACTATTGCCTTAAGTGCATGAAGTAATTTGCAAAAAGTTCATCATCACAAATTTCAAGTGTAGGTACTAGTAGTTAGTAGTCAGTAGTGTACCTACGAATTACAAAAAATGCACTGTGTTCGTCCATTTGGACACATACAATTTTTCTTGTTTATTTTGTACATATTTACTATTGTTTAAACTTTTACACGCGAGTGCTGAATCTCGAATGTAAGAAACGTCAATTGTTTCTAAGAGAATGGATAATAGTCGAAGCTGATTAATTATTATATTTTTATACAATGTGTGTTGCCATCACATTTTGTACTTGTTGACTAGTTACGAAACTGTTATCGTTATCCTTTTGTACTTACTATAAGTTGTTGCCATGCTAAATTAAGGCTAATGTTTTATTACCTAATTACCTAGTATAATGTACTTTTCTATAATTTCGTATCGACACACGAATATTCCAATTTACGAATAATTGAAATTGTAGTCAATCTCGGTTTTCATCCGAACTTCGTACAGATACTACTTTACTTTTAGCTCCCCCCCCCCCTCCCCTGCATAATTCAATAATACAATATTGTATGTAACAAGTTGCAGCTAACAATTCTGCATTGCCTATTAATTTGTTTTTCAATGAACTTAAATGGACCAGTATATGTAAAACATTAATGTGTTAGATTAGTTAGGTCATATACCTATATAGTAATATGTATTTGAATTTAAATTTCATAATTTGTACATTGTAGGTGAATTTGATTGATGCCGAACCTCAATGTCTTCCTTCCATTCCTATGTACTTACCCACTTACGTAATTACTTGAGAAAATAATAATAATTGATTAAAATATACACATGTAATACCAATACCGAATTTGTCGTCAAATTATTTGAGCATAATAATTATTTCAGGATTACTTATAGAAAATTTATTGATTTAAAATATTTTTGAGTTTAGTCAGTCATTCCTGTTTCTTGTTTGTATTTATTACTATTTATTTTTATGTATTGTAAAATTAAACTTGAACTACTTCGTTATCATTGTAAGGTTTCAATATTGGTAACCTATAATATGTGTAGGTATCAAGGGCCGGACGAAGGAATTGCTTTTGGGCAGCAATTTGTTTCCCTACAAAAACCACCTTTTTAATTTTATTGATGGTTTTCTTTGGTACTTAAAGCAAATTGTTGTATTTAAATGTTTTAGAAAAGTGCAAAATGTTCTTTTTTACTTGATTGGGAAAAGTGCTCAATGTTCTATTTACACGTTTTGAGAAAAGTGTTAAATGTTTTATTTTCATGTTTTTGAAATGTACAAAAGTTTTTATTTTGTATGTTTTTCAAAAGTCAAAATATTTCTTTTACATATTTATAAAATGTTCCATTTTAACATGTGTTTTTTTAAATTCAAGCAGCGGGGGCTGCCTACGCTGGCCGCAATATCATTTGTTAGAGTCTTTGGATTTATAATATATAGCTTAAAGAGGTATGCAGTTCCATGTAAGTTTGTATATAGGTATCTTGTATAGGATGGGACATCTAATTACCTGTATTGAAGTAGGTATATAATTAAAGGTGTTAAAATTTAAGTGTATAAGTTGTGTTTCAAGTCAATGGGTACGCACCTGTCAAAGATATCTATTGCCTGGAAGTCTGGAGTCTGGATAAAAAGTTGAGATAGCTGTGGTTAGGGCTGTCCAAACCCCTGCCGTTTGCTCATAGCCACATGCTACATAAGAACACCTGTGCTGTGACTGTGACCAGGAGCTGGAGAATGAAAAGAACTATAACGGTTTAATTTTTACCTTAGGTGATTCTAATAATAAATCTGTCCTTTATTTATTAAAACTTGAGAATGCTTAACACTAAACAATTCACTTTCAATTCTTCACCTATAGGTAACTTCAGCTCTCGCCGGTGCCGGTGTAATGACCATTCAATGCAGAACAGAGCAGTGTTCCCTCAAAGAGGAATTCGAATTCTTGTAAGAATTCTAAGCAGTGCATTTTTATTTAGTTCCTGTTAAAATGGGAACCCTGTTGAAATTTATAAGTACAGTAGTAACAAAGCCAACGACAGTACACAAACGAAGATGTGCTATGCTTCGACTTCGACCTGTGCTCCAGTTGGATTCAACTATTCTTCTAATAGTGACTTGCATAATAACTTCTATTATACCTTCATTACACTCCAAACCAACTGCAGAGCCCGATTCAAACACAAGATTAAAACCGTACTCAAAATCTGCCCCGGACCGGGACATTGGTCCAAAAGCAAGCGAATGTATTCATCATAAACAAGAAGAACAAGAACCAGTACCGGAAATCGTGGTGGAGTCTATTTTAAAAGTGACACCTGCAACGGACAGTAAGCAGTTCTCTATAACGCTCTCAGTCAACTCTCTGATGGGCTTGGGAAAACGTCCCGCTGTCACCGTCACCCAGAAACCCTGTCGATGTGGTGTTCGGAATGAGAATGGAAAAGTGTACATTGAAGAAAATTTGAACGCTGATACAACATCGCGTAATAATAGGGATTTCGAAGCAGGATCCAATTCCAAATCCGGTTCCGGTCGAATTTACAATGGTCACCCTGCCCGAATAAACGAATTTCCATGGCGCGTCTCTATTAATCCAGTTGGAAATCCGTCAGTGTCAATTTGTGCGGGTGCTCTCATCTCGAAAGAGTGGGTCCTCACCTCTGCCTCCTGCGTCCATGAAACTTCAGTGGAGCACATGCTCGTGGATTTAGGGGATCACAATCTAGCCACAGGGACCGAGACGGTGAATGTGCTTGTGAGACCGACTGCCAAAATCGTTCACGATGATTACCTTCGTCATCGTTCTCAAAATAAACTAGCCAGTAAAAAATGCGAGGAAGAGGAATCTTCAAGAAACTGTGACATTTTCCCGAATAACAATTTCAAGACTTTTGAAGACCATGACATTGCCCTCCTCAAACTGGGGCAGCCCGTTAGCGGGGATAATATAATGCCCGTCTGTTTACCGAGACATTTGGATCCGAACCATATTTCTAGTACATCCGGAGGAAAAGTTGTTACGAGTGGATGGGGTGGGGGTGGGGGTTTGGGTGAAAATCCGAATTTTACTGTTGTTCCAAGAAAAAATAAAACTTCGACATTAAGAAAAGCAGTTCTAACTTACTACACGAATGAAGAGTACAAAAGTGTCATCGGACCCATTAGTTTTCCAACACTGAGAACACCTGAGAGTGATAATTTGGTTTTCACCTTTGACACGAATAAGGGAATCTACCCCCTCGACTATGGGACCACGATTGAGCATTATGACTTGGAGCGTGGACTCTACTATGCTGTGGGGGTTGCGGATGCTGTTCAAGTGACTGAGGGGCGGGACGGGAGGCAAAATATTCTTGGAGCATGGACAGATGTGACAAAGTATTTGGATTGGATTGACTCGAAAACAGAAGGCACTAAGTTTTGTTCACCTTAGAGTTCCTGATTGGTGGATTAATTAATTAATCGTTATCATTAGGCGTAATTAATAAAGTTTATTAAAAGCGCCCCGGATTTTATAAAAGTTTAATCGCTTAAAAAATTTCAAGGGCACGTGTGGCATGTTAAACTTTATTTTCTGACATTTCGATAGCTATCGGTGTGCAAATATATTTAATTGTTCCTATATATTTAACCATAGATTATAATTCTGCCGTATTATAATAATTACTAAAAAAATTTATGTACAACGTCAGCAATTTTGATATTTGCCATAATTAAAAAATATTCGTTTTTGATCGTATTCGTTGTGCTGATCACTGTACACACCTTTTGTCTTCTTATTGTTACCGTTCTAAAGACATATCACAATAGTGTAAGTTTAATGAGTGACCGGTCAAAATCTTGAGTTAACACAATATTTAAAGTTTGGGCGGGATATTCAAAAATTTGAATTTTGAATTTTTGGTTGGTTGTTTTAATGAAATTGATTATAAATACGATTTGTACGCAGATTATTATTATTTGTACAAGATTGCACGCAGGCTTTTCAAATTAAAACTGTCCTATTTTGTTGTTAGGGTTGCCATTAAACAATGGGATTTAGCCCTTGTTTTTGTTAAAATATTTTACCGACAAAAACTCATTACGCGCACCATGTTGTTTAAGTTTGTTTGGACGCTCTTTTTGAAAAAAAATCTCATGGAAAACCTCACTTATGGTTTGGCGGGTTATTCTCGTTAGCCTACCTTGCAAAATTGTATTAAATTGATTTACATATTATATGCCATGACTAGTCCCCAAGACATCATAATAGCCAACCTGACTTACCTACATAGAAAGATATAATCACACTGCAGGATCAAACACTTTGTTACTTTATCCTTTAGAATTTTCTAAGCCTAGTAATTGAACTTCCTTATTTACTCAATGTTTTGATTTTCCCCTTAATTTGTCGTAAGACAAGTTTAAAAGTAAATATTACCAGTGAAGACTCAAAATGACGTATATTTTTTTTCTAAACACAACATGCACTATCTACAATCAAACAGAAACAAAACATAATGATACTACATACTTGCAAATAAAACATTTTGCACCTTTAAAAACATACAAATCAAACATTTTGCACTTTGGAAAAACTTGTAAAAGAAACATTTCGCACTGTTCAAAATATTGCAAATATAACAATTTTTGCATTTTAAAATATTGCAAATAAAAACATTTCCTCATTTCAAAATACTGCAAATAAAACGATTTCGACATTTCAAAATATTGCAAATAAAACAATTTGCACATTTCAAAATATTGCAAATAAAACAATTTGCACATTTCAAAATATTGCAAATAAAACAATTTCCGCATTTCAAAACCAGGCGAATATAACACTCTGGTCTTGCTGGGAACATGCAAATAGAAGCGTTTGTTATACAAATTTGGCATATCTAAGTTTTGAAATGGGTCATCGTGATTCTAGAATTCTAGCCCAAATTACATGTAATAAGCAATTTTGAATCTTCGCTGACGATATCATTAAACTACAATGGTAAATATTTTAAATAAGCAAATTTTGTTTTTGTTTGTTTGCTTGTGTGTAAGCTTTATTTAAGTGTCCAGTCATTCAGTACACACCTTACATGCATTGATTGTTATGAGTTTTGTTCGTGACATTTAAGGCTTTCATGTCAGCAAAAAACAAGAAATTATCATATTTTTTTTGAAAGGATGAGGAAAGTCCGTAGCAAAAGTTTATCTAACTGCAAATTTGAATTTCTGACTACTTTTATTATTTGTGCAGCGACTTTCCTCGTCTGCACATGTACCTATATGTAAAACACAAAAACTTCGTAAGTATTGTATAATATACCTTGTATGGTGGGTAGGTAGGTACTTATAATTACCTACCTACCTACTATAAATTCCTAACCTACCCCAGCGCGACTGCATATAAGTATGTACATAGCAGGCATATTAAGTCATAGACCAGATTCACAAGTCAGAATGTCAGACATCAGACATCAGACAAGTCAGACGCCTGTGACGTGGGACCAATAATTGATTTTACTGCACTGCAAAAGCAGCAAGTTTTACACTTTTTCCTTATAGCAAAATAAAAAATGATTACATTCAAATAAAAAATTAAAAAATGCATTCTAATATAAATACAAACGCTAGTTTAAAAAAATCATTATAGACAATAAAATTATCGTGGAATTGGTACTGATAATAGACAAACATAAGCTAAAGGTTAAGCGCTCGTAAAATAATTAACTATTTTAAATGTTTTATAATTATTTGCAAAATTCAAAATGTTGACTGTATTCCTCGTAACTTGTGTAGTAGCTGGGTGTGGGATTTATTTATTGTTAAATTATAAAACCACAAGTAGTAAAACAATAATTCAAAATTCACACTTTAAAAAACCTCCAGGTATACAAAATTAAAACTCATTAAATTAATTTACCATTTATACCTATAGTGTTGTATATACAAATTTGTACTGTATTACTATTTTATTCATTGTGTTATTGCTTTGTTTATCTCATTATTGCAAAAACAAGGACCATGGGGACTCCCAATTTTGGGCCATCTCTTATTTTTTGGGAAAAATCCAGGCGTGACATTTATGAAATGGGCAGAAATCTATGGGCCAATTTTTTTTGTTAGATTTGGCGGCATTCCGTAAGATTTAAAAAACAAGTACTTTAACTTTATTAGTTTTAAGTTTTCGTTTAGTTATTATTATAATTATTCTAATATTAATTAATTTATGTTTACTCAATTTCTTTGTTTACTTGTCTCTTGTTAGAACTGTAGTTCTAAATGATGCAAAAATTATTAAAGAAGCATTCAACCTGGAAGCATTTTCAGGGCGACCAGATGTTAAAAATTTTACCACACCTTGTGACAAGAAAGGTTGCAATTAATTGAAGTCAACTATTTTCTACTAATTAGTAACTAACATACAATATCATATAGTGTATCTAATTCAAACTGATATTCGTTTGACAGGAATTATTTTCGTGGACGGAAATCGTACAATCGAACAAAGAAAGTTTGCACTGAGATCCTTCAAAGGAGATGGGTTCTCAAAATCTGAACTTGAGTTTAAAGCAAAGGAAGAAATTTTAAAATTTTTAAAAGACTTTCGAACCAAGCACAAAAATTCTTTCGACCACCAAAAACCAGAAAAACTAGTTATTGATCACTTCTTCAGATTCCCAGTTTTAAATTCAATTTGGGTGTCTATTATGGGACAACCACTAAATGAGAACGACCCAAAGCTTGAAAATTTGACACATATATTGCACAGGTAATGTGAAATTTAAATTAGTAATTTGAAAGAATATTTTGCACCCTTCAAAAATATGATAATAGAACATTTTGCACCTTTCAAAAACATGTAAATATAACATTCTGCACTTTTCAAAAATATGTAAATAGAACATTTTGCATCTTTCAAAAACATGTAAATATAACATTTTGCACTTTTCGAAAACATGTAAATAGAACATTTTGCATCTTTCAAAAACATGTAAATATAACATTTAGCACTTTTCAAAAATATGTAAATAGAACATTTTAAACTTTTGAAAAATATGTAAATAGAACATTTTGCAATTTTCTAAACATGTAAATAGAACACTTTGCACCTTTCAATAACATGTAAATAGAACATTTTGCACATTTCAAAAAAATAAAAATAGTACACAGGTATATTGCACAGGTAATGTGAAATTTTAAATTTAATAATTTGAATGACTTTTTTTTTTAATGTTTTTTGTTCTGCACAAATTTAATTTAACATTTTTTTTTATATAAAGGATAACAGACACAAACAGTAGCCTAAGAACACAACTCTCATTTTTCTTCCCGTGGATATCAAGCAAATTGACATTTTTTGGACTAAATTGTACGGTAGATGCAATGAACGCAATTTACAACTTTATGGGTGAACAGATTGAGGAGAGCAGAGGAAATTATGTGGCTGGGGAGCCAAAGCATATGACGCATACGTACTTTGATCAAGTGTCGCAAACGATAATGCCCAAGTCTAGTTTTTACAAAGGTTGTTTGTTTTGTTATACACGTTAATTATGATGTGTAAGATACCGTGGGCATTATTGAAGCCCAGGACCGGACGAAAAAATTGCTTTTAGGCAGCAATTTGTTTCCATACAAAAACCACCACTTTGATTTTATAGATGATTTTCTTTGGTAAAGCAAAATGTTGTATTTACATGTTTTGGAAAAGTGTAAAACTTTCTTTTTACTTGATTCACAAAAGTGTTTAGCATTCTATTTATACATGTTTTTTAAAAGTGCAAAATGTTGTAATTCCATGTTTTCAAAAAGGTACAAAATGTTCTATTTACATGTTTTTAAAAGTGCAAAATGTTCTAATCCCATGTTTTAGAAAATTGAAAAATGTTCATTTTACTTGATTCTAAAAAGTGCGAAATGTTCTATTTACATGTTTTTAAAAGTGCAAAATGTTCTAATCCCATGTTTTAGAAAATTGAAAAATGTTCATTTTACTTGATTCTAAAAAGTGCGAAATGTTCTATTTACATGTTTTAAGAAAAGTCTAAAATGTTTTATTTCCTTGTTTTTGAAATGTGCAAAAAATTTTAAATTGCATGTTTTTGAAATGTCAAAATATTATATTTACATATTTTTGAAAACTGCAAAATGTTCCATTTACATGTTTTTTAAAAATTCAAGCAGCGGGGGCTGCCTGCGCTGGCCAAATTATCCTGCCCTGTTAAAGCTCGTCGTCCATTTGTAATTTTGACTATAATTTGTGTCGTAGGTTACGAACAGCGTTACACAACTGGTGACATTTTTATGGCCGCCGCAGACACCACTGCTGTTTCGCTCGACTGGCTTCTCCTCTACATGGCGAGAGAACCTCACGTTCAGCGAAAACTTCAGGCAGAAATCGATGACATTCTTGGAATTTCATTCGACAAAAAAACCGGCTCCCCGCAAACGCAAACGCAAACGCCGTCAATCTCAGACAGAGTCCGAATGCCGTACGCAGATGCTGTCATCAAGGAGCTTCTTCGAATTTCCTCCATCGTTCCTCTAGCAATGTTTCATCGAACTACGGAAGATGTTAATTTCCATGGCTACAGAATCCCAAAGGACACAATGATCGTTCCAAATCTGTACGGAATTCACCATGACCCAGAGATTTGGTCCGAACCGGGTTCGTTTCAACCTAAAAGATTTCTTAATGCGGCTGATGAGGCAGGGAACGACGACGGTAACACTTTAAAACCAAAACCAGCACCAGCTGGGCTCATATTGCCGTTTAGTTCTGGTAAAAGAAATTGCATCGGGGAAGGATTTGCGAGAGATCAGCTGTTTTTGATAGCAACACATTTTTTTCAAAAGTTTAGTGTGTCCTTTACTGACAAAATTCCTTCACTAGAGACTGACTTTGGATTCGTGCTATCGCCACAACCGTTTGAATTATTGATTAGTGAGCGGGATTTGTCGAATAATAATTAAGTGATTAATTAATTAATTGGTAGAATTAATTTTTATCGTCCAACTTTTACTTAATCAAAGGTTTTAATTTAGTTCTTATGATATGATACCTAATAAAAGAAAGGTGTGCATAGTTCGCAAGGCATTTTTTCTACCGGTCGCCGAGGGTAGACCCAGGGCCCGACGAAGGAATTGGTTTTAGGCAGCAATTTGTTTCCATGCACAAAAGCCACCATTTTGATTTTATTGATGGTTATTTTTGGTAAAGCAAAATGCTGTATTTAAATGTTTTAGAAAAGTTTAAAATGTTCTTTTTACTTGATTCAGAAAAGTGCAAAGCGCAATTTACATGTTTTGAGAAAAGTGGAAAATGTTTTATTTGTATGTTTTTGAAATGTACAAACAAAATTTATTTCCATGTTTTTGAAAAGTGCAAAATGTTTTATTTACATGTTTTTGAAAACTGCAAAATGTACCATTTACATGTTTTTGAAAAGTGCAAAATGTTTTATTTACATGTTTTTGAAAACTGTAAAATGTACCATTTACATGTTTTTAAAAAGTGCAAAATTTTCTATCTACATGTTTTTAAAAAGTGCAAAAATGTCCTATTTACATGTTTTAAGAAAAGTGCAAACTGCTTTATTTCCATGTTTTTGAAAAGTGCAAAATGTTTTATTTACATGTTTTTGAAAACTGCAAAATGTACCATTTACATGTTTTTGAAAAGTGCAAAATGTTTTATTTACATGTTTTTGAAAACTGTAAAATGTACCATTTACATGTTTTTAAAAAGTGCAAAATTTTCTATCTACATGTTTTTAAAAAGTGCAAAAATGTCCTATTTACATGTTTTAAGAAAAGTGCAAACTGCTTTATTTACATGTTTTTGAAAAGTGCAAAATGTTTTATTTACGTATTTTTGAAAACTTCAAAATGTTCCATTTACATGTTTTTTGAAAAGTCAACCAGCGGGGGCTGCCTGCGGTAGCCGCATTATCCGGCCCTGGGTAGACGTACACTGATTAAATTACCGGTGCCGGTGCGTGTAACTCGAAAAAAGAAATGGCCCGCAGAAATGGATTATTTTCGTAAACATTACAATTAACTTGTTATCATTTATATATTATAGTGTCAAAGTATCAACGAATAGAAGTTGGCAGTTTGTCTACTGTTAGGCAATGTGAAAAATATTTTTGTTTTTTGCCTTTGCGCTATATGTTTACAGCAGAAAATAAAATTGTAAATAATAATAATATTTTTTAGAGAAGGAGAACGTTTGCAATTTTGCTGATGATGTGTTGATTACATAATTATTACGTGTACCTAGTTAATTCAATTTATCTAAAAAATAGTCTAAAAGGCAGGCTGTACGATGCGGAAATAGGGTGGCATATAGGGTAATTACGGGTTGCTTCATTTATTTGAAATTTTAATACATATGGAATGTAAGAAATACAAACATGTCAAAATATACACAGAAATAAAGTGACAGCGGACCCACAAAAACAAAGTCGAATTTTCCGAATTTTCGTGGTTATTATTTTTTTTTGCTTCCAGTTTTTTCCCGTTCCGATTAATATAGCGTGTTCTGTACGGAAATAAAAGGAATTTCTGCGATATTTAAACAGGCTTCAAAATTTTGCATTTTGACTTTGCTTTTGCAATTTCGACTTAATTAAAAAAATACTTAAATAGTCATATTACCTATACGTTGCTTGCTCACAGTAGATTGCTAATGTCCCATTGAGTTTAAAAAATTAAATTTCGACTCTTTCAAGAATAAAAAATAAAAATGGTGTCTGCAACTGTGCAAGTCCCTTCACCACCACCATCGGTTAAAGAAGTCTTAATAAACCAAAGTATCTTAAGTCAAACAACATTTCACTACCTTTCCAACTCAATAAAATTTGCATACTTGAGCGGAATAATCCCTTACAAGTGGGATTCTAGAAAGGAAAAGATTATTTTTGACAATTCAAAAATCCGAAAATTAATCTGGGCAATTCATAATTTAATATATATTTTGTATATAATTTTCACTGGGATTCGATGGATTCAGATTTCTTTCTTTCAAGAGACACCCACGACAGCTCGAGCTATAGGGACTTTGTATGTTTCCATCACCTACTGCATTGTTCCCATTATCCAGCTGAGTGTTCTTACAAATTATGGGCAACATCACACTTGGATAAATATTTTTACTGACTTTATGCACACGTTTCAGCGTATGTAATTAGATAATTAGTTATTTAATTAATGTAATATAAGCATATATGCGAAGAATCAAGATGACCTTGTATATCTAGTCCAAGTTAGAATAAAAATGAGCTAAGCCTATAAAACATTTTAAATGAAATTAATACGTAAAATGTTAAAAACGAGTTTTTGAAAAGTGCAAAATATTCTATTGGAATTTTTTTTACAAACTGTAAGATGTTCACTTTAGGGATCGTTCACAAATGACGTCATTGAAAATTCACTAGGACCATATGACCCTACTGTCATCAGCTTAACTTGCTTAAATGTTGCGTAAATGGCTATATCTTCAACATGGGGTGACATCCGTGGGTAAGAAGACCTACTGAAACTGCTGATGACGTCATTTGAGGACGATCCCTTACATGCTTTTGAAAAGTGCAAAATATTTATTTGCATGCTTTTGAAATTGCAAAATGTATTATTTGCATGTTTTTGGAAAGTGCAGAATATTTTATTTTCATGTTTTTGGAAAGTGCCAAATGTTCTATTTACATGTTTTTTGAAAAGTGCAAAATGTTCTATTTACTTGTTGTTAGAAAGTGTAAAAATGTGATTTTAAAATCCTTTCATGATCACTAAATTTTTCGAATTTGTTTTGTAAATGGTGGATTTCGTATTTAGAAGGAAATAGATTTGGGTCATTTTGATTTTTCACAGAAGGTACACGCTTGGAAAATATCTTTTAAGATCTTTCTATTAAAACAAGAATATTGTAAGTTAGGGCTAACAGGTTTGGATGTTAACTTTAACAGGTGAATCAGTAAATTTTTTAATATTTGAGAGTGGGGAAATCGATTAGTCACGTGTAACAGCGCTGTATGTTATACTAACGTCAACAGCAATTCCGTTGAAATCTACAGTAAACCTGTTAAAGAATTTATGTCACTGTATATGAATACTAAAACTAGTGGTCCATTACTAAATGTGTTGTTTCCGTCCGTCCAGTGGTTATAAGGCTACAAGGTACCTACGAGGAAGGTTGCGAGTTCGAATCCAACTTTTGGCGTTAATTTTTAACTAATAAAATCATTTGACAGGATAAACTGTAGGGTTCTCTAACAGTGATTTTGGTAAGCCTTATATAACTACATTATCTGTAAATCTCTAACTGAAATTCCTGTTGACCGAGCGGTTAACAACAGCTTTCACTGTGGATGTCGGAGAGTAACGGTGAAATCAGTTACAAATTAACAGCAAAGTAGTAAATTCACCCATATTTTTCTAAGCGTGTATATACTTCACAGTCACTCTACAATTACAATCTAACTAAACTTTATGTTTTCGTTACAGGTGAGCATGCGCATGAAATTCAAGTGACAGCATCAAAATGGCATATGTCTAAACCTGTCATGATCACTGATTGCTCAAAAGCAATACGATATTTCTGTTTTTCGATAATTTGTGTGATTATTCTGGACACTGTCTCATTTTTTGCTGGGCCAGACACTCCGTTCTTCGTAACTTCAATCCTCCAAAATCCGAACGGGATGTCTTTCCTACAGCTTTGTCCATATGCGCTATTTCATCTGTACATTTGGTTTCAGCAGGTGAACGTGTTTTACTTCTGCATCATTCCCCAGATAGCCTATCTTAATGGCATCAAAAATGTTCTGAATTTAATGAAGTGAGATTTTATTTAAAAAATTTCAAATTTCGTCTTGCTCATAGCAGGTTGCAAATTTTGCAGTAAAATTGTAAAATATGGTGTTTTAATATAGTCAAATTTTAATTATCTGTACTGTACAATTTGAAACAGACATGGTAAAACCTTCCAGGGTCGGGGTCGATGGGCCAACCTTTCTACCGGTCAACATGCTGTTCGGTTCATCAAGGAATTCCGACAGTTGCAAATTCTACAAAGCTACACGAATAAAATTTGGTCCTCCACAGTGGCACTCCTTGAAATAACCCTGGTGAGTGGAAATATTCTGAGCTACTTTGGTGCAGTCAAACTTAAAGGATCACGAGCTTTTCACCAGGCAATCGTTGCTGTCGTCATCACAACCATATTACTCCGTGTTTGGGCAAGTATGGGGGAAGTTTATGAAATCTCTAAAAATGTTTTAGAGTCATGGAAGCCACGGTCTAGATTTCGGTGGTTTAAAAAATTCCTCATATCTACTAAGCCAGTCCGAGTTTACATTGGAGACTTCTTCTATGCGGACAGACGAATAAGGTTGACGATTATGTCTATGGTTTTTGAAAATACGTCCACCTTGCTTTTGTCAAGTAAATAGTGTGTGTAACTAATAATGTCAAGAGGTCAAGACAAAAGCTTTGATAATAGATGTGATAATAGACAAATGTACAGATTTTTGGGTTGTAACGGTGGCAGCGATATTAATAATTACATGGTGCAATTTGTTTAAATATTTTAATTAACTTTAGCACAGACATCACTGTGCTAAGACATTCATTACTGCTGACGATGTGGACTATGATTTGTTTGCAGGGCCGTATAATGTGACCAGCGCAGGTAGCCTCCGCTGCATGAATTAAAAAAAACATGTAAATAGAACATTTTACACCTTTCAAAAATATGCAATTAAAGAATTTAACACTTTTCAGAAAACATATAAATAAAACATTTTGCACTTTTCAAAAAATATGTCAATACAACATTTAGCAATTTTCAAAAACATGCAAATAAAACATTTTGCAATTTTGAAAAAATATGTCAATACAACATTTAGCAATTTTCAAAAACATGCAAATAAAACATTTGGCACTTTTAAAAAACATGCAAATAAAACATTTTGCACTTTTCTGAATCAAGTAAAAGAACACTCTGCACTTTTCTAAAACATGTAAACACAACATTTTGCTTTACCAAAGAAAACCCATCAATAAAAACAAAATTGTGGTTTTTGCATGAGAAAACGAAATGCTACCTAAAAGCAATTCCTTCGTCCGGCCCTGTTTGTTTGCATTTTTCGACGAGGAGGGGAAGAAAAGCTGGAACGTGCTTAAAGATTTTGTGGCATTAAATATGTAAATTTTATTGGTAAAAATGTGGTGTTCCATGGAATACGTAATTGAATAATACATAATACATACAAATTTTGATAATACTCACTGTCTCAGGCAAAGCGATGTTCCAAACTACAATTATTAATTATTTGCTTAGGAATTTGAATAGCATTGTGCTACATTCAACTGTCATATTGTCAACTATTTACTACTGACCACAGATGAGTTTTCCAGGAATTTTCCTTTAAAGTGGCTTTATAAAGCTTATAGGATATAAATAAATGATTTATCATGTTACTCTTATTGACTTGGATCTCCAGTAAGGTAGGTAGGCGGCGTCAGATAATTATTACAAAAAATAATTTTATCGCTACTTAACTTACTGATACATAGTTACTGTAGTACATAATAATATACTAATAAGTGTATTGATCAGCGTCAACATGGCCTTCTGGCTCACTCAACTTTTTTTGGTTTCGGCATTGATAAAAAATTTACACATAAATTATATTTTAGGATTTTATATTCGGAGTTGCATTGGATTAAAAAGTTAGTAGATTTTATTTATTTTAGCAATCGCTAACATTCTAACAATGGAATTAATTATGTAGTAGGAAGCAAAATTCTTTTTTTTTGCATCGAATATCTGTTGGTAATTATTGTCAACATTTGCATGTGGATTACATTTTAGAATAACCGACTTGATATCTAATACGTATTGCAATTCACTTTTACATTTTATGGAAGGTGAGTATATTTTAAACTGTAATCGTAATCTTTCAACTAATATACAACTCCAACAGCTCCGCGCATTTAATATCTAACTAGGTCAACAAACAACCAACTTTATCACCTGTTGGTTGGTTTCGATACTATGGAGTGAATGGGACTGACATGGTAAATGTATTGGACATTCCGTGGAAACGAAAGACTCCGACAAAGTGTCATCAAAAAATTCGGATGCCACGACCCCGAATTTAATCAATACTCAACGATTCAAAGGCAACTAACACCTGCACAAAACCCGTGGATCACTATAAATACTCCAACATGATCCCCATTTGAATCAGTTCAATTTTGGTAATTCATTTAGCTGAAACAACAGTTTTTTGTTTCTATTTTTCGAACCAATTAATTTATACAACACTTAAATTTTGAATATTTTTGAATCGCCGTAAAAATACTTATTTTCAAAATGTTTTCAACTCCGCATTACTTCTTTGTCTTGGCTACAATAATTCTAGCTGCTTCAGCTCGACCGGACACTCTGGAAAACATAACTATTACCGTTCGAATTCCTGACCGTAAGTTTTTTCATACATAATTATTAAGTGCTAAATATTTTGTCTAATTTTTTTTGGAAAATTTTGAATTTGCAAATGTTGTAAAGTACCTATAATTGTGCAAAAATGTACCTACTTAAAATGTTATTTGCGTATTTTCTCGTTCAGCTGAATTTGTCAATTTTTAAACTCGTACAATCGCTTACTCGTGTACCTAGTTGTTTTGTACTGATAAAAAATTACGAATAATTGAATGCTTTTCGACTAATTACACGTAATAACATATTTGAATTCCAAACGAAATTTACATACTTGTTTTAACAACGACTATTACAGGCATGGAGTTTCTTGGAGCTCGATATGACGCCGTCCGTGGATCTTCAAATTACTTTCTTATTAGTAAAGATGAGGTAAAAAACATTCACTATTAGTTTAATAAGATACAAACAATATCCTCTATCTACAAAAATATTGAAACATGTCTTGAAAGCAGTTACATAGAACATTTTGCACTTTTCAAAAACATGTGAATAGAACATTTAACGCTTTTCAAAAACATGTAATTAGAACATTTGGCACTTTTAAAAAACATGTAAATAGAACATTTTTAACTTTTCTAAAACATATAAATAGAACATTTTTCACATTTCAAAAACATGTAAATAGAACATTTTTCACATTTCAAAAACATGTAAATACCACATATTACAGTTTTCAAAAACATGTAAACAGAACATTTTACACTTTGCAAAAACTCTTAAATAAAATTTTACGCATGTCTCTCATTTTGTTTCCATGACATAGCCCATTTTTATTGTAGCTTAAATTGGATATGGGTCATTTCGATACTTCACAGACGATATGTAATATATGCAATGCAATTTCCTATTATTATTGCCAAACAGGTAGACTGGAATAAAGCACTGAAAGTATGTCAAGCAGAAGGGGCTCGTTTAGTGTCCATTGAGACCAAGGAAAAAGATACGGATCTTATCGGGTTCCTGGCAAGCAAAGGTACATTTTAAAAATTATCAAATGAAAATCGGTCCCATGTAATTTATTATAAAACGTCAAATGTGGGCACACTTTCTTTAGACTGTAGGTAGATGCTACTTAAATGTACCTACGATATATTACATTTTTTTTTCAACACTAATTAATTGCATGTAATTTTTATTGCAGCTCACAAAGCTGGATGGACTGCTGGGAATGACATAAATCAGAATGGAGATTACGTCTGGGCCACGACAGAGAAGGCCATGGGTCCCTATTTTAATTGGCGAGGGGGTAGCCCACCAAATCTGGCGGATTGTGCCTGTGTGAGCATCACGAGTGAAAAGGAAGACGGTTGTAACGAGTGCGCTGGAGTGTACAAGTGGAATGAAGATATTTGCGCTCTTGAAAAGAAATTTATTTGCGAATTGTAAAAATTTAACTTTTGACATTTGTTTTTGTTTTACAAATTTAGATTTTTAACTTTGTCAAAAGTTTGCTTTTTTTAGCAGAATTAACTTTTAATATACAATAATTACAATTAATTTAAAAAAATACAAATAAACGATTAACGGAAAATTTACGAAAAGCAAAAAGCTACATTTTTAATTCTGCAAGTCATTTTGAACTTTAAACTGCGCGGGTTTAACTTCACACAGAAACTACTTCTAAAATAAGTAGAAGCTGCCGCGCATCATCAAATTCCTACAGAGCGCTGCTTTGACAACGAAGCTTAAGCGTACATACGTCAAACGCCTACTAGATAAACGCCTTTACAGTGAATTGCTAATTCTTAGTTACTTTCTTAATATACAAACCTTAAAAATTCATCCGCATCGGAAATATTTTGTTGTATAGAATTTCATATGGTAGCTATATGTATAAGTGTAGCATTTGAAAATCATCATCTATAGTTTACTAAGCATTTGGAATAAATAGGCATACAAATAGGCGTAAAATTACAGAATTTAATTTAGAGATAATAGGTCACGCAGAATATTTAATCATATGTTCATGTGAAAAGCCCCAGCGCGAGGAGTTTATATAAACAGATTCAGAACATGTAATTCACTGTTATAAAGATATGATTTCGGCATGGCAGTGGCCGGCTGGTTGATGCCATAGGCGTCAATGATAAAAAAATTTTAAACGATTTCTTTGCAAAAACTGTTTCGCTCGATGAAATAAATTTTTTTTTTTAAATTCTTTCTTTTTTCTTCGTTGAAGGAATAATTTAGTTTTAAATCTTATGGGCGTCAAGAAGTTAGTGGAAAACTGTACTTAGGTTTAATGCATAACTATTTGGTTTCTATAGGTAATTTGTTTTGGGTGGTTAGACCAACTTTACTTAAGTACTTTCCAGTTCTTTGGAATTAAGCTTAACGATTGCTTTAAGTACTCTGCTGAGCGAAACACAACATGTACTTCCTTTTTGATTTGTGACTTCGTCCCCCTAATTTTTACTTTCTCAGAATGGGCTTGCGACAATTAATTATTTAATGGATTTCAAACAATATCTACACACCGCTTCAGGTTTAGGTTTTTTTGCATATCGCTGGCGAAGGATCAAATTTGCGTCCTTCCAACTTTCAATTATCGTTCCAACTATATGGATTTTAAAACTACCAACTATTTAAAACATCACTTCAAGCGCCAACTGTTCTAACTACAGGGTTTTAAGTTGCAAACTTATCTAACTAGGGTGAGAGTGCCTAATAGTGGCCACCCTCCAATTGTGGCCCCCAGCTCTATTTGACAAGGCCGCCACAACAGGAGCAAAAAGTCATTACGCATAGAGAGATACTAAATTGTTCTATCTACAATCAAATTTTAAGGCGTTTTAATTTTATTAAAAATATGCAGAACCATGGGGTCTCCCAATATTTGGTCAGCTCCCGTTTTTGGGAAACCATCCATCCTTTGTAAGCAGGTCAGGCATTGCTTTAATTTAGTAGAATTTAAGTGTTTAATTGCCTTCACGTCTTCCACCAACAAAGAAATGGTCTGCAGAATTAGTATAGTTTCATATTGATTATAATGTATTTATAATAACTATTCTGTCAATCATAATTATAATATCTGAAATCTCAAGGCCCACAGTTTGGGGATCGTCCACAAATTGCGTCATTGGTATAGGGTATATGGGTCATCTTGATTACTGAACACTGACGACATCCTAAGGTATCAAGATAGCCATTTACGCAATGTTTAGGCTGTAAGAATGGATGGTAAAAGGATCATAAAAAAGGAACTTATTGATGACGCAATTTCTGCACGATCCTCTATAAAAAGTTTGTTGTTAAAGATTTCAGCGTAGCGATTGATATTTGAGCTTATACTACTCTGTCTACACTTTCTTAAAGTTACCTTCTGTCAATCAAATTTAACTTTATCTTAAGATCAAACGGCCGAAAGCTTAATTTGTTGTCTTGTGGGAAAATTCCAAAATGCCTAAACACAATTTTTATGAATTTCCTAGTTCATATGTTAATTAGTAAAAACAAAACCTTTGTTTTTTGTGCTTTTGTGAATGACAACAGTGACACGCAACACTCTTATCACAATTTCCATACGAAATTAAGCAACTACTGCGATTAAAGTTCATAGGACTTATTGGCCCACCTTTTATATGTATAAGTTGTTGAAGACGCTGATTGATAGATACACAAAATGTAATCTTCTGCCGTATATCTCGTATTCAATTTTATATTGGGATTGCAGCACACCTGCTGTAGCCTGTAGTCTCCCTACATATCCTCATTTACCGTCTGCGGTGCATGCCACAAATTATAGTTCTTTGAAATATAATAAAAGTAATTTATATTTTTTTAAATATGATAGCAACTGTAATTTTAGTAATTTTTGTGACTATTGGGATTTGGGTTTATAACAGTTTCATCAAGGGCCGTCAAAAACAGGATTTTCCTCCAGGTACTATAAAAGTATATTTGTTTTTACTAATTATTGTAAGAATATCATTATGCGTTTTAAATACTCTAATTAAATTTATTTGTGTATTTAATGTACGAAAAACCTGGAGCTTTTAAAATTAGGGATTAATTTATTTATTTGTGTGTTTTATTAAAATGATAGATATATGTTAAGTAAAACATAGTATTTTGTGGTTTTTACATTTTGTGGTGAATTTTTCAAAACATATGCAGGACTCTTTGGACATCTCCCGTTTTTGGGAAACCATCCAGGAGTCACATTTTTAAAATGGGCAAAGATCTACGGGCCAATTTTCTCTATTAAATTGGGTAGCATTCCGTAAGAATAACAGACGTTTTAAAAAAAAATAAATTGTTTTATAAAAATATAATACTTATTAATTATAGCACAAGCTATTGTTATGTACGTGTAGTACATAAGGACTATCGTCCCATAATATATTGATGACGACAATGTTATTGTGAATGTGTACCATCATCATAATATTATCAGAGCAAAGATCAGAGTCTTGCTCTGCACTTGATCTGCACTATTGCAGACAGAACTGTGTGAACCACTGAGAAGTAAACTTGTACCTCTTACAAGCCATACAGCGAGAACCACAATAAACACTATACCTATCTATATAGGTACACTGATTAAGAGATTGCCTTTACACACACAGACATTCATTCCATTCATACAACCATAAAGGCATCCTTAACACTGGTAGAGGTGCGTTGTTAACGTACCCTAGACAATAACTTCAACTGAAGAGTTATTATTTAAAAACATAAAAGTCAAAGGTGAAATTTTACAAACAATACAGTTACGACGGAATGAAAAACATTTTTGGGATAGGCAAACGTAATAGTGAGCAACCACAACCAACAAACACTCCTACACCAAAAAGTTCACAAACAGAAAAAACTAAACCCCAAAGTGAACGTGCCGGCCAAACCCAAACACCGCCACGAGCTGCAATAATTCATTTAGGTGTCCATCCAGACTTTGTGAAAGTACAATACTACGAGTTCGGCATTTATAAGAGTGAGGAAATTATTACACGAGTGGAGTGTCGACAGAAATTCCCCACGTTACGGTTACCACAACACAAACCATCAGTCACGCCAGACGGCCCTTCAACTTCGCAACTGACCTCAACTCCAGCTAGACCGCGAGAATCACTACAATTCCGACGAGACCTTGACGACCGAATTGCGCAGCTGGACAAGGAACTAGGAGACGAAGGAGACGACACGGTATCAACAGGGGCAGAAACTACACTCACCTCAACACAAGCCGGCTCATCACCCGAAATAGAGGAAATCTCAATCCTTCAACCCGACTTCAACTAGGTCCAGCCACCACCCAGAGGTTTTCACTCTGGGTCAGAGGACTCTTCACCGGGAAAATCAGCACCACCAACTGCAGTCGAATACTCAAACATATCGCTACGAGACGAGTTGGAGCTATCAAACCAACTTCAAGGGTTGTCATTCAGTACACCGGTAACTAACTCCAGTCACAAAGTAAGTACAAACTCTTTATTCGATTCCGAGCATACATCAGATAAGGAAAGCTCACATACATCAGACGAGTTAGACAAATCCAGGGTAGATACTGAAAACTCATACGGGTCAGAGGAAGCAGATTCAGACGCATCCATTGCAGAGTTACGTCGTGAAATATCTTTGACTCCGATATTAAAGAAACAGCAGAACAGAGTATTAAGACGAGAATTATATAGACAACTAGAAATCAATCTTGGAGAATTCAGTAGTCTTTTTCCAGACCAGGACGATCCATTAGACGAAGCTAACGAGGTCATAGTACCGAAAAGGAAAAAAATGGCTACATACAAAACACCAAACCTTCCCATGCCAAAATACACCAAGCCGCATATCTATAGAACAGAATTCGATACATTTACAACCGAATTCACGGCATGGACAACCGAGCTTAAAATAGCAGCTAAGGTAGCTAAGCAGTTTTTTGCGGAAGCGGTCACCACACCTGTCATAAAGAATTGGATAGGAGTAAACAAGGATATAATGTCAGATACCGACACAGCTCTAGCTACGATAATTGCAGCCATCACAGCACAACTTCCGATATCAAACGATCCAGCTTTTGCATTAGCAGAAGTTTTAGCACAAAAACAACAGCTGGATGAGTCGGCCACCGGGTTTCTTTTGCGGTTTCAGAATAATTGCGGTGAAATAGCACTTGGCGATCCAATTTTAGTCCCTACCATATGCAAAAATCTACGCGACAGCGTGAAAAATTTTCTACGGGGACAGGCAAAACCAACCACGCTGAATGACCTCAAAGCATTATTATTGAGCTATGATAATAATGACATCACTGAACCTACACAGGTGAAACAAGAGGCAATCATGGCAATTTCGACGTCATCAAATGCATTGGAGAGCCTCCAACAAACCATTGCCACGATGCAAGCTACAATCAATCAACTTGTGACACGTCAACAGCAGCCACATCAGCCAACTCAAAACTCCAACTCACAAAATACACGTGGAGCTTCAAACAGTAAACGTCCGCCCATCGATTGGAGCACTATACGTTGCTACACATGCGATCAACCAGGGCATGGTCCAAGAACATGTCCTCAGAACATGAATAACCAGCAATATCGAAATCAGCAAAATTCCAGGAACCAGAACCAAAACCAAAATCAAAACCACAACCAAAACCAAAATCGAAACCAGAACCTGAATAGAAATGCAAACCAAAGCGATTCAAAATACAAAGGCAAGAACTTTATTCCTAATTTTGTTCATCCAAATCAGAGAAATGGGAATCAGAACGGAAATCCAACATCCGTCCCATCATTGCAAAATGTTAACTCAACAGCGCCAAATCAGCTAAATCAGCATTTAAACTCCAACAACGGACGATAAGGCCAAATCGTTCGATCATTAATGCTAGGCCACCGGATAACGACCCCATTAAATTATCAAATCGATTTGCATTATTTCAAGAACCAGCGGAAACTGAGAGTCAAACGACACAGAAGTTAAGTGTTCCACTCCTCACCAACGGAAACAGAAGTGCAATTCAGCAAATTAACCTCTCTGCAAGTAGCAACGAACTCCCTCTCAACCTATTCATCGACACGGGAGCAGCATGCAGCATTGTAGATGAACATATTGCAAAATTATTGAACGCAAAAATAAATACAACTAGTAATCTAGGTTTACAGGATTACAGTGGTAACCAAATAGCATTTGTAGGTAAAGCTAATATTACTATTGCGTTTAACGGGAAACACATTTTACATGACTACATAGTAATTAGAAATGCCCCACATCAGATTTTACTGGGATATGACTTTATTAAAAAACATAAAGTAGTAATAGATGCCAGCAATCACCGAATTTACTCCGAACTGTTTGGTAGTGTAGACTGTTTTAAGAGGGATGAGCCGCCTGCTCCAGATCCACGACGAGTGCACGCGTCAACGGTCAAGCCACAGCAGACGACTACTTCCAAAAATACAGATTTACTACACAGCCCACGGAACGAAGGGAACGCGCGCTCTAATTCCGAGGAACGAAAAACCATGCGTCTATTCACATCCTGGCGGAGCACCGGTGACGATCGGTCAAAAACTTCGCAACAACATAAACCAACTGCAGCTGAAACCTACAAACAGACTACTCCAGGCTCACACCAAACGATCCAGACCAGCAAAAAGAACCGGAGATCCGAGATACTGAGAGTACACACGGCTTGTAGAACTATTGTAGAAGCATATCAGATAAACGAAATTCCTATATACTGTATGCACGGCAACTCTGAAGCCAACACATCTACCTGGGAAGCTATTTCTCTAGGACAACGACATTTCAAAGGACTGATCATCCCTGAATTCTTAATTTCAAACCATTCACAATTTATAAGAGTAATAAACCCCACCGAGGATACAATAATATTACCAGCTAGAGCAGTCATTGCTACGGCACAACTAACAAACCTTCAAGTCATGGAAATTCGACAAATTAACTCAATATCGACACAGCTTCCAGTGCAACAACCCACCATTCCAGTATACAAAGGTGAGGAACTCGAGAGGGAAGTCGACTCGGTCGCTTTTGATTCAAAACTTAGCCAAGCGGATTTACTCAAATATAGAAACTCCGTGAAAAAATACCAAAAGGCCTTTATGTTTAGTAGAACTCCTCTTGGAGCCTACCCACACGCTAAGTACAAAATCGAACTGACAGACAACACACCATTTTAAATCAGACCACATCCAATGTCGGAGGCGCAACACGCAGAGATAGCGCGTCAAGTGGCTGAACAATTACGCGATGGAACCATACGGGAATCAAACTCCGAGTTTTCAAGCCCCTCATTTTTGGTAAACAAGAAAAGCCCGGACCCGAATAAACGCCAGTATCGTGTCGTTTGTGATTACAGATTTCTGAACCAGAGAACACGTAAACAAATATTTCCACTTCCTTTAATACAGGACATTATTCATAGATTTCGAGGGATGAAAATATTTTCAGCGTTGGATCTTTAAAGTGGATATAATCAAATACTCCTGGATGAAGAAAGTATACCGCTTTCCGCTTTTTCTACACGCCATGGAGTTTACGAATGTACTAAGCTTAGTTTTGGTCTGCAAGGAGCTCCTTCATTCTTCAGCAAAATGATGATAAACTTACTTGGAAACTTACAGTACAATGAAATGCTTCATTACCTGGATGATATCATCGTACCTAGCGAAGACGTGGACGCAAACATAAACTCATTGGAGAAGGTATATCAACGATTAATAGACAACAACCTCCGTTTGAAACCCAGCAAGTGTAAGCTAGGATATAAAGAAATTGAAATACTGGGATTCCTCATCGACGAACATGGACGACGACCCAGTCCCGAGCTTGTCGATCCAATTCGAAAAATTCGCCCACCAACAAGGATTAAGTCTTTACAATCATTTCTAGGTAGCATTAACTTCTACGCTACTTTTGTTCCAAATTTAGCATCGATAGCACAACCATTAAATCACTTACTTCAAAAGGATGTACCATGGAACTGGACTACCGAATGTCAAGAGGACTTTGCAAAATTGAAGCTTGCATTAACTACAGCACCGATTCAGGCGCACTACGACCCCACCCTTTCCACCACACTCCGTACGGACGCATCGACTGGGGGGCTAGGAGCAGCTCTTTTTCAAACTCATATAATTGACGGTAAACCCATGGAAAAACTAGTTGCATGTATAAGCAAGGCCCTATCACCTGCTATGCGCAACTACCAAGTGCCAGTTTTGGAAATGACTGCTATTACATGGGCGTTAAAGCGACTTTCACATTTTCTTAAGGGGATTGCTTTTTCAATTGAAACGGATAATTCCACCCTACCATCGCTACTCACTTCAAAGAAAATACCGATGAGCCCGAAACTTTTCAGACAGGCAATGGTGCTTAACGATTTCAATATAATTAATTTAAAACACCTTGCAGGGAAGCTCAACTTTCTACCGGATCTGCTATCAAGAGCCCGAAACACCGACATGGACTTGTCAGTATGGATGGTTAACGAAGCCGCCACCGATCCAGAGTTCCGGCGCAAACAACTAGAAGATCCTAAATTAGCTCAAATCATGAATGCACTAGAGGCAGGGCACCATAATAAGTTTGAGAATTATGTAATATTTAATGGAATTCTATATTTTCGAAACACAGATCCAAGAGGAGCAAAAGCATTGACAGTAATACCCGAGGCGCTGAGAGGACACGTTCTCCATTGCCTTCACACTGCGGAACTCGGAGGTCACCTAGGAATCCGAAAAACTTTACATAAAATCCGACAACGTGCGTTCTGGCCGAGACTCAAGACGGATGTCATAAATTTTGTGAAGACCTGTCCGCAGTGCCAGCACAACAAAGTACCAAGAGTTAAACCAGCTGGATTGTTTCAGTTTATAGAAATACCTACCCACCCCTTTGAACGGATTCAGATAGATTATGCCGGGCCTATAAGTACTTCAACGAACCAGAATAAGTATATACTTACTGCGGTATGTTACCTTACAAAATTTTTAATATGCAAGGCCGTACCAAATTGTTCTGCTAAAGTAACAGCCAAATTCATAATGGAAGAGATTGTAACTAAATATGGCGTGCCGAAATATATTCAAAGTGACAACGGCCGTTCATTTATTAACGAAACACTCATGGAGTTGAATCAGATTCTAGGCACGACCCATATCACCTCCTCTCCATATATGGCAAGGACAAATGGAGCTGTAGAATCAACCCACGATGTACTCATGGAGATGATAAGATGTTTTATTGAAAAGAAGAAAAGGCACTGGGATCAAGCACTACCATTTTTAACCTTTTCCCTCAACACATCAATACACTCAACAACAAATCTAACTCCCTTTTATTGTTTATATGGACGTGAAGCGACATTACCAATAGACACGGAGCTTCCATTCCTGTCAGAGGAGACCACGATTGATATGCATCAGCGAGGTCGTGATGCAAGAGAAATGGCTAAATTGGCAATCGAAAATGCTAGAACCGAGTGGGCCAAACGGTTTAATACCAGTAGACGCTACCTGAGATTCAAAATCGGCGATTTAGTATTGCTAAAAAATAAGCGTCGTGAAAAAGGAACATCTAAAAAACTTTTATCTATTTTTTCAGGCCCATATCTAATAATTGAGGATGTCGGCTTGAACGTGTATAAACTGGAGGGCAGACACAAAAATAAACTGATCCAGTTTAACGCTAATGTTAAAAGACTCAGGCCTTACTATGTGAGACGGGGAGAAATCATTCCACCTCGGAGGAAACTTAACAGACAGCAGGGAGCAGGTGTATGCGAGGACAGACCACAACCAAGTAGTGAGGAGGCTACTATAGAAAGACCACCCCACACACTATTCGGCTCGGGCCCGTCCTCTTTCCAGGATCCGGGACCCCCTACTCTGTCTCCTCCATCTCCAATAAAACGGTTAACTCCTTCAGCTAACTTGCAACCACCTATACTCACACCTGAGCAGCCATCAATCAACATGCCTAATCAAAACGAGAACCAACAATTCGATGTTCAACAACATATAAATTTACCTAGACGTAGACCTGGACGCCCTAAGGGCTCTAGAAACCATAATTTACTCGATACAATGAACGACAAGTATATAGTAAATAAAGACAATATTCGTAGGCTAAGAAGTAACAATAGTGGCTAAACCATAAAATTTGTAAAATGTAAATTGAAATTTTTCTTTTGTAACCAAACAATATCGATGTGATACGGAGACACGATCAGTGTGTCGCTACTTCGCACTCGTTATCCGGCCAGACATCACAACCACCCCAGCTAGTACCAAATGGTTGCTGTGGCTCAGTGGCTAATCACTGGAGGGCCGAAATATTACTCCCAAAATAGCTAATTCCGTGACATTAGAGTCAACCCCATAACCAGGGGGACAGATTAACCGAGCTCAGGTTGGAGACGTGTTCGAAAGGTGAGGTTTTTCGCACTTACTGCAAGGAATACGCACCACAGAAAATGTTTGGTTACTATGTAATTTTTAAAATTAATTTAAACAAAACCCTACTACAATGTCTTTATTTGGTATATACTTGACGGTTATTAGTTAATTTAAATTTTAAAATAATGATAGAAGTTTTTGTTGTAGTTATTTGTCCATTTTGACACCCCATAAGGGTGACCTCCTACACTGTTCAACTTATTTAGTTTATTTTTATTTTTTCCTTTATTTTTATGTTAAAGTTGGAGGAGTTCGGACGGAGCCGTACCTCTTAAAAAACTTTCATATTTTATTTTATTCATTTAAGAATTTAAATTTATTTTGGCTAGATAGTTTAAAAGTGTAGTACTCAGGACAAGTTTACTACTTACCTACATTTAATATACAATAATTTAATGAAAATCCAAAAATATATACCTACCTAAGGCTCTAGGAGCGTAAAAGATATGTACCCATTAGGATTTTTTCTTCGAGTTGTATTAGCGACTATATTTTATGTCTCAACTCATTTGGGAATCATAGCAAACGCAGAAGCCAGCTGTCTGGGCTACCCATGAGATAATATCCACATGCCTAACAATACATTCTAAACATTGTAACCGTCAAGGCAGACACATGTCACTCATAGTTACAATCAAATAATAGTATATAGTTCATAGTCTACTTACCTCAGCTACTTTTCTTTTTTGAGGGCTGAAAAACCATAAACAAAAACTTCCATGGGAAGTAACAACATTAGTTAAATTATTTAAATACCATTTAAATTTTAATTGTAATTAAAAGTTACGATAGTTAAATATAATTGTCATATAATTAAATATAAGTATGTAATTAACCTGTATTGTAATAATATTTACGTACATACCTGTATTTGTAAAGAATTAGTTGAATTTACCGCCTTGAAAGTTTGAAAATCTGGCCACCCTAAAACCCAACAGACAGGGTCAGGTCACCTGCAAAACCAAACCAAAACTCCAAGGGAGACAATTTTTATTCGTATTGTGTCACTTGAATTTTATTGTATCATTATCAGTGAAAAATAATTTAATTGTAATTTAATTTAATTATAATTAGTTAATTGGGTTATGTTATTAGGTATAATTAGCTATAGAATACGTACAATATACTTACTTTTTGATTTGCCTTAAAACCAAATTTTGTCTCTAAAAACACCCGGGTACTATACGCAGCGCCGGTCCGGGCATCACCCACATCGTACACTCAGCATAGGAACCATCTCGTCATGTTACAGCAAACTAGAATCAACAAAATCCAAAAACGCAAACAGAAACTACGAATTTTCAATTTTGACTTTAATTGAACTCAAAACCCACCATTATCTTTAAATATCAATTAAACTTTAAATCTTACAACATTATTATTATTTGTATCAGGTAGACTAGGTTATCACGAAAATTTTGATATATAACTTACCTTTGTACTCCAAATTTTGACTCCGTTATTGAAATGATAATCTTGAGGGCCGTGGGTTCCGTGTTAACTTGTGTAAACAGGAAAAGATTTGAATAATTATGAATTTTGTACTGTATGATTAGATGGACCATGCTACAGCATTATGAACAAAATGTCTGAACCAAATCGATAAGATTGAGACGTGGAGGTGACATATGTAATGTTAAGATTCATTAGCTTTAAGTTTTAATTAGTGTAATAATTATATGTAGTATATAGCTAGTAATCCATATAATATAATACAATACAATGTAACGCCTCCAAACAAAAGGAAGCGAGGGTATGTTATGTACGTGTAGTACATAAGGACTATCGTCCCATAATATATTGATGACGACAATGTTATTGTGAATGTGTACCATCATCATAATATTATCAGAGCAAAGATCAGAGTCTTGCTCTGCACTTGATCTGCACTATTGCAGACAGAACTGTGTGAACCACTGAGAAGTAAACTTGTACCTCTTACAAGCCATACAGCGAGAACCACAATAAACACTATACCTATCTATATAGGTACACTGATTAAGAGATTGCCTTTACACACACAGACATTCATTCCATTCATACAACCATAAAGGCATCCTTAACACTATCAATCCAAAAAAAAGTCGTAATAATATTAATCTTTAATTTGCCACAGAACTGTCGTTTTAAATGACGCCCAAATTATTAAAGAAGCATTTCAATTGGAAAGTTTTGGGGGACGACCTGTGCTCCCAAATTTGGTCGCATCCACTGGCAGAAAAGGTAATTACTATAAGTAGACTTATGGCATTACTTACAGAAATATCATCTGCTAAAATGCTTCAATATTTTATGTTACTTTGATCTTTATCATTCGTTCACAGGAATTGGTACCACTGATGGACCCCACCAAACTGAACAAAGAAAATTTGTAATGCAGGCCTTTAAAGAAATCGGGCTTACCAAATCCGATCATGAATTTCGTGTTAGTGAAGAAATTGTAAATTTTCTAAATGGTTTAAAAAGTAAACTTACGTACGCCCCCACCACAGAGCAAAAGAATACGATAGAAAGATTTGGAAAATTTACATTGCATCACTTCTTTCAATTCCCGTTACTTAGTTCCATTTGGATACCAGTTATGGGAAGGGGCTTCAGTGAGGATGACCCAACGTTGGAGCATCTGACTAAGCTACTGGAAACGTATGACGCACTAACAATGATTGGCCACTGTATAAAAATAAATAATGTCGATATTTCAATTTTAATATGCTATACCTTTCTGATTTCTGGAACAATGCATATTAATTATTTAAAAATTTTTTAAAAATTAATAAAGAGCTGCGGATACAAATTGAAAATGTCAATTTCCGCGGTTTAAGAATCCCAAAGAACACCATGATTATTGCAAACTTGTATGGAATCCATCATGATCCCGAGATTTGGTCAGACCCAGACTCATTTCATTTCAACCTGAACGGTTTCTTAATAATAGCGCCGAGGCGGGAAACTCGAACAATTCAAAACTAGCTGGGATTATATTACCATTTAGTTCCGGTAAAAGAAATTGTATTGGAGAAGGATTTGCTAGAGACCAAATGTTTTTAATAACGTCACATTTCTTTCAAAAGTTTACTGTGTCCTGCACGGAGAAAAAACCGTCATTAAAACCTATTTTTGGATTCGTGATGACGCCACTTCCGTTTGAAGTATTGATATGCGAACGAAATGTGACGACTGGCGAATATAATAGTTGAATATTAGTAATTTGGAATTTAATAGTTATCCCAACTTAGACAAAATTTTTTATTCTGTTCGTAATTTTTGGTTTTCAAAAACTGCCAATTTTTATAACGATTTTAAAGTCTAAAGCTATTTAAAATATGAGTTGATAATTACTGTTTATTTAATAAAGAATAAAAAAGTTAGAGCAATTTTTCGCGTTTTAAAATCATGTAGTTAGAACCATTTGAAGTTTTTAAAGAAATGTAGTTAGAACGTTTAGGGTTTTAAAATATGGAATTAGAGCAATTTGTGTTTTTCATAACCATGTAATTATACAACTCTGCGACTCCGACAGCTTAGCAGATAAAATATCTAACTAGGTCAACAAACAACCAACTTTTTATTACCTGTTTGTTGTTTGCTATACTGTGGAGTGAGTGGGATTGACATGGTTAATAATGCATTGGACATTCCGTGGAAACAAAAGACTGCGACAAAACACTTTCGTTTCGAAGCCGCGACCCCGAATTTAATTAATACTCAGCAATTAAACGGCAACCAACACCAGTACCAGCACCAGCACCGAACCTGTGGATCACTGTAAATACTCCAACATAATCTCTATTTGAATAAGTTCAATTTTAGTAATTCATTTAGCTGAAACAACAGTTTTTTTGTTTCTATTTTTCGAACCTATTAATTTATACAACACTCAAATTTTGAATAATTTTAAATCGTCGTAAAAATACTCATTTTTAAAATGTTTTTAACTGCGTATTACTTGTTTGTCTTGGCTATAATAATTGGAGCTGCTTTAGCTCGACCGGACACGCTAGAAAACATTACTATTACCGTTCGAATTTCTGGCCGTAAGTTTTTTCATAATTAATAAGTGCTAAATATTTTTTCTGATGTTTTTTTTGAAATATTTAATTTGCAAATGTTGAAAGTACCTATAATTGCCCAAAAATGTACCTACCATTTATGTTATTTGCCTATTTTACTAACTCGTGTACCCAGTTGTTTTGTATGTACTGATAAAAAATTACGAATAATTGAATGCTGTTCGACTAATTCTACGTAATGAAACATTTGAATTCCAAACGAAAATAACATACTTGTGTTAACTCTTATTACAGGCATGGAGTTTCTTGGAGCTCGATATGACGCCGTCCGTGGATCTTCAAATTACTTTCTTATTAGTAAAGATCAGGTAAAATGCATTCACTGTTAGTTTAATGAGCTAAAAACAATACCCTCTATCTACAAAAATATTGAAACATGTCTTGAAAGCATTTACATAGAGCATTTGGCACTTTTCAAAAACATGTAAAAAGAACATTTGGCACTTTTCAAAAACATGTAAATAGAACATTTGGCACTTTTGAAAAACATGTATGTAAATAGAACATTTGGCACTTTTCAAAAACATGTAAATAGAACATTTGGCACTTTTGAAAAACATGTATGTAAATAGAACATTTGGCACTTTTCAAAAACATGTAAATAGAACATTTGGCACTTTTCAAAAACATGTAAATAGAACATTTGGCACTTTTGAAAAACATGTATGTAAATAGAACATTTGGCACTTTTCAAAAACATGTAAATAGAACATTTGGCACTTTTGAAAAACATGTATGTAAATAGAACATTTGGCACTTTTCAAAAACATGTAAATAGAACATTTGGCACTTTTGAAAAACATGTATGTAAATAGAACATTTGGCACTTTTCAAAAACATGTAAATAGAACATTTGGAACTTTTGAAAAACATGTATGTAAATAGAACATTTGGCACTTTTCAAAAACATGTAAATAGAACATTTGGCACTTTTCAAAAACATGTAATAAGAACATTTGACACTTTTCAAAAACATAGAATTAGAACATTTTGCATCTTTTCAAAAACATGTAAATAGAACATTTTACGCTTTTCAAAAACTCTAAAATAACATTTTAAGCAAGTTTCTCATTTTGTTTTTATGACATAGCTCATTTTGATTGTAGCTTAAATTGGATATGGGTCATTTTGATTCTTCAAAGACGATATGTAATATATGCAATGCAATATCCCATTATTATTGGCAAACAGGTGGACTGGAATAAAGCGCTGAAGGTATGTCAAGCAGAAGGCGCTCGTTTAGTGTCCATTGAGACCAAGGAAAAAGATACGGATCTTATCGGGTTCCTTGCTCGCAAAGGTAAAAGTTTCAAATAAAATCAGTGGAATGTAGTAAACGCCAAATGAGGATACTTTCTTTATTAGACTGTTAGACATGCTACTTAAATGTAAACGTTATGATATCACATACTTTTTCAGCCTAATAAAACCAGCATACTTATCTTAGTTTATTTCTATCTAACATTTGTATTTCGCATGATTGCAGGTCACAAAGCGGGATGGACGGCAGGAAATGACATATCTGAGAATGGAAATTACGTCTGGGCCACGACAGGGAAGGCCATGGGTCCCCATTTTAATTAGCGAGGGGGTAGCCCACCGAATCTGGCGGATTGTGCCTGTGTGAGCATCACGAGTGAAAAGGAAGAAGGTTGTAACGAGTGCGCTGGAGCGTACAAGTGGAATGAAGATATTTGCGCTCTTGAAAAGAAATTTATTTGCGAATTTTAAATTTAACTTACTACATGTACTACATGTTTTTTGATTTTGTGGCTTTAGATTTTTAACTCTGTGAAGTTTATATCGACAGAATTAACTTTTAATATAAATTCTATTACAATAATTCTTTATAATTTTTCAAAACACTAATTATTATGTTGTTATTATTTGTGTATGCTCATCCAGAGCTCCTGCGCCATTGAACACATATTACATAATATATAATTATATACATTATTAATAGTGTGTGTGTATGTGTATTGAACACTCAATAGAAAATAAATTAGTAACAAACAAAAATGTTAAGAATCAAAACAGTATCTAAATTTTCTAATTAGATGTTTTTGAAAAGGTGCCAAATGTTCTAATTATGTTTTTAAAAAGGTGCAAAATGTTCTAATTAGATGTTTTTGAAAAGGTGCTAAATGTTCTAATTATGTTTTTAAAAATGTGCAAAATGTTCTAATTAGATGTTTTTGAAAAGGTGCCAAATGTTCTAATTATGTTTTTAAAAAGGTGCAAAATGTTCTAATTAGATGTTTTTGAAAAGGTGCTAAATGTTCTAATTATGTTTTTAAAAATGTGCAAAATGTTCTAATTAGATGTTTTTGAAAAGGTGCCAAATGTTCTAATTATGTTTTTAAAAAGTTGCAAAATGTTCTAATTAGATGTTTTTGAAAAGGTGCTAAATGTTCTAATTATGTTTTTAAAAATGTGCAAAATGTTCTAATTAGATGTTTTTGATAAGGTGCCAAATGTTCTAATTATGTTTTTAAAAAGTTGCAAAATGTTCTAATTAGATGTTTTTGAAAAGGTGCTAAATGTTCTAATTATGTTTTTAAAAATGTGCAAAATGTTCTAATTATGTTTTTAAAAATGTGCAAAATGTTCTAATTAGATGTTTTTGATAAGGTGCCAAATGTTCTAATTATGTTTTTAAAAAGGTGCAAAATGTTCTAATTATATGTTTTTAAAAAGGCGCACACTGTTTTATTTACATGTTTCTAAAAAGTTGCAAAATGTTCTAATTAGATGTTTTTGAAAAGGTGCCAAATGTTCTAATTATGTTTTTAAAAAGGTGCAAAATGTTCTAATTAGATGTTTTTGAAAAGGTGCCAAATGTTCTAATTATGTTTTTAAAAAGGTGCAAAATGTTCTAATTAGATGTTTTTAAAAAGGCGCACACTGTTTTATTTACATGTTTTTAAAAAGTTGCAAAATGTTCTAATTAGATGTTTTTAAAAGGTGCACAATGTTTTACTTACATGTTTGTGAAAATTGCAAATAAATGTTCTATTTAAATGCTCTCAGGACATATTGGAATATTTTTGTAGATAGTTGATAATGATTTTAGCTAAAGATAAACATGGGTCATTTTGGTTCTTCACTGACGATACGCTAATACGCCGTAAACGGTTTGCATCTTTTAATAACTGGCAAATATTAAGTTGAAAAAGAAAAAAAAATATGTTTGTTACAAGAGCTTAAAATGGATGTACATTTTAATGTAGGTGCTTTAAATGGATAATACCGAACACCTTAAGTAAGTGTATTTGATTTGTTTATGCGTTTTTTAATATAATCTATCTAATTCGTACTTTCCCTAATTCGAAATATTAGCTTTGAACTGTCAATTCCGAATTATTTCGATTCTACTATTTCTACTGCAGGTATAGTTAGTATAGTTTGTCTATTTGCTCTGTATAATAGAAATTCAGTTTATAATAGGAAATATATTGTGAAATCCATACTGAAAACTGAAATTAAAATAAATATTTTTTCTTGATTGCCAATGGTTTCTCAATATAAGCCCAAGGTTTTATAGTTGTGTAATAATGTCAATGTGAGATATGCTATGTAAGCAGGCTATTTTGGGAAACTCGAAAATACATTTTTGAAGGCCGATTAAGAAATACAGTTAGTCGCTTCACAATAGTAAAGTATTTATTTACGGTTAAACTATACATATGGTCAAGCTGCTTTTTAACGATTTTTGAGGAAATATACCTGGCGTTATATATAAGACAATTATTATTTACTACACGACTATCGAAACACCGGACATCGGACACCAGAGCCCAAAAACCGTTATTTAGATGTAATTATTATGTAGATTAACTTTTCTGTGGACATAAAAGGAAGTCAAACAGAATTATAATGAAAAACCCACACCAAAATCAATTTTGTTTCATGACCATAACTGGTGGCTCAATCCAGGAGTTATGTCTCAATCTCAACATCACTGTGAGCTATTAATAGTATAGTTACGTAACTGCCAAGAGCACAATCAATACTCGGCGATTATTATGGATTAATTGACGCATATCATTCGTATAATTCGTACAACATGCAATAATAGTAGGCTATTTTACTTTGGCAGCTTATTGAAATTATCAATTAAGATTCGTGGACAGTGGAGGCTGTAAAAATCCTCAGTTTACACATTGCTCTGTTTCCGTTATATAACCACTACGAAGTCTCTGTATAAATTCGTAAGTTCACAAAGAATATTTTCGCCAGAAAAGGAAAAGTTTTTTATTTTATATTTTATTTGACAAGCCGATGACAATAGAACTAAATACTATTGAAAATAGGTTCAAAAAATTTGTAGTTTTGTCATCTCTGAAACATTACCTAAAAAGCTAATTGAAATTTCAAAAATGTTCATTTTTTTTGTAAAATTGTGGTATTTTGAGTGCCTTCAAAACAATTAGTTTTCAATAAAATGTCGGAAAAAAATAAAACATTTGTACAAAATTTGATTTTTGTAGCATAAAAATGTCTAACAATAAGAGATTACAAATCTTCAAAGTTTTTGAAAATCGGACTAAATTTTAGGAACTATACAGCGTTGCAAAGATGCAAAAAATCGATTTTGTTGAACTTTTACGCGTGATTATGAGCGAACGGCGCAATTTGCAGTCGAGTAGCGTTGGATCTGTAGTAACCAAGTGTGGCCTAATTTATTGTAAGTATTGTTTTCAAAATCGTGAGATTACATGCGGCGGCATTATTCCCTTGTTAGTTACTATACTGACCTTGCGTCTGACCTACCTATCATACAACTACCCAGTCGGCATCGATCTTTCAGAATGAAATCATAATGTGCGCAGAGAGTTCAGAATGCTGAAATAATTATGTAAGCATGGACTCTTCAATGTGTTAACATTATGATTTCCGGATGTCCGCTTATTCGCGTCATAAAGACTTCCTAATGCTATCATAAGGTAACATAAGTATGCGAATATTATGATCGTTTTATGAAAACACAGTGTGCCATCTACTGTATAATTATGCAACTTAATGATGCATTGCATAGGCTGCTGGTTCCTTTTTTCCCCGCATTGTCATTTCATGCCATGAGATTATTACTATAATAATGCTATATTAAAATGCACAACACATCCTAACTTCAATAATAATTGGACACATAAAACCAGAACTTTGCAACTATGAGAAAATGACTTAATTTGAACACAACAATAATTCACTAAGCACATAATTTATTAATAAGTAAAACCATAAGCTCAACCTTGTTAGCATACACTTTCTCAGAAATTATTTATTAATAATACTTAAATACCAAAATAACTATAAAATTAGCGACAAATTATTACAGATTGGAATTTCATTGTATACAGTGCCATGCGACATGCGACAAATTTAATTGTCATTAACTCCCTATCACACCAACAATGCTTTTCAAGAAACATGAAACAAGTTTCTGGTTCATACATAATGGTAAACTTTAACTCACTTTCAGTAAGGAACCATTACACACTTGACACTAAACTGTAGGCTTAATTCACCCAAAAATTATTTTCAGAATGTTCATTTTTTCTAGATATACACAATCGAAGGTAACTTTTCTGACGATTTAGGATTTAAATGAAAAAGATGCATGTCAGCATGTTCCAACTAATTCAGCAATTCAGCCAGGACGTGGTACTTTGAAACTTCGTGTAATACGATTTAGTATGTAAAGTATTGATATCAATACTTTACACACTAAATTGTATTACATAATCGCGATTTTATGACTTATGTCAAGAACTGAAGTGTGTAAAACTACGGGCACCGGCCCGTAGCCAGTTATAAAATACACAATTATATGAAACAACACCCGGGTATTAATAACTAAAGAAATGCACTTTATTCTTCTAGTTTTGACTCCGTGCCGTGGTCTGCGTGTCTGCCTGTACAACTGCTGCTTCGTCCGTTAAATTTCTGACTCCTACTTGCCGCCTTGACTATAGTGTTGGTTTTATGTACTGAACTCAAGCGTGTCAGTTTTTCTGGAGTGATTCTGAACACTTTATGATGCCTCGTGAGCGTGCGCGCGCATCGTCCTTTTAATGTAAAGAATGTGACAGTAAAGTGACTACAGTCCAACTTCTCACAACTGTATGACAACTTTAGGAACTGCGTCATATTACAGTCAGTAAACTGTTTGACATAATGATTTCATATTTCTATCAGCAGAATGATGTGAGTGATTTATGAACTCATGAACGGTTTATGATATCATTCTGAAGGGTCGATGCCGACTGGGAAACACCCATACACAATTAGAGACCCGTCTTCAATTTTAGAATGGATGACGTCTGAAGACTCGTATACAAATATAGACCCGCAAACGGTTAAAATTAGAATATTAAATGAAAATAACTACAAATAAGTGACATTATGATAATAAATTGAACTTTCTTTAGAAGAATTAAAAATAAGCAGCAAGCATACCGAAATATATATGTACATCGGTATTTCTATTCCTTTACTTCTTGCCACTAATTTTAAGCATTAGGCAAATCCAAAATTCTCATGTCATCCTACTTTCTAAGAACTCAGCTATAGAACTTTACAAAAACGAATTGTTATAAAATGCAGTTTATTGAATTTTCTTACGAGTGATGTTTTTTTAATAGTCGTAATTTTGATTGTTTTGAAGACACCAAAAATGTTTTACTTGGATAGTTTGAAAAAATGCGAACTGTTACATTTAAATACATGTTTGTAGATGTGCCATTCCATTTTCTCTATTTTTTTTACCATTTATCACTATTCTATTTACACATTTTAAAAAAGTGCAGAATGTTCTATTTGCATGTTTTTTAAAAGTGTAAAATGTTTTATTTACGTGTTTCTCGAAAGTAATGTTCTAGTTACTTCTTTCTCAAAAGTGCAAAATGTTCTATTTACATATTTTTCAAAAGTGTAAATGTTCTACTTACATGTTTTTGAAAAGCGCAAAATGTTCTATTTACATGTTTTTGAAAAGCGCAAAATGTTCTATTTACATGTTTTTGAAAAGCACAAAATGTTCTGGAAATAGAATTTTTATTAATTGAATGGACTTGCGACAGAATGATTCTTCACCAACGATATATAAGATTTATGAAAACGGTCTATAAAGTACATCACTACGGCCTTAGCTACTACAACTAATGCATAAGAATAGGATTGATCGTCAGATTTGACACAACCACAATTAAATTAATTACCTAAAGGTAATTAAAAGACTCGCAACATTCGTCACGACAAAGCTGATAAAAATAAGTGTAGACGTCCTTTCCATAGTGTTAAACCCTCCAACTCGAACTCCAACAATCGGAATGGATCTCATTTCCCGGGACATTTCCAATGAAAATGGATGTCTTTGAAGTACTGCTAACTTCTTACCCCAACAAACGTTTCGCTGAAAACTGTCAGTCGTCTGGAGTAGAATCAGAAACTTGTTTTTGTATTCCTTAAAAAGATCCGGGATTACAAATGCTTTCTCATAGACAACTGTGTAGATAAGAAAAACTTCAAAACCGTTGTAGCAATTCACAAGCGCTAGAAGGGGCTCTTGGTCGTGGAATTTTATTGCGAAGTAGAGGGCGCTGATTGACAACATTATGAGGACGATTTTGTCTGCGAAGATCACTTTGGAGCTGCTTTGGTTAAATAGCTGGAGAAGCGTTTGAAGGTCGCGGCAGTCTTTAAATGCTTCCCGAATAGTTTCTTCTGTCACCTATTGTTTGCCTAAGCTCCTGCAATATACATATTGTGTGTGAAGAACCAAAATGACCCATATCCAATTTTAGCTACAATCAAAATGAGCTATGTCATAAAAAAAAAGATGAATAGGCGGAAAATGTTGATTAAGAGTTTTTGAAAAATGTGAAATGTTCTATTTACATGTTTTTGAAAAGTGTAAAATGTTCTATTTACATATTTTTGAAAAGTGTAAAATGTTCTATTTACATACTTTTAAAAATTGTAAAATGTTCTATTTACATATTTTTAAAAAGTGTAAAATGTTCTATTTACATGTTTATAAAAAGTGTAAAATGTACTATTTACATGTTTTTGAAAAGTGTAAAATGTTCTATGTACAAATTCTTGAAAAGTGTAAAATGTTCTATTTACATATTTTTGAAAAGTGTAAAATGTTCTATTTACATATTTTTGAAAAGTGTAAAATGTTCTATTTACATATTTTTGAAAAGTGTAAAATGTTCTATTTACATATTTTTGAAAAGTTCAAAATGTTATATTTACTTGTTTTTGAAAAGTGTAAAATGTTCTATTTACATATTTTTTGAAAAGATCAAAATGTTCTATTTACATGTTTTTGAAAAGTGTGAAATGTTCAGTTTACAGATTTTGGAAAAGTTTAAAACTTTCTATTTAAATGCTCTTAAGACATTTCAATATTTTTTTAGATAGTATAGATATTGTTTTTATAGCTACAAATGGATATGGGTCATTTTTGTTCTTTCCAGATGATATACAAGTTAACATAATTCATGGACGATTCTTTCAGTTAAAAAAATCAATAACTTACTCGTTTAAATCCTGTGCTTTGCTCTTCAACCTTTGAGAGCAGCCTTCCAGAAAAGTAAGGATAAAATAATAAAAAATGTAAATACTTGAAAATGTGTATGAACATATGAAAAATTCAAAAATGCTAAAAATACAGTAAGTCCACAAAGTTTGAAGGCGCTCTGGTAAAATGTGGTAGTACAGTTGTGGTCTTGTGGAATCCCAAAGAATGAACGACACCCCGACAAAAAATGGCCCAGAGAATGTGATATGAAGAGTTTTAATGAGTAGCTGTTGCTTGGAACATTTTCGGAAATAAAATGACAGGACTCGTTCATTTGCATCGGGGACTTTAGCAATTATGCCATTCCACACAGTAATTACTTGGTTCAAGTGTCGATGATAGTGACTCTGCAGTATCATCTGCAGAGTCATGTAGAGGGCGAAGATAAATGAAAGGCAGAAAATCAGGTGGACTGAGACGTGGTTAAAATTGAGGGACTCGTGAGGCTTCAAAATTTCTTTTGCAAACTGCACACAGAGATACGCCGTGGATAATACTAGCAATATAACACAAGTTTTCCACGCTATTCGTTTTGGTGCTGAAGAGAATCTGCGAATAGTTCCGTGGCGAGCATCGAATTCAAACGGAATGAAGCATATTTTAGAAAGGTATTTTAATGCGAGGAAGTTGCTTCGAGTAATGTGTACAGACATTGTAACTACAAATTATTTCTATTTAAGTACAATTAAAAATGCAAATAGTACTTGATACAAGATTGCTAAAACAAGAATTTAATTTCCAAACTAAAGAGCGTAGTTATTTCGAGTATTTAAATTGTCCAAAATATTGTATAAGAAAAAGTATTGAAATGTTAAAAAATTGAACTGTCAAAAAAAAAAGAAAATTTTCGAATTTAAATGATTATTTTGAAAACTTTCTGGGAATGTGCGAGCTCCTCAAAGGTTTTGTCGCTAATAAATTGCTGAGTTGCGAGGAAGTACCTAAAACTCAAATACTTTTGCATAACATTGTATATAACTTCCTGAAAACGGGGTTATGACGACAATTTTTATTTTTTTCGCCACATAGTTTACACAACATCGAATATTTATTTTTAGAGTCACGTGTTGCAAAATGGGAACAGTGGATTAATTTATTTATGAAATATTTTCCTGAATACAATTTTCATTGGAATATTTAAGAAGTAGGTTTAAAAATTTTTAAGCTTTCCTATTCTTATGAATGCTTTTTACATATCACAATCGATTTGAAAGTATGTTTATGCAATGTTAAATTTTCTGAAAAAACAAACAAACAACAACGTTTGACTTTTGGGTGACGTTTACGTACAATATCCTCTGTGAAGAACAGACATTGCCCAATGATTCGTCAGCCACGGTATTCGGTATTTATTATTTATGGTACACGAGTGATATACATAGCTGTCACTGCGCTGAAGTTTTGAAAAAAAGTGTGACTTTGCTATTAGCCAACGATTTTATTTGCCAATGTAATATTTTATTTCAAGGTAAAATAGACCATGCTTGGTTACGTTGCTATTTTGTTGTTGCAACTGACTGTGTTATTTAAACCACCTTGGGCCTAGGAAACAACAAAAAACTGTTTGTGAGCTCGTTTCTATTAATGAATTTGTTTCTTCATCCAACTGTCGGTTACAAGTAGAACATAATAATTTTTATTATAAAAAAAAGTAGAGTAGCCGATGAGTCGACTTTCATAAATGTTCATAAAAGCTGATTTTCAAATAATTAAGAAATTCATATCAATATTTTCTGTAATGTATCTAAAGCTTTAAACGATTTATGTGTAATTATCATTTTAAAATTACGGTCTGTATTGTACAGTAAACAATAATTGTCTTCATATTATTTCTTATTTTTGTAATAGAGTGTTTTCAAGTAATGAATTATGATAAGCATTTTCTGGAACTTTTTATTTCTCACATTACTGTCTTTATGACAATCTTTATTGTGGCGTGAGTTATGAAAACTTAAATATGTAATTACTACATTCCTCTTCCCTAAACTGTAATAAAAAGCAGATATAAAAATTCAGAGCTTTGCGCCGGATTTTTCGACCGAGGGCACGAAGTAGATGCTGAGCTTGCAGCGCAACTTGGCTTTATTAAAAGAGCAGAACTTTATTGTGGCAACGCTCAAATTACGACAACGCCTAATTCACCTTCTACTCTTCTACTTGAATTTATTGTTTCAATAAACAAGTAGTTGCATGCACAGTTTTATTATTAAGACGGGAGGTGGTAAGAGTTCAGCTGGTACAAGTGGCCTGGTTATGACTGGTAATAAGGGTAAAATTATGCTTCGAAATCGTGGGCTGGGAAAATGCTTCTGGTACAATGAGAATGATGTTTGTTAAGCGTGGAGTGGGTACTGGTGGTATAGCTACGAGTGGTACGGGTAAAGGCAGTACCTTTACAAGTAGTAAGGGTATGTATAGCACGAATACAAGTCGTACGGAAACTCGTGTCGGTTTGAAGTGGCTTAGGAATTAACATGTATTGTATGTTTATTGTAACATTCTATGATAACGACATCCGTTTATGAAATGGTTAAGCTAATGCAAAAGAAATGCTTGAAATGATGACATTTAGATAACGTCATTCATGAGCGACCCCTTAATATATTTAACCCATACACGTATGTGCATGATATGTAGTTAAAATACGTTCGAATTTAAAAAACAGGTTGTTCCAGGGGGTATTTAAAATTCTGATACTTGATTGACGCCATTTATGGACGGCCCCTCACCATGTATAAGCCATATATGTACGTGCATATCATGTAATTAAAATAAGTTTGAAAAATTTTTGTAGTTGCATCAGGGTGTATTTTAAATATGATACTCAAATGACGTCATTCAGGGGCGACCCCTTACCACTATGTATAAGCCATATACTTATGAGCATGACATAAATTTAAAATAGAAAGGACATTTTTTAAAAGTTCCCTTTAATATTATTGGGGACTTTCAATGTTGTATTTAAATATCTAATACATTCGGGATCGTCCAATAATGAATTTATCCGTCAGATTAAGAGGTCTGCGTGTAGACTACCATCCCATGTTAACGACATCAGTTTAAGAAGCTGTAACACAAAGGAAAGGGGGGTTACTTAAAATTATGATATTTGGATAAAGGCATTTATGGACGATATTTATGACTATATATAAATAAACATTTGAGAGTTATTATGTTTTAAAATTAGGTTTTAGAAAAATAATCTAGCAAAAAGTTTTAAACTTTAAAAATTTTTGCTAGACTATTTTTTGTGGGAATATTCGGCATTGTTTTACGCTTTAATTTTAAATCAAAGTTGCTAAAACATAATTTTATGATTTACCAAAAAGTCTAAAAACTGTAATTTTTGTTAGTTGGGCCATTTTGCAACTTATTCTTAACCGATTTTGATGAATGAGGTGTCAAACAAATTTCCCAGGAAATTTCTTTATTTTGGTATATTGCTCATTTTATTCGAATATTAAACTTGGCTTTTATAGCCTGTTAGAATCTTTTGGAATAAATGGCCCACCTTGTATTACCTGAGTGAAACAGGAAGTGCTAAATGTCATCGTACGTGGAACTCCATTTATATTTTAATCACATTTACAGTAATACGACGTGACTAAAAAATAAAAATGCGATTAGGCTGAGGTGATGTTTGCTTATTATTAGTAATTAGCATGTTGGCTATGACCCAGTTGCAATAATTTTACTTGAGCCTAATTCCTGGCAGCGGTTTTCTGAATGAAAGATAAAGCGATACTTTAACTCCATTATTCTTCTTTGGTCGCATCGTTTATGATCTCACGTATCCACTGTTTAAAGTTAGGAGTACTGCCAACAATCTTCAGTGGCCAGTGGTCTCGTTTCGCGTGATCATAGATAAAATACATATTTCATTGAATTAGTAGCACCTCTAATGTTTACAGTGCACTTGAACTTACATCTTATATAATAACTCGATAGCTCAATAGCACGCATGCAGTAACCACCAACTAATAATCTTGAGCTAATTGAATCGAATGCCAAATAACGAAATAACGTTAATTTAAATCTGGATGAAACACGAAATATTGCAATACGTTTTCTAACAGCCCATTTGCTACTTTATCGGAACCAGTGCAATGAAATGCAATGTGGAAGAGTGTAGGTGAACTTTTTATTCTTATTTTACCTTGCCTAATTTTTTAATCGCTGACCTTTGATTTCCAACCCAAAGAATTTCCGTGAAATTCCACTAAGATGGCCCATATTGTGCTGCGCTGTATTCTATAATGGGCAATTTTTAGCACAAATAGCACCTTAACGACAACGACTCGACTCACTATCTGTTACGTGAGACAAAAAATGTGGCGGTGTTGTCACGCAATATGATAATAGCACCCAACCTTTAGCTTTCATTCATCAAAATAAAGGAGTGACAGTGGCATTAGGTGAAAAATACAATAGAAACTCCAAACTCGTCAAAGTGGGTCATTATGCTAATTATCACGGCTTTTTTGTTAGAATTTTAACTAGCTATATGTTTTAGAACACGGTCATCTGAATTGGACAGACAGGAACTTCCAATAAAAGGGCAAGGTCATTTAACTCTCGGTTTAAATATAAAAAGTGAGCTTTGTTTTCAATATGTATTCAAACAGATTTAAATGTCGTAACAAGCAACACACATTATTACTTTCACACTTTGGATTAATAGTAGTTACGACAGTGAGCTATGAGCTATACAGTTCAAATATCTTTGTACAACATGCGGATCTTACAGGTTAGTGATTTGTTTTTCCAGTTTTTAATTTTTTTAATTAGTATTTAAATTAATGCTTAAAATACATACATTCTAAAAAGAATTGTGTTTTTCTTTAATTTTTTTAGATTGTGTTGTTGCTCGTTGGATGCATTTTAGTTGCAAATGCACTTCCCATAATGTCGTCGTTGCCATTGACGAGGACCTTCCCAGATTTTGAAACAGAGTCTGGCTCAATTCCGTTATTTTCTCAAGGCCAAGGCAATTCCATTCGAAGGAAAATGAGCAATTCACTAAACAGATCTGACGTTTGGAATGCACGGTATATAAATTTTAATTTTGTTTTAGTAGGTTTAAAAATTACTGTGTCGATGAAATAATTTATGTAATAATTTAAGGAGTTTTCGCTAACGTTTCCGTGTTTATCATTGTTATGTGTTGGTTATATTCACAGAGAAGCAAGATTTTGGGCGCCCTGGTCCTCAGTGAGTGCATCTACACGGGGAAGATTTCATTCCGGTTCTGTGTCGTACTAATTCAGAGCATTATTTAGTTAAAATGAATTGAATTTGTACTAATTGAAAGAATTATTGAATTATTATCTGTTGTCAATAAATAGTTACGTCATTTAATTTTAAATTTCTTTCATTGTTTACTGAATAAATCAAATCAATGAATATTTTAACAAAGTCAGATTAAGGTTTTAAAGTAAAAATCCATATTACATTTAGCAGTAGATGCAATTCGCGATCTTCATATAGGTGCATACCTTTCCTTTACCTATGCCTCTGTGCATACCTTTATGCACAGAAGAAAATAAGACAAATTACCACCTAGATTTTATAGCATTTAGCCAATATTACTGAGTCAGTCCAGTCGTTGGTGTGAATTTAAATATCATGAGTGAAGAATCAAAATGACCCATATATATATGTCCAATTTAAGCTAGAAAAATAGGAAGAAAAAAACTCGAAACGAGTTGAAGGTTCAAAATTTTAACTACGCATTTTTAGACATGAGACAATATATATCATTTCCATGTTTTTAAAAAGTGCAAAATACCCCATTTACACGCTTCGAAAAAGTGCAAAATTTTATATTTGTAATATTTTTGAAATGTGGAAAATGTTACATTTTCACTTTTTAGAAAAGTGTAAAACATATTCTATTTACATCTTTTTGAAAACTGCAAGATGTTCTATTTAACATGCTGTTAGTATCAAGACAATACTTTTTGTAGGAAGTAAATATTTAATTTCCAGCAAAAAATGGTTATGGGCTATTTTCAGCCTTCACTGGCGATGGCGATGGCGGTACTGTGTGCAATTACGTATTAGTTTGAAATAAATTAAACGTGTTTGCATGTAAAAGTAAAATTGTATAAAATAATGACAGTTTGATTGATAGTGTCTGCTAGACAGTTGACAGGTATTCACAATTAGGAATTTATTGGAATGTTATTGAGTACTGCCACGTTTTAATCTAATTAGATCGGACAACAAAGTTGGGCAAGATTTACCGAAAAAGTCCTCAACATTAATTCCTGTATAAACATTGCATGTATGCCATTACCATAATATTCTATTTAATAAACTACCCCATCATCCATTAAACTTTTAAGATACTATCAAAAAACCGGGCGCCGTAGTAAGTTACATCATGAAATCCATGAAAAATATCTAAACGTTTACAGAAACACATTCATACAGACCTGATATAATAAAAAACTGTCTACTGTCTACCAGTCTACCCACCAATAAAATATTTGGCAATTAATGCTACACGACCTAATTACCTGTAACTTCATATGATGTACGCAAAAGAACTCATATACTCTGTAATGCGTCCCAGTCATTTCACTTTATTGAATATTAAATTTCCAATTTCCGGTTCTAAATTGTTCGTGCTGACAAATTGTAGAAAATAGAATAATAAATTCAAAATATCTGTAAGGACATCTTAAACCAATCCAACACTAAAATCACGTGGCAAGTATTAAATCTACTGATCTGGATCCGAAGTACGGCTGACAGTACTGATATGTAATTACTTCACTGCTATTAATTAATTTTAAGTATTTGAAAATTGATGCATTAAAATTTGTTTCTAGTTTCCTTTTGATAGCGACGGTGACTGTTGCCAGTGCCAGTTGAAAGTTCGGTTTCCAGTAACAAAACACAATATCGAATCTGTGTTGTTGTTCTGACGGCTGAAACCTGATTCATAAGAGTCGTCCAAAAACAAACTAAATTTTTTAATTTTTGAGTTTTTAAGTTAGACATCTCATAGAACGTGATATTAAAAATGAAATAGAAGCGTCTACGTAATTAATTGTTTGTAAAACGTCAACGGTAGAGCAAACACAATTAATTACTTTCGAGATTGATAAACAAATATATAATGGACGTGACGGATTTAAACTGGATACCGTCGTCATCCTCTCAAAGTTCCCAAACTTGGCGCTCGTTTAATCAAAAGCCTAAAAATTGGCGTCCAATCCGATTCACGGGAAGATTTCGAAAGGCAACAACTGTCAAGGATTTGAATCATCAATTTGAGTCTCAATTAAATTTAGTGAATAAAGCCGCTGCGGACAACGTTCCGAGCTGTACGAATCAATTCCATAATTACTGCAAGTACACCACAATGCATGGGATTAGATACATTGCGGAAGAAAAGCGGCATATTAGCGAAAAGTAATTTTAATTCTTTTTATTACATAATAATTAATTAATTAACATCTTATGGTTAGTCATATAATTATTTATCTGTAATAAGGTTTTGCTATATATTTCCAAGTTATTTTTTAAATCATGATTCTATACATCTATTCTGTGTGAAGTTCTACATTTTTATTGAGTACAAATTAATTTAGATTAATTTAATTTAATTAATTTTTTTAGAATTTATTTTTAATTTCCATATTTTCTTGATGGCAGAGTATTTTGGGCTTGTTGGTGCATATTTGGGATCTCTGCAGCCATCTACATGATGAGTAAGATTTACACACGATGGGAGAGTAGTCCAGTCATCACTTCCGTGTCCAATACTAATTTCCCGGTCACGAATATTAATTTTCCGGCCATTACTGTCTGCACTGTGAACAAGGCTGTGAACGAGAAAATGATCATTCAGGCCTGCAAATACAAGTAAGTTCATGTTCAAGTCATTATCGCAATTACTGTTAGTAATTGCAAGAACGTTAATTTGACAGTTTTTTTACGCGTTGCAAGAACATGTAACTAGACATTTTTACACGTTGCAAAATCTTGTAATTAGACATTTTTACACGTTGCAAAATCATGTAATTAGACATTTCTGCACTTTGCAAAATCATGTAAGGGAGCGTTCACAAATGATATCATCAAAATTTCGTGTTTTTACCACCTACCTACTCCTTGTCATCGCTTGTCACTTTTTCTAAAAACCACCTACCCACCCTGTAAGTTACATCACTTTTTTCAGATATCCTTGATTTGTGCTAAAAATTTCTTAAACACAATTCTGGTGACAGCGACCGATATTACGGGCAATTTAATTTCGAAAGTGTATTTTTTTTTTACTTTACAACTCAAGCTGACTACATTGAACATAAATTCAGGTGCACTTTCCCGGCTGAGTTTGAAAGTATAAAACATGCAGGATTTAGTTGTTTTGATATTTTCGGGAAAACTCATATTTTTAGTAAAAATCGTGATGATATCATGTTTTGGAAAACCCACCTACCTACTCGTCATCTTTTGTCATCTTAAGGTGAAACTACCTACCTACTCAACTGATGATATCATTTGTGAACGCTCCCTAATTAGAAATTTCTGCACGTTGCAAAATCATGTAATTTGGCATTTAATTTGCACGTTGCAAAATCATGTAATTAGACATTTCTGCGCGTTGCAAAATCATGTAATTTGGCATTTTTGCACGTTTCATGTAATTATACATTTTTGTAAGTTTCAAAATCTTGTAATTAAATATTTTTACACGTTGAAAAAACATGCAATTAGACATTTTTACAAATTGCAAAAACATGCAACTAGACATTTTTACACGTTGCAAAATCCTGTATATAGACATTTTTACACGTTGCAAAATCTTTAAATTAGATAATACTTTCTTCTTGTTTAAAACTAATAATTCTAAATGATTTACACTCTCTAAAACACATAAAATGTTTGACAGTTTTTTTAAATATACAATTTAAACATTCTTCAATTTTTCATAATAGATAAGTACGCAGTTCTATAATACTTTACGCACTTCAGAAAAATTTAATAAAAAATATTTATTATCGTTAGTTTTTCAATCTACATACATAATATGAGGAGTTTGTTAGCAAAGCGTATTAAATCCAGTAGATAAAGTGTAGACTGAACGCGTTTTGCTAAAAAACTCTTATGTGGATTAATGCCTTGCAATTGCAAATCATTTAATTTATGTATGTAATTATGCGTAACGCTTTGATTTCACACAAACATACATGTTATTAATTCAATTAAAAAACTGTGCAAATTAATAAATTGCATTTATTCTTTTCCAAACATAAATTTATTATGTGCACAATTTTTGAACGTTTGTACATGCAAAATTATTAAAAGTTTCTTAAAAATTCAATTAAAATAGACCTGTCACCTGTCACACACCTAATATGCTAAACAAGCTTTGTATTTATTGACTTTAATAAAGCATGACACTATCGGAAATAAGGAGCATCATAAGTAATTTGGTGGATCCGGAAGCTCGTAATAATGACGAGTTACAAGTTCCAAAATTCAAAAAATCCCCAAGAATGGCTATAAAATTCCTTCGTCTCGTCGCTCCAAAATGTGAAGACTATCTCATCACATGCAGTTGGAACAGTGCTCTCGTCAAATGCATTGATTTATTCAAGTTGACCCTCACTGACACGGGCTACTGCTGCACGTTCAATGCGATCAAAGGTCGACACAGAACGACAGAGGGTAAAAATGCGGATGAAGTGACAAAGCAGGAGGAGCAGTACGTCTATCTTCAGAAGGCAGTGTGGGACTACACGGACAAATATCGAGAAGAAATGGACCAACCATCCACTAATAATAAGCCAAACACTGACGACGGCGACTTTGACATTAACACCACTCCATCAACCCCTCCCGACGCCTACCAGTGTCAACGAGAGTACACTGACTATTTATTCCCAGGCATTTGCAAATATCTTAAGAAATGTACGGATGACACGAGGAAATGCAAATTAAATCAGGTTCTCCCCACCACAACTCAAGGGAATGGTCTCTTGGGTGAGAATTTTCCTTGGAAAGCTTTGGGGGCCGGAAGGAGCCGAGGGTTGACGCTGATGCTCGATACATTGAGGTTATTTGCGTAATATGTAATTATTTAAATATAATATTATTATTGCTTTAAGAAATTGTTGTTAGGGTGGTTATTAGACTGTAATTATCAAAGTTCCTTAAAAGTTCCCAAAATTCACTGAAAGTTCCAAAAAATCCATGAAAATCTTTTTCGCTGAAACTTTCCAAACCTCCCAAAAAATCTCAAAATACCCCCCGAAAATTTATCAAACTTCCCTCAAAGGTTTGGAAATGCAGTAATACATTTTATACATTTTCGAAATTGAGTAAATTCATTTTATACATTTTTGAAATTTAGTAAATTCATTTTACACATTTTTGAAATGCAGTATACATTTTATACATTTTTGAATTGCGGTAAATACATTTTAAACATTTTTGAAATGCAGTAAATAAATTTTGTACATTTTTGAAATGCAGTAAATTCTTTTTATAAATTTTTGAAATGCAGTAAATTCATTTTTTACATTTTTAAAATGCCGTAAATTCATTTTATACATTTTTGAAATGCAGTAAATACATTTCGTAAATTTTTGAAATGCAGTAAATTTATTTTATACGTTTTTGAAATGCCGTAAATTCATTTTATGCATTTTCAAAATGCAGTAAATTCATTTTATACATTTTTGAAATGCAGTAAATACATTTCGTAAATTTTTAAAATGAAGTAAATTTATTTTATACATTTTTGAAATGCAGTAAATACATTTCGTAAATTTTTGAAATGCAGTAAATTTATTTTATACGTTTTTGAAATGCCGTAAATTCATTTTATGCATTTTCAAAATGCAGTAAATTCATTTTATACGTTTTTGAAATGCAGTAAATACATTTCGTAAATTTTTAAAATGAAGTAAATTTATTTTATACGTTTTTGAAATGCAGTAAATACATTTCGTAAATTTTTAAAATGAAGTAAATTTATTTTATACGTTTTTGAAATGCAGTAAATACATTTCGTAAATTTTTGAAATGCAGTAAATTTATTTTATACGTTTTTGAAATGCCGTAAATTCATTTTATGCATTTTCAAAATGCAGTAAATTCATTTTATACATTTTTGAAATGCAGTAAATACATTTCGTAAATTTTTAAAATGAAGTAAATTTATTTTATACGTTTTTGAAATGCAGTAAATACATTTCGTAAATTTTTAAAATGAAGTAAATTTATTTTATACGTTTTTGAAATGCAGTAAATACATTTCGTAAATTTTTGAAATGCAGTAAATTTATTTTATACGTTTTTGAAATGCCGTAAATTCATTTTATGCATTATCAAAATGCAGTAAATTCATTTTATACATTTTTGAAATGCAGTAAATACATTTCGTAAATTTTTGAAATGCAGTAAATTTATTTTATACGTTTTTGAAATGCCGTAAATTCATTTTATACATATTTTGAAATGAACTATCAAAAAACAGATATTTTATAACATAAAATTAAAATGTCACATAAAATGAAAACACTTTGTTTTAAAGGCTACACAGTGTGCAAATTGCAAATAGAAAGTTTTGAAAAATGTTAAAACAAATTCATAAATCGCGTAAAATAGAACATATTGCAAGAATTTTTGCTTTTAACTCGGTTTAAAACTAACACTAACACTATATAGTATAGTGATTTTATAAAGCATTATAATGACAGGTTTGAAATTTAATCACTTTTACATTGGCAGATGCGACACAGTCCCGACGGACTCTTTCAAGGGACTTCGAGTTTTAGTTCACGACCCAGAGGAGTTTCCAGCGGTGGGGGAGCGAGGATTTATTGTTGGCCCAGGGATGGAAACGCAAGTGGCCGTGACTGCGACGGACACATTCAGTGCGGAGGTTCTCCGGGCATTTGGAGCGGAGAGGAGGGGCTGCCGTTTCTCGGATGAGTACCCGCTCAAGTATTACAAAGAGTACAGTCGCTCCTCCTGTGTCCTCGAGTGTGAGAATAGTCACATCTTCACGGAGTGCCGCTGCGTCCCTTACTATGCACCTGGTTCAGTTTTAAAAATTACATGATAATACCTATACCTAGCTACTTACAGTCACAGTATATAGCTTCAAATAAATCATGGGGTTAAATGAAACATCTTTTATTTCTATTTTTAATTACAGGAAACGACAGCATTTGTACAGCGGATAAAATTAGGACTTGCGTCCGAACATCTATAAGTAAGAGGCAAATCACTGTATAAAATGCATTTATTTTAATAATATACAATTACTATAAACGCTATAACAATTTTTGATATCGCCACTGAAGACTTAAAATGACCCATATCCATTTTGCTACTTTAAACATACACTATATCTTCGGTGAAGAACCAAAATGACCCATATCCATTCTTAGCTAAAACCAATATCCACTATCTACAAAAATATTTAAATATGTCTTGAGAGCATTTAAATAGAACATTTTGCACTTTACAAAAATATGTAACTACAAAATTTTGCACCTTTTCAAAATCCTTTTAATTAGAAATTTTTGCATCTTTTCAAAAACATGGAATTAGAAAATTTTGCACCTTTTAAAAATCCTTTATTTAGAAATTTTTGCATCTTTTCAAAAACATGGAGTTAGGACATTTTGCACCTTTTCGAAAATATGCAAATAGGACATTTTGTATCGTTGAAAAACATGAAAATAGAACATTTTACGTTTATCAAAAACTCCTAATTACCATTTTACGCATGTTTCTCATGGTGTTATTATGACATAGCTCATTTTGATTGTAGCTTAAATTGGATATGGGTCATTTTGGTTCTTCACTGACGATATCTACAAAAACAATTAAGTAGTACGCACTACGTCATTTATGATTAAAAATTATATTTTAAAAAATACAGTGGAACATTTTATTATTTAAAGCAAATAATGGAATGCACACGACGGTCGCGAAAGGAGAAGGGAAGAAAAGTTGTACAGAATTTTGTCTCCCAGCCTGCAATGAGACATTTTACAATTTCGTGGTGACAGCTGCAACTTTCCCTAATCAACCAGAGCCCAACATGACACAGATGCTGAGAGAAGCTGCCGAGAAACGGGAGCAACTCAATAACATCGACTATGTCAGGTTTAATAATGCATCTCTCAATTTCTAGTGGACATTCTATAAATTGATTTTATTTAGTAATTTATTATTAACGCAATATTTTATAATCTTGGTACTCACATTCATAGTCAGTGTCAGAGTCCGAATCCGAATTTTTATTTTTGTCTTTTAAATGTTTTAAAAACGCATCAAAATAAAATGGGCACTTTCCTATTTCTTATAGTTTTTTATATGTTGAATGTATTTACGCAGAGCCAGCATCAGTGTCCTCCGCATCTTTTTCAGAGAATCTTCAATCATGCAGTACAAGCGGGATGAACTTTTCACGTGGGAGGACTTTGTTTGTAAGTTCAATTAAAATTACCTTCATTATTCTTTAGCTTATCATCAAAACGATCAGCGTATTTTCGTATTGACCTTTGTAATCTGTATAGTAGATATAATATAAATTTTTAAGAATTCATCAGATTACATAACAGTAGTGATAATATATTCTGTTATTAATAACACTAATCTAATTTATATTGAAGCAGTTATATTCTATAAGAAATTTATAAGAAAATCCTATAAGATCCTATAAGAAAAAAAGGATTTATGTGCTAAAGCATAATTGAATTGAATTAATTAATTAATTAATTAATTGACTGATTAACTAATTAATGAAGTAATTAATTATTTTTTTTAAATTTAGTTAATTATTTACATTTCAGCGAATCTCGGCGGAGTTATGGGGCTCTGCCTGGGCTTCAGTTTGCTCAGTCTTGTGGAGATCATCTATTTCTTCACGATGCGGATGTTTGTGGACTGGAGACGCTACAAGGCGTCACAGGAAGCTGCGGAAGAACTATTCGTTATCAATGGATTTAAGTACAAATAGTGCTGAGTGAGGCTGATAGTTTTATAGTCCAAGTGTCACTGCAAGTGGAATTAATTAAATGGTAGTTTAATGTCAATTTTAGTCGTGGATTTGATTGCAATAATTGAAAAGAATTTATTAACACCGCTGTATGTACTGTAGATTAAAACTATTGTAAAGAAATAGCCCTACCCTATTACCAGTGCTGTAGATTGTATTATTTTATCTTGTCAGCCTACAAATGACTATTACAACACCATACACACAAAATATGTATTGTCCATTTGTTTTGTGACTTTATATGCAAACTATCCTAATTTGTTTTGTGTAAACATATTCATGATTAAATTTTTGTAATAAAAATTTTAAAAATTATTAAAAACACAAAGAAGAAGTACATTATTTATAATTGTATTTTTTTGGTTATGATTGACGCAGACACAGCCATTGATTTTAAGCATATAATTATGTAATCAATCTGGTTTACTTTATTCTAAATTCTATGTATGTAGAAAATGTAGATTGTCTAATGGCAAAATTAATCTGGTTTTTTAACGTAAGCCTTAAACTGATTTCTTTTGAAGGGTATGTTAGTTAAAAAAGTCTTAGTAATTAGCATGATGACCCACTTTTATAAATTTCTGTGGTGCTTTACCAATTTTAACTGTCACTGGTCTATTTTCATGAATGAATACTAAATGTGGGGTGCTTATCAAATTGCGTGATATCTCCGCGTCACAATTCCCATGCTTTACATTACAGAACAGTGATAGTTGTTGTTGTTGTCGTTAAGATGCTTAGCCTCACAAATTATAGCAATCATGTACAACACGCACTGTTGCTGTTGCTAATCATTCACTATTGGTAAAGGACAAAATTTTTTGTTTGCAAGTTTTTAAAAAGTGTAAAATGTTCTATTTACATGTTTTTGAAAAGTGCAAAACGTTCTATATACATGTTTTTGAAAAGTGCAAAATGTTCTGTTTACATGTTTTTGAAAAGTGCAAAATGTTCTGTTTACATGTTTTTGAAAAGTGTAAAATGTTCTATTTACATGATTTTTGAAAAGTGCAAAATGTTCTGTTTACAAGTTTTTGAAAAGTGCAAAATGTTCTATTTACATGTTTTTGAAAAGTGCAAAATGTTCTGTTTACATGTTTTTGAAAATTGTAGAACGTCCTATTTACATATTTTTGAAAAGTTCGAAATTTTCTATTTACATGTTTTTGAAAAGTGCAAAATGTTCTGTTTACATGTTTTTAAAAAGTGCAAATTGTTCTGTTTACATGTTTTTGAAAATTGGAAAATGTTCTGTTTACATGTTGTTGTCATGAAGATACTTCGTCCTACAAACTATAGCAATCATGTACAACACGTACTATTGCTAATCACAATTGACGAGACAACTGGCCACTGACAATTGACAAGATACACTTAACTTTAAACGTAGAAACGTGTTTCCATGAAACACGCAACCAAATAAGAAGAAGGAAGTTAAGTATCGCTATATCTTTCATTCAGAAAACTGCGGTCAGGAGTCAATTTCCAATCAAGTTATTGAAACTGGGTCAATGCCAAAAAAGACATAATATTATGCTAATTACTAATTATCAAGTACCAACTTTTTGCTCTAATCGTGGGTTTTCTTTTTTAATCACGTCGTATCATTTTTGCAAAGAAGTAAACTACAAAAATGGAGTTCTAAGTACGCTGTAAATGTCAAGGACATTATTATTTAACACTTCCTGCTTCACCCACCTATAAAACAAATGTCTCGTTTTCAAAATGCATCCCACAGTCTAAGTCTCTGGTTTCTTTTCTTTCACGACGCAATTCTTTAAGTAGGAACGATATCTCTGTTCGTTTTTTATTAAGTAATTTTAACTTGATTTCTTGACGTTTGGAACACTTATATTTAAAATCATGGAGCTTGCAAAGGTAAATAATTTTTTTTTGTGAAAAACATATACCTACAATCATTAAATGTCTTATGAGTACATTTGGTTAAAACTTTTTAGAAAATATTTTTTTCTAAACGCAGGTTGTCATATTCGCTGTACTCCTTGTTGTAGTAACATCTTTTACATTAGGACACGCCATGTCTTTAGAAGATTGGGAATCTAGTCACAGGAAAAATAGTGGAGGAAACAAAAGGTAATTTTTAAATGTTTTATCCAATTTTGCAAATATTTTCGACATTATATGTAATATCGTCGGTGAAGAACCAGAATGACCCATATCCATTTTTAGTCAAAAATAAAATGCACATGTAAATAGAATATTTTGGTTTTTTACAAGACATGTAAATATAACATTTTGACCTTTTGAAAAACATGTAAATAGGTCATTTTACTACTTTTTTGAAACAACATGTAAATATAACGTTTTGACCTTTTGAAAACCATGTAAATAGGTCATTTTACTTTTTTGAAAAACATTTAAATACTACATTTTGACCTTTTGAAAACCATGTAAATAGGTCATTTTACTTTTTTGAAAAACATTTGAATAAGACATTTTGACCTTTTCAAAAACGTGTAAATAGAACAAAATTCTTATTTTAGAAACTCGTGATTAGCATTGTAAGCATGTATCTTATTTACGGTTTTTTTTAAATGGCTCATTTTAATTTTAGCATAAATTGAAAATAGGTCATTTTGATTTTTAACAGACGATGTTAAATATTTGCGGACCACTAATAATAAATATTTGTATGGCAAAATTGCAGGAAATATGGAAAATTCTGGGCTCCGTGGTCGTCTGCGAGTACTTCTTATATTGGAAGATTTCACTCGGGATCCGTGTCGTACTGATTTTGTGTACAGCAATCAATACTTTCATACATTAGCATTTTTTGAATTTAAAGCAATAAAAATATTAATAAGGAATTCTACTGTAGAACTATTTGTTATGAATGGATTTAAATAGGTACAACTCTATAACTACTGCCGACCTTGATAATATTACTATGCCTGTGAAATTTAATGGGGTTTTAAAGTGCATTATCTATAGGCATGGATTTAATTGTATTAGTTTATTAAAGTACTATTTTATACCCATACAAGGATATTTGTTTGTAAAATTTTATTGTTTATTCAATATATTATGTAGGTTGCTAATCATTAATCATGTACACACGGCTTTTAAATACATTTTTGTTTAATGAGGAAGAAATTTTGTTCTGCACAAAAATTACAGTATCATTTATTAATGTTATGAAAAAATTGTAAAATAAATCTTGTTAAAATTAAATATTCAAAATCTCAACCTGTAAAATAAAAAACATGTAAATACTCATCGTCAGTTCAATTTACAATTCACAAATAAATTTCTTTTCACAAGCGCAAATGTCTTCATTCCATTTGTACACTCCAGCGCATTCGTTACAATTTTCTTCTTTTTTACTTGTGATGCTCACACATCCGCAATCAGCCAGTTTCGGTGCTTCACCCCCTCGCCAATTGAAATAAGGACCCATGGCCTGGTCTGTCGTGGCCCAGAGGTAATTTCCATTCTTAATTATGTCATTCCCTGCCGTCCATCCCGCTTTGTGACCTGCAATCATGCACAATACAAATATGTTAGATATAGAAATTATTTACGCAAGTAAAAACTTGTTTTATTGTACTAAAACAAAGTATGAAATTATAAAGTGCATTACACTTAAAATATAAAATCTTTAAAAAATTGTCCACATTTGACGTTTTATACTGCACCGATTTTATTTGAAACTTGAAACTTTTAAAATGTACCTTTGCTAGCAAGGAACCCGATAAGATCCGTATCTTTTTCCTTGGTCTCAATGGACACTAAACGAGCCCCTTCTGCTTGACATACCTTCAAAGCTTTATTCCAGTCCACCTGTTTGGCAATAATTATATCAATCAATAGCACACAACATGAATAAATTTTTTTAACCATTTACTGGGAAAATTTTTAGCAAAGGCTGGGAATTGTTTTTACCTCATCTTTACTGATTAGAAAGTAATTGGAAGATCCACGAGCGGCGTTATAACGAGCTCCAAGAAATTCCATGCCTGTAATAGGAGGTATAACACATACAAGTACGTGAATAAATTTTAAACAACTTTAAAACATCAGATGTTTTTTGCATGTACCTAACTAGTAGAAAAATGTTTTGCCTAAAATATTTGGTGTTTGTTAATGAATTGAAAAATGCAATTTACGAAAATAAAAATAGTAAACTGTGACTGTACGAATAAAAAAATCTAGTTGAATTTAAACTGCTGAACAAAACATTTAAATTACAGCTTGGTAGTTACAATTTTAAACGACAGTAATCTGACTTATCCTTAAATCAATATTTTAGTAAATTAAACCTAATAATTTATACTAAATAACGTACAACTAATAAATGAAAACTCACCGTCAGGAATACGAATAGTAATATTAATATTTTGCAACGTATCTGGTCGAGCTGAAGCAGATGCAATAATTATTGCAGCCAAGACAAAGAAGTAGTAATGCACGATTGAAAACATTTTGAAAATGTGTTTTTAAGTCGATTTAAAATTATTCAAAATTTGAGTGTTACAAACTAATACGTTCGAAAAATAGAAACAATTAAATTGTTGTTCCAGCTAATTAAATTGCCAAAATTAAACTGATTCAAATAGAGATCATAATGGAGTATTTATAGTGATCCAAGGTTTTGTGTAGGTGTTGATCGCCGTGTTAAATTGTTAAGTATTATATTGTGTAATTAAATTCGTAGAAATCATCGGAAGCGTTTGATGATACTTTGTACTTTGTCGCAGTATTTCGGTTCCACGAAATGTTCAATACATTTTACCACGGCAGTCGCACTCCACAGTATAGTAAACAAGAAACAGGTAACAAAAAGGTGGTTGTTTGTTGACCTAGTTAGATATTAAATCTGCTGAGCTGTCTATGTTGTTTGTTTTAGTGGAAAGATTAAAGCTAAGTAGATAGCTACATTATGCAACTAAATGTAGCCCGTATTACAGAAGGCTTGAGCTTCCGGTTAATTCCATTGCGATTGCCATTATGTCCCATTACGGAACATACCGTCTGTGAAGAACCAAAATGATCTATTCTCAATTTAAGCTAGAATCAAAATGAGCTTTGTCATAAAAACAAAATGAGAAACATGTGTAAGTGTTAATTCAGAGTTTTTGAAAAGTGTAAATGTTCTATTTGCATGTTTTTGAATGGCGTAAAATGTTCTATTTACATGTTTTTGAAAAGTTTAAAATGTTCTATTTACATGTTTTTGAAAAGTGTAAAATGTTCTATTTACATGTTTTTGAAAAGTTTAAAATATTCTATTCACATGTTTTTCAAAAGTGTAAAATGTTCTAATTCCATGTTTTTGTAAAGGTTCAAAATATTCTAATTCCATATGTTTGAAAAGTGCAAAATTTTCTATTTACTTGTTTTTGAATTGCGTGAAATGCTCTATTTACATGTGATTGAACAGTGTAAAATGTTCTTTTTACACGTTTTTGAAAAGGTGCAAAATGTTCTAATTTCATGTTTTTGTAAAGGTGCAAAATTTTCTAATTCCGTATGTTTAAAAAGTGCAAAATGTTATACTTAAATGCTCCTAAGACATAATTTTAATATTTTGGTTAGATAGTTGATATTGGTTTTAGATAAAAATAGATATGGGTCATTTTGGTTCTTCACAGACGATACGTGCCAATACCTGCCTTTCCTGCATTATCTTCAAAAGTTCTGTGTGGTCAGTATTAAAACGTTGCGACACTACTACAGTAGTTTACAGTTCCAATGTTATCCACATAAGTAAATAATAATTACTGATTAGAACATGGGACATGGATGTCGGCATTTTGTAAGACTTATTTTTTCTTTAATACGAAATTCGCATTCCATTTAACGATTATTAAATTATCAAAATATCTATTGCCAAAAAAAAATTTACGTGGCACCTTTTCTATATAACCCCCAATCAAATAGCTCTCCGAAAATACATTTTAATATTTTTAATACTTATTTTTCTGCCAGCGTTAAATATCGCCGTGTCATTTATCCTTAAAATTGCCTGCCTGCTTATATTACCTATGTTTTGTCTATACTATGGGCATTGGATAGGCGCCGAGCTTCGCCTTAACGGATTACGGTATAAATAGCAAGATTAATAAAGATAAATAAAAATTGTACATTGGTAAAGCCTTCTCAATTTACCAAGAGTTTAGCTGGAGTGAAATTTTGGGGGGCGGGGGCCCGGGCATCCCCCCCACCCGAGCTACGCACTTAAAATTCACTATAGAATGCAAGAAACTATACCTCAAATGTCAAAGTGGGAGTGAGGAAGTTAAAAATCTTATTTGGTCCAATTTGCGCCAATGTAATATTTGAACTGCCCTTTAAATAGCTATATCCCTTATTACAATTATGCATTCATATCGCCAAAATCTCCCATATCCAATTTAAACTGCAATCAAAATGAGCTATGTCATAAAAACAAACGAGAAACAGGCGTAAAATGTTAATTTAGAGTTTTTTTAAAATGTAAAATGCTCTATTTTCATTTTTTTCAACAATATAAAATGTCCTATTTATATATGTTTTTGGAAAAGTGCAAAAATGTATAATTCCATGCTTTTGAAAAGGTGTAAAATGTTCTATTTACTTGTTTTTGAAAAGTGTAAAACGTTCTGTTTAATTGTTCTGTTATACATACAGTACAATATTGTTTATTGAATTGTTTTCAAAAAGTACAAAACGTTCTATTTTAAAATGTTTTGAAATGTGCAAAATGTTCTGCTTTAATTAAATGTTTTTTTTAAATGGTAAGGTTTCGTATTTAACTATTTTTGAAAGGTGTGTAATATTTTCTGTTTAAATGCTTTCAAGAACGTGCTATTTCAATAATTTCGTTGATAGTGGATTTTATTTTTAGATAAAAAGCAGCCCCCCCTGCCTGAAATTTCAAAAACATGCAAATAGAATATTTTGAATTTTTAAAAACGTGTAAATAGAACATTTTACACTTTTCAAAGAAAGTGCGCGGGTCTGAGAGGTCTCAGTTTGAATAATACGCGGGTCTATTTATCACAGTAAAAAATGGTAGTACGCGGGTCTGTAATAGTACGCGGGTCTGAGAGGTCCAAATTTGAATAGTACGCGGGGCGTACTATTATAGAATATACGGTAAATATAACCTTTTACACTTTTAAAAAAAATGTACATAGAATATTTTACACTTTTCTAAAATACCGAAACAGAACATTTTGCACTTTTACAACAAATTAGTTAAAAAAGTCTTAATAATTAGCAGAATGACCCAATTTTATGAATTTCTGTGGTACTTCCCCCATTTTAACTGTCACTGGTCTATTCCCATGAATGAATGTTAAATGTGGGGTGCTTATCAAATTTCGTGACATCTCCGCGCCACAGCTCCTATGCTTTACATTTACATTACATTACAGAATACATAGTGATAGTCGTTGTCGTTGTCGTTAAGATACTTCGTGCCACAAATTATAGCAATCATGTACAACATGTACGTTTTCTAATCACACTTGACGAGACAACTTGCCACTGATAATTGACAAGAAACACTTAACTTTAAACGTGGAAACGTGTTCCCATGAAGAAGCACGCAACCAAAGAAGAAGAATGTATTTAAGTATATCGCTTTATCTTTCATTCAGAAAACTGCGGTCAGGAATCAATATTTCTAATCAAGTTAATAAAACCGGGTCAATGCCAAAATACATAATATTATGCTAATTACTAATTAGAAAGAACTAACTTGCTCTAATCAGGGTTTTCTTTTTTAATCACGTCGTATCATTTTTGCAAAGAAGTAAACTACAAAAAATGTAGTTCTAAGTACGTTGTAAATGTCAAGGACATTATTTTAACACTTCCTGTTTCATCCACGTATAAATAACAAATGTCTCGTTTTCAAATTGCATTGTACTTTCTAAGTGCTTCTGGTTTCTTTTCTTTCGTTTTCCTAAATTTGAAAAACACACTGTTTAAGTAGACACGATATCTCTTTATGTTTTTATTTAGCCATTTAAACTTGATTTCTTGACGTTTCCAAAACTTTTATCGAAAATTATGAAGCTTTTAAAGGTAAAAAAAATTCCATTATACAAAGCATATTCAGTTATTAAATAATGTTTGCCTATATATTTAGTTAACAATTAGAACCAAATTTTTTTAAAACGCAGGCTGTCATGCTCGCTGTGCTCCTTGTTGTAGCAACATCTCTTACATTAGGACACGCCATGTCTTTGGAAGATTGGGAATCTAGTCACAGGAAAAATAGTGGAGGATACAAAAAATAATTTTGAAATGTGTTAATTTAAAATAATTATATGCAATTTTGCAAATAATATTTTTGACGTTAAGCAATCGTCTGTGAAGAACCAAAATTACCCATTTTTTTAAGCTAGAATAAAAATAAGATATGTCATAAAAGCAAAATAAGAAGCATGCGTAAAATGTTAATTAGGAATTTTTAATAAACGTAAAATGTTCTATTTTCATGGGTTTCAACAATGCAAAATATCCTATTTACATGTTTTTGAAGTGTTGCAAAATTTTCTAATTCCATGTTTTTGGCAAGGTGCAAAAAGTTCTATTCACATGCTTTTGAAAAGTGTAAAATTTTCTATTTACATGTTTTTGAAAATTTCAAAATGTTCTGATTTAATGTTTTTGAGAAGGTGCAAAATGTTCTATTCAAAGGCTTTTGAAAAGTGTAAAATGTTCCATTTACATGTTTTTGAAAAGGTGCAAAAGTTTCTGATTCTTTGTTTTTGGAAAGTTTCAAAATTTTCTAATTTAATGTTTTTGAAAAGGTGCCAAATTTTCTAATTCCATGTTTTCGAAAAGTGTAAAATGTTCTAATTTAATGTTTTTGAAAAGGTGCAAAAGTTTCTAATCCCACGTGTTTAAAAAGTGCAAAATGTTCTATTTAAATGGTCTTAAGACATGTTTTTATATTTTTGTAGATAGCTGATATGGGTTTTAGCTAAAAATGTATATGGGTCATTTTGGTTCTTCACAGACGATATGCAAAATATTTTTAGACCATTAATAAAAAATATTCATATGATAAAATTGCAGGAAATATGGAAAGTTTTGGGCTCCGTGGTCATCTGTAAGTACTTCGTATATTGGGAGATTTCACTCGGGATCCGTGTCGTACTGATTTTGTGTACTGTATTTCAGTATTTATTACTTACAGAAGGATTTCTGCTGTTACGAATGGATTTAATTAGGTACAAATATTGCCGACCTTGATATTTTCACGGTGCCTGTGAAATTACATTGGTTGTTTAATAATGTAGATTTAACGCCGTAGATTTAATTTTGCATTAATTTATAGTTCTATACTTTAACAGGAATATTTTTGTTTGTATTTTATTGTTTATTCAATATAAGTTGCTAATCATATACAAACGCCTTTTAAGTGCAATCTTGTTTAATGGGGCAGAGATTTTATTTTGCACACCAATTACATTATCATATATTATTGTTAGGAAAAAATTGTAAAATGAATCTTGTAGAAATTGATAATTGAAAATCTAAACATGCAAAATAAAAAAAATATGTAAATACTCTCAGTTAAATTTACAATTCGCAAATAAATTTCTTTTCAAGAGCGCAAATGTCTTCATCCCACTTGTACACTCCAGCGCATTCGTTACAATTTTCTTCTTTTTTGCTCGTGATGCTCACGCAGGCGCAATCAGCCAGATTTGGTGCGTCACCCCCGCGCCAATTAAAATAGGGACCCATGGCCTGGTCTGTCGTGGCCCAGAGGTAATTTCCATTCTCAATTATGTCATTCCCAGCAGTCCATCCCGCTTTGTGACCTGCAATTACAAACAATACAAATATTAGATAAAGAAATTACCACCGCAAATAAAAACTAGTTTTATTGTGCTAAAACGAATTATGAAATTATGACGTGCATTTAAACAGAATATAATACGTAAAATCTAAAATCTTCAAAAAAGTGTCCACATTTTTAAGTAATTTGGTTTGAAACTATTTAAAATGTACCTACCTTTGCTTGCCAGGAACCCGATAAGATCCGTATCTTTTTCCTTGGTCTCAATGGACACTAAACGAGCCCCTTCCGCTTGACATACCTTCAGTGCTTTATTCCAGTCCACCTATGTTCGGCAATATTCATATTGAATATAACATTACATGTGATATAACTAAATTAAGTTTTGAAGTTAATTACAACTCAGCCCATATAGCAGCTCACAACATAAATAACATTTTTAAACCATTTACTAGGGAAATTTTGAAAAAAATACTGGTCATATTTCTACCTCATCTTTACTAATTAGAAAGTAATTGGAAGATCCACGAGCGGCGTTATAACGAGCTCCAAGAAACTCCATGCCTGCAAAAGGAGTTAACACAGATACGTAAACTTATTTTAAAATCAAATATTTCAGTAAATCAAGCTTAACAAATTAGAAAAAAAAACGATCAGTTAATAAATGAAACCTCACCGTCAGGAATACGAATGGTAACATTAATGTTTTGCAACGTATCCGGTCGAGCTGAAGCACACGCAATTATTGCAGCTAAGACAAAGAAGTAGTATTGCAGAGATGAAAACATTTTGAAAATGAGTGTTTTTTACGACGATTCAAAATTATTCAAAATATGAGTGTTGTATAAATTATTAGGTTCCTCAAAATAAAAACAATTAAATTGTTATTCCAGCTAAATAAATTACCAAAATTGGACTGATTCAAATGGAGATCATATTGGAGTATTTATAGTGGTCCAAGGGTTCGGTGCAGGTGTTGATTACCGCGTTGAATCGTTGAGAATTAAATTGTGTAATTAAATTCGGAGAAATCATCGGAAGCGTTTGATGATACTTTGTCGCAGTCGTTTATTTCCACGGAATGTTCAATACATTTACCACGGCAGTTACACTCCACAGTGTAGTGAACAGGAAACAGGTAATAAAGTTGGTTTGTTTGTTGACCTAGTTAGATATTAAATCTGCTAATCTGTTGGAGTTGTTTGTTAGTTGAAATATTAATGCTAAAAGTATAGGTAGCTATTAATGTAACTAAATCACTAAATATACCCTGTATTACAGATGTTGGTTCTTTTAGAATTTAAGTTAATCTAAATGTCAATGTTGAATGATAATTACCAACAAATACTTGATGGAGCTTGAAAAGCTTTTGCTTCCGGTTAATTCCATTGCGATTGCGATTATGTCCCATTACATAACATACGTACCTTACGTACCAATGCAAATACCTGTCTTCCCTGTTCTTCGAAATTTCTGTGTGTTCCGTAATAAAAAGTTGCGACACTACTACAGTAGTTTACAGTTCAATTAACGATATATAATAATAAATACTTTATTATAAAGCAATGCAATTATTATTCGTTTTAAATATTTTTTTATGATTGACCAAATAAATTTATAAAAAACAAAATAATTTTCAGTAATGCATGATACATATATAGCGTTCATGAAATGTGAAAAAATATTATCCGATTTACATGATCCAACAACAACCTTGTGTCCCTATACATGTTAAATTATATTCTGAATACAAGAATAATTGTAACCTTAAAAAAAATTAAGACCCTTTCAAATGTCTTGTCCACACACACATACCATAGCATCACCCTCATATATAGTTGTTGATGTGACGTGATAAAACCATTTTTAAATTTTTTTTCACTTTTAAAATTGTATAGTTTAACTCCTGCTTGCTTGACCTCTCGCCTCTCGCACGATGGGTGCACAGAAGTTATTCAATCTTTGACCATTGTCAGCGCCTGTTGGATTTGGATTCAACTCAACGCTGAAACACAGCACATTTTTACCATCTATCTAGACAGTAGCTACCAATTGAATGGACTTAAGACAGAATAATTTTTCACCGACGATATACAACATACTACTATCACTTGCCTTTATGAAATTAAAAAACAAAAATATTGGATTTAAATACGCCAGACTTCCTACCAGCTTTTGGATTTTTGATTAATTTTTTTTCAAGGGTTAAAATTGCAAAGTTTAGCAGGTACTTGTTTGGCATCTCGCTGTATCGGTAAGCAGAGATGATTAAATCTTGGATCATTATCAGTGGCGCGAGTTGCATTCACCCTAACATTGATACACAACACATTGTCACCAGCTTTGTTGCAGTCGTCTTTTAGGGCGAGGAGGCGGAGGTATTTAGACGGACGGTGACGGTCCCGAAAGCATCATTTGCACTCGAAAAATCGTATTCCCAGACTTCAAATTTTATGAACTGTGTGGATCAAAAACATAGGCATAGACAACTTTATTATTTAATTAGTAAATTTTAGCACACTTTTCTGTACTGAATTTGTTTTTTTGATTTTATTATTATTTATTATTATTACAGAATTTCCAAATACTTAAAACTCAAGTACCTGGGGGCTTGGGTTTGGAGGATCTCTGCCATGCAGTGAGTATACAAAATCTTCCTCCCACACTGGACTATAGTTGTTATCAATGGACTTTGTCTCGCCATCATTGAGAAACCTGTCAAATTCACTGTCAGCATATAGTACTTTGACAAAAGCGTCAGGGGCGGTTATTCCTCTTTTTCGGTCCAGATCATCGGCTAAATTCCTGTATTTTTTTAAAATTTACAGTTTAAACAAGGCCGGACGAAGGAATTGATTTTAGGCATAGCAATTTGTTTCCATACAAAAACCACCATTTTGATTGTATTGATGGTTTTCTTTGGTAAAGCAAAATGTTGTATTTACATGTTTTAGAAAAGTGCAAAATGTTCTTTTTACTTGATTCAGAAAAGTACAAAATGTTCTATTTACATGTTTTGAAAAAGGTGTTAAATATTTTACTTGCATGTTTTTGAGATGTACAACAAATTTTATTTTACATGTTTTTGAGATGTACAAGAAATTTTATTTTACATATTTTTGAAAACTGCAAAATGTTCCATTTACATGTTTTTTGAATATTCAAGCAGCGAGGGCTGCCTGCGCGGGCCGAATTATCCGGCTCTGAGTTTAAACGAAAAAATCAGAATCTTTCGGAATTTTCTCGTTTAAAGCGTATCTGATACGTTCTTAGTTAGTTCTTATTTATTTATCTATACATATAGCTTACCATAGCCAACTACCCTATTTTCTTTAATACCACGCGGATTTCTAACAGTGTGCGGGCTTCTAATAAAATATCATTATGCATGCAATAATTTTGAACTTACATTGCAGAAAGGCGAATTTTGAGACCGGTGTCTCCAGCAGTGCTATCTATAATTATTATCAGAGCCATAAAGAACAATGGAAGGACGAACGGAAGATACATAACTTGAATTCTAATAATTTATTCTAATTTTGGATGAATAAATCTTGGACTAAATTTTATTCAATAAAACAAAATAATTCAAGATTCAAAATTAGTTGCTTGCGTGATTATAGTACTTTGTAGTGTACGTTTTACTTTTAGCAATGATTGGAACGTGAATTGAATTACTATAATAATTTTCATAAAAATTAATATGACCTTTTTTACGTGCAATAAAACTCAAGTATATTAATAGTGATCATAAATATTAATCGATCCTTCATAAAAGAGCTTTAATAAAAATAAAATTAGAATGTTTCTGTTCTATTCGTAATAAGTTTAGAAAAAGAATGTTGCAATGTTTGCTGTACTTGTTGTTGTTGCTCCAACGGCTCTTAAATTGGGGCAAGCCATGTAATTGGAAAACTTGAAATTCAAGCGCACAAAAAAATATTCTTTCATAGTAAAAACTATCAAATATCCATAGAAATTAATACTATAGGATAAACATACCGTGAAGCAAATAATGTGATTTGGAAACAATTTACTATTAAATAAACGTATAACCAATTTGCACACTTTTTGAATATTGTAATTTAATTAGTTCATTCATTTCTGAATAAAATATTTGTCTAATTTTGATTTCATGAGTTTGGCACGTATTTAATTGACGTAGTTTAATTAACAGAACCCCACATTACCAATAAACTACACACGCTTAGAAAAATATAGGTGAATTTACTACTTTACTGTTAATTTGTAACTGCTTTCACTGTTACTCCGACATCCACAGTGAATCCTGTGAACCGCGGTCAACAGGACTATGGTTAGTGATTTACGGATAACCCTGTTACATTGGGCTTACCGATTTCACTGTTAGATCACCCATCAGCTAATCCTGTGGAATGATTTTATTGGTTAAAAAATAACACCAAAAGTTGGATTCGAACGCGATAACAGGATTACTGCAAATTTCAACAGATTTGCTGTTGGGTTTTGTAAAACCAGCGCTGTTACACTTGACAACAGCTTTGTTACACGTGGCTAACCATTTCCCCACTCTTAAATATTTTAAAATTGAATAATAAACCTGTTAAAGTCAACGTCTAATCCTGTTAGCCCCATCGTACAAGATTCTTGTTAAGATCTTTTCTAAGCATGCATTTACAAACAAACTCATACAGTAAATTATTATTTCAAAAAAAGTAATCATTAATGTAAAATAAAGAATGTACATATTAAATGGTAATACACTAAAGAAATAAGTTTAATCCTTTTAAGAAACTATAAAATATAGCGGTAGAACAAAACATAAAGGATTAATGCACCATGTGAATTTTTAGGATTTCCGAAAAAGTTTAAATATTTCATATTATTATTCCTTTGCATTCATTTTTCTTAATCGTTGTTATAGTTTAGGCGTTGCAGTAATAATTATGTAATCAAGGCGGGGGATATTACTGTAAAACTGTAAACTGAAAGTATTGACTTTCATTACAATAATTACGTACTAGAAATAACTACGCACAGAATTAATATAGTTACTTTTCGTGCTTCGCTAACAAAGCACAGGCATTATCCGGCAGATTTGTAATCCGTAGTTTGCCGGTCAGTAAAATTGCTGTTTTATTTCGTCTTGAGTGTACGTAGGTAATTTACATTATGATACATACTAACTTTTACAATACGCAAAGTATCTAAAAGCGTTGCCCTGTCGAGCTTTCCAACTTCCGCCGCCCCACCATCACGCATCCTCCTCCACAAACACCGCCCACCCTACTAAGGGAGCTTGCAAAACTTAATTAATTGCAAAAAAACTAGAACCTGCCCCTACCCCTTCTTATTTTGATACATGCAATAAGTTGAGCAGCTTGAACCCCCTCCCCCTTTTTCGAACACGTAATTTATGCATGGCCACTAGAACAATTTGATTGTTGCAAGCTTCTTCCTAAAAAGAAGACTAATAACAAGCGGGAGCCCATGTTCGCCCCCGATTTGCAATTTTTTCAGTCCTCTTCACCCTTCGGTTTAAGTTCTTCCCAGTACAGTGCTGAGAGTGAAACAAGTATGGCGAACCTTGCAATCAGTGAGTTTTAGCAGAAAGCGAACATAACAAATCAGTGACACACAATACAAAGTTGAATGTGTCAGTTCACCAGCTAGCAACAAGTTCTATGACACAATCATCAAATTTGACCAGGTCAGCGGTTCCTGTTGACTGTCACACTGACCATTAACTTTTACAGACCAAATTGGTTCAATCCCATCATTAGAATTGGTTTCCAAATTTTATATCTATTGAAGCACTCCTCGATTTGGATTTTGGTGACTTTCCATCTTAAATGAAATTTTGTTGATCGCATCGAACATCGAACTTGAACTATCCCTTCAAACTATCATTTAATTCCAGGTAAAATTGTATTATGAGTTTTTAACTGTTCAAGAAGAAAAACCATATATAATAATCAACAATAAGGTTGAATCTATATGTTCTATGATAATATTGTGTTTGGTACTATATAGTTATGCAATCCAAAACGTTAATAATTTTAAATTGAAGCTTTTATCTTTATATGTATCTTTAGTTCCCGTCTTGAAATTGACATTGTAAGTTGTCATGCGTCAGAAGAACTGTCTTCTGAGAGGTGGATCGGCCCATATGCTCTCACAAGCTCTACATTCCGATTCCGAGGGAGGAGGCGAAGATGAATTAGACCATTCCCCCACAACAACCCAAACGTCTCAGATGTTGGACAATGATTTGAAATTTGATGATCTGCTGAGTGACATTCCGGAAATATCCATGCCACTTGAAGCACTCCTATTTCCAGCCATTGATATTGATCTGAGCGAGTCCGGCCAAGTTGGCTCTCATAATGAAGATGGCATCGTTCATGAAATTGAAGTAGACAACAATCCGCTGCATCAATTTAAAACTGAGGATTGGATTTTTACACCAGACCAAAACTCTGGACCTGCTCTTCTCACCGCTTCAGGCGCTTCAAGTAACGCTGATGTCAAGGTTCATACCACTACTGCAGTCAATGGTGAAGAACTTCCTTCAGCATTGATTCAAGTTGATGCTCAAGTCGTTGAGTACAAGCCAGTAAATTCAGGAAAGAGTTTGAAAAAAAATCTTCAGAAAAAGACGAAATCTTCTGATTCTGCATCTACTGCAGCAATTGGGACACCGCGAAAAGAAGGCGCTAGGAAACGGGTGCTCAAACGACCTGCTGTTAAACTTCAGCAGAGAGCTGTCACTAACAAGTCTCGCAAAAATTCAGTCAAGAAGGTCAAGACAAAAAAGCCCAAGAAAATTTGCTCGATGACAGCCGATGCGCCAAATCTTAATGCCGCAAAAGCTCGGGAAAACCGCTTAAAGAAAAAACAAGAGACAATCAAATTGCAGTCTGAAAACGACAGGATCAAGAAGATGCATGAGGCACTGCAGCTACGTAACGAGGAACTCTATACCGAAGTGCAGAACCAAAAGAAAATGAATGCAGCATTTTTTGGTCTTCAAAGGGTCTATCCGTCAGTTATTGGACCGATTGAAACTGTTCTCAAGTCTCTTAAAGAAGAAAATGGCTCTGCTGGTGCTGGTGGTGGTAAGCAATGGGAAATTAGGACTCCTCCATGGTTTTCAGGAATTTCTGCATCCAACGTCAATAATATCGAAGTTTTGCTCCAGAGCATGGGCTTTGCTCTTGATGAAAATATCCTCAGCGCATCCAAGTATTTCACACTTCATTTCAACCCTTTCGACCGAATTATTCAGATTGATTACAATCCACAAGTGCCCAATGTCTCAGCTCATGTTACACCACCCGTTTAAGGGCCTCCGCTAGAAATCCTCTAGACTTCGATATCACAATTCTATTTTTGCATTTTACTATCAATGAACTAATCTATACCTCAAAGTATTATTACGTTTATCTTTATTATATAATGTTATCTACGTTTCAACTGTATGTATATTAAGGGTTTTGGATCCTTTCTTTATCTTAAAGTGGTGCTATTGAAGCTATTGCTACTGTTAATACAAGACATTCATCCACAAGCATTGTAATTTATTAAATGATTTGTGATTACAGGTGCTAAATGTACTGTGTGGTATAAAAAAATTACAATCTTTTATTTGGTTAGTTATTAATTGTATAATATAGGCAGACATATCAGCCAGTTGATATAAGAACTGCTTATTATTAGTTATAGGACATGGATATTGCTATTATAAATGCTACAATTAAATTTAAATAGCTTGAACTACGTTTGTTAAAATACAAATAATACAGTGATTATTATAGCTTCCACCCGTCTACATTCATGAATTATTTTTGACAGGTTAGAAAATAAATGAAATGAGTGTATAATTGGACGAAGGTGTTTTACTAACAGTCTAATAAAATTCCAGTTTTCACTTCGATATTGGCGTAATACATTTTATCTTTGATAAAATTATTTGTGAGTGAGTCGAACTGCCATTCCATAGTTTGCATTATTAAGTGAAAGGACAAAATACCGATGAATTTTCAAGAATTTTGACGAAGTAATGTGTGAGTAATGAGCGCGATTCATGTCAATAGGCATTTAAAAGAGACATTAAAATGTGACCCATGGACATTAGGGACACTTCATTTGGTAAGTTAAGGTTCAAGATATTAAATTTATTATTATGAAAGGATAATTATAGTATTTTTTGACTTTCCCCTACACACTGTGGTCTGCCATAGTTAAGTCGTTAAGTGTTATGAAGGCACACAAACATTTTGATTAATAATAATAATAATAATAATGATTTATTGCCAGGAAAGCATACATGAAACAGACACCAATTTTTACAAAAACAGAGTTAGGAGTAAATAGTAATAGGTTTCAGAGATAGCAGACAAGAGTATACCAAAAGTATGGCAAAAATAATAAAGAACAACTTAACAACAACTAACACAATTATTAACAAGAATAAAAACAATAGTGTACACTACGCAGAATAAAGGCACAGAAAGTAGATAACCATAAGTAATAGTTTTAAGGAGGAGCAGCCTTTGTGTATGAATGAATGAATGTAATAATGTAATCGTGTCATATGGTTCTATACTTGATTTTCTGATACGCGTGTCTTAAGTGGAGTGGCCTAATTGCGTAGTTACTTTCTCTTACATATTGTATCAGTAATAAGGAAAACAAGACAAAATAATTTAGGGATAGCCGATGGATTGTGTTTTTGTAATAAACATCACATTCGGTTTCGGTGAATTATTACAGCTGACAAAAATGTCACTTCTACTTAATAGGCCTATTCTTTTGTCAATCTGGATTAATAACAAACATATATATAGCCTGCAATTCTGCAATATAAAACAAAAGTGCTTTCTTATGTCGTCTGTGAAGAACCAAAATGACCCATATCCATTTGTAGCTAAAAACAATATCCACTATCTACAAAAATATTGAAACATGTCTTGAAAGCATTTAAATAGAATATTTTGCACTTTCCAAAAATATGTAAATATATCATTTTACACTTTTTAAAAGAACATTTTTCAGGTTTCAAAAACATGTTAATTTTAACATTTTACACTTTTCAAAAACTCTGAATTAACATTTTACCCATGTTTCTCATTTTGTTTTTATGACATAGCTCATTTTGATTCCAGCTTAAATTGGATATGGGTCATTTTGGTTCCCTACAGACGATATAGTATTAGTACTTAGTACTACTTTCAGTATCATTTGGGTTGATAGAAAGTTTCGTCAGTCGTCAGTCTTATGCGATGGAATCCACTATCGCTTTGTTAAGCATTGCAATCATTATCGTTTCTACGTTGATCAGTCGCAAAACTGAGTTTGATTATACGTTATACATACTTGAATGATACTGGTCCTACTTAAAAGCTAATTGCAGTCGAGTGTAGTATATAGTTCGTAGGTGGGCTTGTGGACTATGGAGATTATTATTTATCATGATAAACTATGGAAACCATTAATCACCACCAAAGAATACAAATGTCTTAAATGAAGCAAAAGGTTTATTTAATTTATTTTTGTAACTATTTCCAAAATAGTATGTCGTTAACAAGGATGCAAGTAAGTAATAGCAACAATCATTAGTTTTAATATAATTACAGTGAATTAAAAATTAAGTTATTTTTCACAGTGTAATAATATAATGAATCCCAAAAAATCCCCTTTTCAACTTTTACGCATATTATTAGTAACCGGAATACAAACACTACTGATTTCCTTCCCGGGAAATTCAAAACCTATTATTACTAATGATACTAATGCAAATGCACTCAAATTAAATCCAGCTTCCAGTAGTTTCAATTCAGCTTCAACTTTTAGCAGTTGTAGTCCAATTCCCGAAGCTCTGGTTAAAGTTGTGCAAAATAATTTAAACGGACATGACATAATTTGTCCCGTCGAAATTATTGAAGCGTCAGTATTAAATGACGTAGCAGTCGTCACAAATCAAATATTAAACTCGAAATTTGAGATCGCACAAAGTTTTCCACATTGCCTACTTCATCACTTAACTGAAAATCCAATACCTGTTCTGATTAAAAACGTATACTTGCAAAAACCTCCAGTTCAAAATAAGGCGGATTCTGTTCAACAAAAAATATTGCTGACAAATAATAAAGAACAGTTTTCAAAATTTATGAACCAGTGTAAGTTCGTTGTGATAAATATTGAGACTATCCTATTATTCCAAAATGAAGTATTTCTTAAAAATGAACTATCACAACGGCAAGGGACGCAAGAATTCTATATTTTTATAGGCTACGAAAATACGGTGAGAAATTTGTTAAGAACAGAATTTGTTCGGAGACTTGGCTACAAAATGGGGGTTATTGTGGAAATGGAAAAACCAACATTACAATTTTTGTTGGAATCTAAGGAATATCCTGATCAATATTTTTATAGTTCATGTACAGGGATTTTCAATCTAAATCACTCATTAGTGCGAAATCAACACCTCAAAATAGCCGGGTATAAATTCGAGCCTTATTTAATAATGCCGAAGGATGGCTCATCGCCCAAAGTTGGGATTATGCTCAAGGCTGCTGAGTCTGCTGGAAAAGCGTACAATTTCACTTTCCGAATGATACCGCATTCATTACGCTTTGTCCAGCTACCGAATGGGACTTGGACCGGACTAATGGCAGAAATTATAGACGGACGAATTGACATAATCTTTTCCGCCATGGCAGCAAGTGTCATCAGGTCAAAATATGTGAGCTACGGGACACACGGTATGGACATGGAACTTACATTTGTAACTGGGCATGCAGGAGTTCAGTTCAACGCGTGGGCATTTATCAACCCATTCTCCCCTTTACTATGGTTCACTGTATCTATGACCATTCTAGTACTTTTGCTCATATTTTGGTTGCATTTAATTCAAGTTGAAACTCATCAGCCACTTTTTACCGCAATTTTCATAACAATCGGTCCCGTACTGTATCAAGCAGTGTGGATCCCACGTTCCAAACCGTTTCGAACTCTCTTACTGATCTGGATATTTTCAAGCTATTTAATCCTGTACACTTACTACAACTCAAACTTACTCTCACATTTAACATGTCCGACTGCCGAGAAGACTCCGTCAAATTTCGATGAACTGGCGTCGTCAGATTTCAAGGATTACGAAATTCAGTTAATGTTCTTACCCGGAGCCCGCTGTCAAACTTTCTTCAACCAGACCACGACCCCCACATATGTGAAGTTAAGAAATCGCTATGCTCTAACAAGAAAATTTCTAGATTGTGTCTCACTCGCCGCCACGCAAAATAAAATGTCTTGCATTGGTTGGTCAGTTGCGATGGCACCGCTCTTGTCCAAAAATCTGACGATGAGTAAAAGTTTCGCCCCTGTCATGTTTGCAAGGCGCCCCGCCATTCGCGAATTTCTTCATTCTGTCGTCCAGAAAAATTCAAAGTATTTTAAGAGTGTCAATGAAATCACGGGATGGATCCGAGATACTGGACACTACCTCAAATGGTTCAAAGATGTACTCAACTATAACGAAAAAATAGGCGTTAGTTGGCTAAAAGTTGAGAAAGCGAAAAAAAACTCATCATCGGGAATTGTACGTGAATTGGAGAAGGTTGAGAGTTACTTTAAAAAATCGAACGCGCAAGCATTTACACTAGGGCAACTCGCCGCGATATTTGGGTTAGTTTTTTGTGGGAGTTTTTGTGGGGTTGGAGTTTTCTTAGTTGAAATTTTAAGTAAAACTATTTCTAACAACAATAAGTTCAATTATTTTAGTAGTAAGCTTTTGTGCTCTGTTAGAAGAATTCCAATGTATTTTTCAAATCAGTTAAAGTAAAGAAGTGTTTAATATTGTTGTTATGGGGCTACCATGCGAATTTCATAATGCGGTTCTTAACGACAGTTATTATAAAAGTTAGGGATTATTTGTTTAATCTGGTATTTTACGCTAAACCTTAATTCAGTTTTAATGTAGTATTTAAATTCTAAAGCAATTAATTTAATAACTAGCTGGATAGTCATAATTTCGGAGTCCCAAATGTCTCCAAAAATCTCTCCTGTCATGTAAATAATTATGAAGTTCAGTAATCTCTTCATCGATTTGATACCAATTGTAGGGTGTGATTCCATCATTCTTGTACGGCTTCATTATATTCTTCGTTGGCCACGTTTCACTTGGATTGCTGAAATAAAAATAACATTTTCAAAAATAAATACTAAACTCACCATTATAAATGTTACGATCTTTATTAATAATGGATTTTAAAAATCCTTGGAAATTTTAAAAGTCCCTAAATTGTCAAACTCACAATCAGTTAATAAAACTGAATAGTAATAAACTAATCTGATTTTGGCATGGTATTAAATTAAGTAATATAAACTTACCCGGTTTTAGCAAACGTAGTCCAAAGTTTAACTAATCTTTCCGAAAAATCTCCTAAAGGTGTTCCCGGCATTAATTCTGGGACCCAGGGCGGGCTTGGAAAAATATACTGTCCATCTGTTCCGTGAGTGGCAGCTATTGAGTCATTGAGGATATATATAAAAAAGACGTTTCTTGTATTAATTCTCTAATGCGAAACATTGTAATAACCAGGCGTAGTAGTCAAACTTAAAATCACATGTCGATAAAATGAATTTACAGTACCTGATTCGGAGTAGCCAAATGCAGTAAGAAAACTGGGACTTTTCTTGTACGTGAAAACATATGGGTAGACAGGGGCAAATCTGGATTGCAATTCTACAGTATCCATGACGCCTGTGACAAAATATCGATCTGAGTGCAAGTTAGCTAAGTCTTGAAATGTTTCACGACTCACGCTCTTATTTCCGAAATAAAATTCACGAATTTTCTTCGAAAAATGATCTTTATTCCTCTGCGGAATATCGTCCTCGTCGTAGTAGAGAGATATCGGGGCAATCTCCTCCCATTTTGTGTTCAGGTCAGCTGTTGCGTTTGGGTTGTTGATGATAACTATACGTAAGTGCGCATTGCAAAAATTATTTTAGAAATACGCGTACTACATAATTGTGAGTTTATCTCTATTTACAATATTCAGCTTTTGACTTTCATGAAATTATAAGTAATATTCTTTAGTTCGTACAGATTCCCTGTAAAAAAAGGCCCTCATCCTCAGTAAATCCCTGAATTGTAGGGACACGGTTAAAATCTCCTGTCAGTAATTTGTAAAAAGGATTGACGGTGTGAATCGGGTTGCTTGCATTCACATTTTCTACGATGGGAGCAAAGGGCACCAAGGGATCCAAGTTCCAATCCTAAAACACGATGAACTAAAGCTAATGATTTTTTGCAATACGAATTAATTTGAAATTTCAAAAAGGTCGTGAATAAAATAAAGTAATTATTCTTGAATTATTAATTTTCGTTACACGAAGTCGCTGATTGCTAACGATGTCCTTTGTATCGGCGGAAAGTAAACATTCCTTCAATGCAGCTGTATTGGTCGTGTCATCAACGGTGCAATTTAAGTGTTTTGCTAAAGCTCGAGCTTTTTTGGTTGCATTTTTTATAATAGCAAAACCAGTTAAAGCTGATCCACTTTGGAGAATTCCACGATGGAAAAGACCTTTAAAGTCAGCAGTGAACATTTAATTAATTACGGTTTTGAGAAAAACACGTAACCAATCTTATTTGAATCAGTGATTTTCAGAAGAAAAAAACCCAAGTCGTGTACCTTTTGCAGCTGAAGAAGTAATAAGATGAGCGATCGAAGATGAACCGGCACTGATTCCAATCAAGGTGACTGAGTTGGGATCTCCACCAAAGTCCTCTATATTTTCCTGTGTCCATTTCAATGCCAAGACTTGATCCTTTAAACCCACATTTCCAGGAATTACACCATCGTTCGTTGCTAAAAAACCTAGTGTAATAAAAAGCAAGAATTAAATTTTAATTTCATGCAAGTTGAAATAATTTTTAAATCTCGTAAGTCCGAGCTCCAGTCATACGTTCCGGGACTTCAGTTCTTTACTGCGCATATTCATTAGCACACCTTAATTACTTGTTAGTGTCGTATTCGAAATATTCAAAACTTACCCAAAGCACCGAGACGGTAGTTGAACGAAAGGAAAACCATGCATTCATCCATAATGTACTTTGATCCGTAGTCTCCCCCGGATCCTATTTCAAATGCCCCTCCATGAATATGAACCAGAACGGGCAAAACGTTTTTCGTTGTGGTATTTGAACTTTGGTCTTGGTTTTCACATTGCTATATCGAGATACAAAAATTCTCCATTCAGAATATTTATAAACTCACCCATAAACAAGATACTGTCTCAAATGTTTTTTTTAAATCATGATTGAAAATGCCACGAGGTATATGATTTGAACAAAAATAAATTACGCTCTCAATTAGAGAATGAATATTCACAAAAAGACAATCTTCCTCTCCAACGTAATTTGTTGGGGCAAACAAATTCTGAAATTGAGGGCAGTGAGGTCCAAACTTTGTAGCATCTCGGATTTCCGTCCAAGGTCCTACCATCTTAGCTTCCTGAATTGTTTAAACGTTTTTTATGTTAGTAATTTAAATTTTTATTTTTTATAAGTAAGCATTAAAGGAATTATATCGACCTAATGAAATTATTACCTCAAATCTCTTTGGTGTATTTGAATAGGGAACTCCAAGATAGCTGCAGTATCTCTTTCCAAGTCGACTCGCTTCAACTTTTCCTTGAAGCATTCCCAGTGTCGTATTCAGGAGGCAGTCATCTTCGGATACAAGGAAGGCAGTTTCAGTTTCAGCCTCAGTTGTTTCCGGAGTATCCGTATTCGGTGAAGCACTTGAGAGATTTATAGTTTGAAGGTAGAGAAACCCTGTTAGAAGGGTCACGGATAAAGCTTTCATCCTAATTTTGATAAATTACAAAATAATCAATAAAGGAACGATGTGCTGCACACAACTTGAGCCTGAGAGAAGAACTAAAATGTAAACTGTGTCAGAGAATAAGGCAACGTAATTTTTATCCATGGACCAATACATGCCGATGGGCGATGTTAGCAAAAATACAAAATTTCTTGGTGCTACACTATAAATGTACTTGACAATGTACCAAACAAACTAACCCCTAAAAGAACGCATGTTTCTGGGTAATACAGTCGTAATTTAATGTTATTAGCGTGCGTCTTAACGGTGATCACTCCCTAATGGTGATCATTGGCTGCCATTCAAAAACTACCACCTTTAAAAATCTAGTGTGACTAATTGTTTTAAAATTAATTATAGCTTATGCGGTTCCAACTATCTATATTTGTACTTTTAGCTATATTCGTAAAAACTCTGGAATTTCATACCTGCGTTTTTTATTAAAAATTTAGTTTTAAACATTAAATATTTATGTGACATAAAGGATTAACAGACAAGTCTAATGGCACAATCGGCTTCCCCACACGTTGATTGTGTAAAACGTTATTGGTTTTTGAAGTTTCGAAAAATGAACACGACCACCATTAAACCGAACCGTGCTATATAGTTTCGCTCTGCCTGAATGTTTACGTACCTGAGAATGCAAATAAATGCGTGAGTGTAATGATTAGTAGTCTAGTGTACTATAACATGTATGTAATTATATTGTCAACTGCACGGACCAAATCTATTTCATGAGGCGCATACATTGTATCTACCTACTTTTCAAGGTGACTATGCACATAAACCCAAGTTCACTTTTTGCTCTAGCTACAATTAATTGAAATGGTCAATTTGCATTATTTGTTCATCACATTGCAAAATTACTACCTACAGGCATGGGCTCTATAAAAGCTCATCGTCAGTATCTAAATTGTGGATGTGTTCTACTCTACTGCACACAGTCATTTGTCATTTCCATTTCTACTGAAGGAGTAAAAGGCTAACTTTGTTTAATTTCGTTAATTTTTTATTTGCTTGCATTTTGGTCTGACGGACTGGTGCCGTGATTGTATCATTCTATATTAGTAATTAAGTTTAGATTCGAGCAAGGCCCTGCCCTTTGCATTTGGTAGCATATGGCCATGAAATCGTTTGGATTGTCTTTCCCAAATATTAGCTCAATCATCCGACATTATGTCCCTTGTCTGTTCGATACTGAGCGGTATTGTCATCGTGTCATCGTGTTTGTTGCACGTAAGGCATTGTCCACAAATAACGTCATCAAAAAATGACCATTTTATGATCCTATGACCTCCTCCCCCCTGTCATCAGCTTAATCGTTGCGTAAACGGTTTTCTTTAGCATGCGCATGGAATGTCATCAGTGCAGTAGCTGTGTAGACCCATTGACCCTACCAATGACGTCGTTTGGACGATCCCTAGCGATTTTTCATGATGAGTGTGGTTACTGTAGTTAATATTTTGTAGCATACAGACCTCCTGGCCGTAGTATATTATGACGTGCATAATCTATAACAGTATATTATGTTATGTAATTAGTATTGATTTTCTAGTATGTAATTTAGCATCTTGCCACACCAACGTTATAATTATTGTAAATAATGAATACCACTAATTTATTACCTAATTTTATTCGCACTATGATCAAGTATAACCTACATGCTAAAATAATGCGCTATCCCTAAGACCTTGATTTTGATTTCAGTGGAAAAGTTGACAATTATTGTTAGCCTTACATAGCCTACATACCCAGCTATGTAATACATGGAGGACAATAAGTAATAATTAATTTAATAATTATGCTCGAACTATCTGAGTTGTACTCTTAACCGATGCAAATGCCTCAAATCATTTCAAGTTATATAGTAAGGTTTGCAATTTATTTTAGAGCCGGACGAAGAATTACTTTTAGGCAGCAATTTGTTTCCATACAAAACCCACCATTTTGATTTTATCGAAGGTTTTCTTTGGTAAACCAAAATGTTGTATTTACATGTTTTAGAAAAGTTGAAAATGTTTGATTTACTTGATTCAGAATAGTACAAAATGTTCTGTTTACACGTTTTTGAAAATTGCAAAATGTTATATTTACATGTTTTTGAAAAGTGCAAAATGTTCTATTTACACGTATTGAGAAAAGTATTAAATATTTTATTTCCATGTTTTTAAAAAGTGCTAAAGTTTTTATTTGCATATTTTTTTAAAGTAAAAATATTCTTTTAACATATTTTTAAAAAAATCAAAATGTGTCTTTTCTAAAAATTCAGGCAATGTTGGCTGCCTGCACTGCACTGGCCACATTATCCGGCCTACATTTATTTATTAACCAACCCTTATTTTACTTTGCGCGTTAATACTTTTTCATTACAGCGTTCAAGAAAGTGATTAGCCTAATAGATAGCTGGATAATCGTAATTTCTGAGTCCCAAATTTCTCCAGAAATCTCGCCTATCTTGTAAGTAATTATGAAGTTCAGTAATATCTTCATCGATTTGATACCAATTATTAGGTGAGACTCCATCATTCTTGTACGGCTTCATTATATTCTTCTTTGGCCATGTTTCACTTGGATTTCTAAAATAGGAACAACCGTCACCAAAAACACAATAAAACTCACAATTTAGACATGTTCCGAGCTTTAATACGAAGCAATAAGCATACGAATTTTACAGCATGAATTTAGACTTACCCGGTTCTAGCAAACGTAGTCCAGAGTTTAACTAATCTCTTTGAGAAATCATCTTCGGCTGTTCCGGACTTCAATTCTGGTGAGTAACTGTTTGGTAAAAGAAACTGTGCATCCGCTCCGTGAGTGACAGCTGAAAGACACATAAATTTAAAAATACAGAGCATATTAACCAAGTGTAGTAACATTTAAGATTAAAATCAAATCAGGATATATAAAAATTAACTATACCTGGTTCGGAATAACCAAATGCAGTAAGAAAACTGAAACCTTTCTTGTACGTGAAAACATAAGGGTAGACAGGGGCAAATCTGGATTGCAATTCCACAGTATCCATGATGCCTGTCACAAAATAACGATCTGAATGCAAGTTAGCTAAGTCCTGAAGCGACTCCCGACTCACACTCTTATTTCCAAAATAAAATTCACGAATTTCATTTGAAAAGTGATCTTTTTCCCTCTGTGGAATGTAGTCCTCGTCGTAGTAGAGAGATATCGGGGCAAACTTCTCCCACTTTGTATTTAGGTCAGTTGTCGCATTCGGGTTGTTGATAATAACTATTACATAGTTCACAAATTAAATTACAAGTTTCATAATATACACCTTAACAATATTTACAAATTTAACACAAACACACACATTTGTAATTACATAAAGTTTTATCAATTTATAAAATCCGACTTTTTTGTGAGCTTTTGTAGAATTATGGATGATTTTTGATTTCTTACACATTCCCTGTAAAAGTAAGCCCTCATCCTGAGTAAATCCCTGAATTGTGGGGACACGGTTAAAATCTCCAGTGAGTAATTTGTAAAAAGGATTGACGATGTGAATCGGGTTGCTAGCATTCACATTTTCCACGACGGGAGCAAAAGGCACAACTGGATCCGTGTTCCAATCCTGTGCAAAACGACCAACGACAACGACACAGCTAATGGTTTTTTGATAGGAATTAAGTTGTATTAATTCTTTTAAGTTAAGGTAATAATTTTCGTTACACTAATTTGTTGATTGCTAACGATGTCCTTTGGATCTGCAGAAAGTAAACATTCCTTTAATGCGACTGTGCTCGTCGTGTCATCTACGGTGCAATTTAAACGCTTTGCTAAAGCTCGCGTTCTTTTTGTGGGATTTTTTGCAATCACAACACTTGAAATAGCTGCTCCACTTTGGAGAATTCCACGATGGAAAAGGCCTTAAACAGTGAACATTGCTATTGTTAAAATAGCTGATTGCACCTTTCCACAAACGAATTATTACATATTAACTCTAATAAAAATGTAGGTTGCATATAATCAAAAAATTATAAATTAATTAGTTAAGTGGTTACTAACCAACCAACCACAATAATAAGTCAGCATACCTTTAGCAGCTGAAGAAGCAATAAGATTGGCAATGGACGATGAGCCGGCACTGATTCCGAGTAAAGTCACTGAGTTGCGATCTCCACCAAAAGAATCTATATTTTTCTGTGTCCATTTCAACGCTAAGACTTGATCCTTTAAACCCAAATTTCCAGGAATTAGACCATCATTCGTTGTTAAAAAGCCTGGGAATACAAAAAAACAAGAACCACATTACATTTCAATTGTCAATCTGCATTTCAATCAATTTCTCTGGCGTCATTCGCATCACATGGCAACGAAACTTTGTCTCAAACAACAAATCTTCTCGAAAACTATTGCTTTAATAGTGCAATTAAACTACTGGACAGTGTCGTATGGTAGGTAAGTAGTGTTATTAGAGGTATTCATAAATTACCCAAAGCACCAAGGCGGTAGTTCATCGAAATGAAAACGGTGCACTCATCCATGAAATACTTTGACCCATACTCTCCACCTGATCCTACCACAAAGGCCCCTCCATGAATATGAACCATAACGGGCAAATATTCACTCATTGTGGAATTTGAACTTTGGTCTTGGCCTTTACATTGCTATATATAGAGTCACAAAATATAATAAGCTAAAAAATTTAGAATTTTATCTACCCTAGGATCATGTATGCTTTTGCAATTAAATGCCCGTTTGAATATCCTCTTGAATCACGTTTTAAAGTACAAGGTTAGATTTATGTAATTAATTACGTCATCAATCGGAGAGTGAATATTCACAAAAAGACAATCTTCCTCTCCAACAATGTTTTTATTTTCGAACGCATTGTCATATTGTGGGCAGCGGGGTCCAAACTTTGTTGCGTCGCGGGATCCCGTCCAAGATCCTCCCAATTTTGCTTCCTGTTTTTGTATTAAACTGGTTATGTTAGTGTATAATTATTTTAACTTTTAATTTCTAATAAGTAAACATTAAAGGAGCTTATGTCGAATCGAATAAAAACTCTCAATGAATTTTGATGTGATGAATGAATTAACTACCTCAAATCTCTTTGGTGTATTTGTATAGGGAACTCCAAGATAGCTGCAGTATCTCTTTCCGAATCGACTCGTTTCAACTTTTCCTTGAAGCATTCCCAGCTTCGTATTCAAAAGGCAATCATCTCCGGATACAGAGGATTTGGTCGCAGCCTCAGTTGTATCCGGAATATCTGTATTCAGTGCAGCATTTGAAAGATTTATGATAGACGGAAGCTGGAGAACTCCTACTAAAATTGTCACCGATAAAAATTTCATTTTAAAAAATATTAAAATACAAACTCAGTAAAAAAATGCTGAGCAGCTTACAGCTCGAATCTGAAAGAAGAACTAAAAGAAACTCAATCAGAGAAGGTAGAAACAAAAGGTTTTATATAGTTTCATGGCCGAACGCTATAACTCCAATACAGAAAAAAAATTCAGTTGTATGACTACAAAGTATCACTTGAGGTAACATAAAAGAATTAAAGAATGCATGTTAAGTAATTGTTGGGTAATTTAGTCGTAAGTGTAATATGGTTCTGTTTGCGTTTCTATATCTGGATACTCAGCTTAAGTACTTCAAATGCAAATAAATAATTGTATAGTAAAGTAATACAGTGGGATTCATTAATAACGGTTTTCCAACTGGTAGCCAGAGTCTATATTTAACCGATACAATCGAAAATTGTAGCGCTTTTAAAGCGGTAATAAAAAGCCCAGGCCCAGGCCCAGTAAAGGAGCGTCGTAAAAAATATTGGCGACTGGGACAAACAGATGTAACTGGTATTATTAGGGAAAAACGTACTACTTAAGGAGTTACGTTATAACGATATTCGTCTGTATAAAATACAACGTCCATGGTGGTATTACTAACATGCAATTCCATAGCCAAATTCATGCGTAATACACACCACCAATTACACATTTCATAAAACCCACTTTGCGTAATACTATGTTTGAACTTCAAGGTCACCACTTTACATATGAACGTGAGTTTACTTTTTGCTCGTGCTTAAATTAGTTAAGATGGTCAATTCGCTGAACTGTCATTAGTTATAAACTGCTCGTTTTGTATATACATCACATCACAAAAAATCTACCTAAATATGTTCTATATAAAAACTGAGCGTCTAACAAGTGGCCACGTTTAAATCTCCTGCACATCCATATGTTTGATGAAGGAGTTAAAGGTCAGCGTTTTTGTCAATTTTTCAATTTTGTTTTTGCTTTTATTTGTGTCTGAAATCCGCATTTCAAGTGTGATCACACCTAGGTGTGTGGACTAATGTGCTTTGTCAATTCGATGATGAGAGGCATTATATTTGGTGGGTTTTTTTAAATCATCTTTTCAAGGTGATTCGTGAGTGATTAGTGAAGTTAATATTACCTATGTAGCATTGATCCTCAGGCCGTATGCTACGCTGTGCTAAATGTTTAGATTATTATTATGTAGCATTTTTTTTTACTTTTCTAGTGTGTAATAAGTCCTAAAAGATTAAAGACTTCTAATTTCTAAGTTGTCAAAGATACGTATGCTTAAAGTATTTAGTACCTGGCTGCGTGCATAGTTAACAAAAGCTCATTATTATTCAACGAAATCAGCTAATAGTACTATACTGTATGTATTTTAAACATCACAGTTATCTCTATTAGGTGACAGACCAAATATTACAACGAATAACAAGATTCCTTTCTTGAAGATGGGCGGCGATCGGCGATGATGTAAGTAAGTTAGTGTTAATTTTGATGAGAAAGAGAGTGTAAATGTTTATGGCATCACTATTACGCTTGCCATTTACACACAGTACGAACTAAAGACATCATTTCCAAGTTAATTTCGATTTTTTAATGCATAGAATAACAACATTATAGACGATCAATTTAAAATTAGCTATATATGATAGTTTTAGAAAACTAAATGGTGAAACCAATGCGTTATACAAATGTTGCATTATTCCCATAAAAGTGAAGCATTATTTCCACCGTAACTCTCGCTGAGGAATGTTACTAACAGAGGCCACTGGGAAGTAAAAGAAACCGGGAAGGACGAGAGTTTACAGAGCCTTTAAAAATACAAAATCACAAGTTATAACATAGGTATTTTTTTTAAGAATTTCTAATACGATTCTAAAAGCCAAACCTTAACAAACATTTAATTTAAATATTTTTGTTTAAGTTAGTTATACAATTTTATTAGAATGATTACCGTTCAAACTTATGAGGTGCAGTTATTGGTGGGATTTCGTACACATCTATTGCATCCCAATGGCTATTGCAAGAAGTGGACAGAGAACCAGCAGAAGACATGTTTTTCACTGTCAAAGTTGAATTATGAGTAGCTTTTGGATTAATGACGATTGAAATCTTGTCATGTCGCCTTGTGGGGCCGATAAGGAGACTTCCTGGGGATGCTCCATTGGTGAAGATAAAATTGTTTCCAAAGCTCCAATTAGATAATAGGAAAATATCGATAAGAACAAGAAACCCAGAAGATTGTCCATCAGCTGAGGCGTAACTCAGAAAAAGCTTTATTGCCCAATTTTGGATCAAGTTGTATTCAGTTGAATTTCTAAAAAATATAGGTAGGTTAGACTTGTAATGGTGTGTAAGTGAAATTGTTTGAAATATTCTATTAACATGGTGAAGCCCAAAATTATATATTTGTCTGCTTAAAAATTATCATGTTTTTTTTAAAAATTAAACAATATTCTTTGTACATGTTTTTGAAAAAGTGCAACATTTTCTATTTACATTTTTTTTTGAAAATTGTTAAGTGTTCCATTTTGACATGCTTTTGAACAGTGCAAAATGTTCTATTTTGACTTGTTTTTGAAAAGTGTAAAATGCTCAACATGTTTTTGAAAAGTGCAAAATGTTCTATTTTGACTTGTTTTTGAAAAGGTTAAAATGTTCTATTTACATGCTTTCGAAAAGTGCAAAATATTCAATTTAGAAGTTTTTGAAGTGAAAAATATTTTATTTAGTTTTTGAAAGCTGGAAAATGTTCAATTTACTTGTGTTTTTATAATTATTGCAAAATGTAATAATTCCCTACTAGATTTTTAAAAGTCAAAAATGTTCTATATATAGTTGTTTTTTTAAAATGACAAAATATTTCATGTAGGTAGATGCTTTTAGAATTTAGAATCACTATCATTACAATATTTCTCGTAGATAGTGCATTATGCCACTACCTAAACAACGCCTGGGAGTTATATGATTCTGCACAGCCAATCAAAATACCCTAACTTGTCTAGAAAATTTAAAAAGAAGATATCAAATTGGAATTTTTTAAAGTTATAAAAATAGTGTAAAAATTACGTTAATTTGGCGGAACTTAAAACCGTGTCCAAGTCAGTTCTATCATCAATGAATTTCCAATCCAATGCAGAAATAGTGTCAAGTGGGTTTGAGCAGAGGAGAGTTAGTTTTAATTTAAAAACGTAGTGATGACCATTGTGAAGATTATCGAGCGTCCATAGGCTTGATTTTTGGTTATCAAGGTGCTCTGCGGTTGGTTTGTACTCAAACAGAAAAGATCCGGAATATGGAAGGTTCGGAATTTTTATGAGACCGGCTTCATCTGCAACAAACATATATAACAGCAGCGCAATCAGCTATAGTATAAAATGTAAAGCCGATGATATGACCGATAAAAGTTTATGTTTAGTAGACGCGTGATTTTATTTGGAGCAAGGAGCAACCGAGTTAAGAAAAGAGAGAGAGAGTCAAATGTGAATTGCTTAATTACTTACTCATAGTAACGACATTCATTTCATCGCGGGAAGCCTTGGCGGATGCAGAACAAACAGCCACTTCTAAATATTTAAAATAATCACATTAATAAATTCGCAGGCATTAGGTTTAACTTTTTCAGGGCCGGACACAGGAAATTATTTTAGGCAGCATTTTGTTTCCATGCAAAAACCATTTTGATTTTATTGATGGTTTTTAAACAAAAATGTTCCATTTATATGTATATTTTAGGAAAGTGCAAAATTTATTCAATTTTGCTTAATTCTAAAAATTGCAAAATTTTCCACTTACAAGTTTTTTAAAACGTATTAAACGTTTTATTTACATGTTTTTGAAATGTGCAAAATATTTAATTTTGCTTAATTTTAAAAATTGCAAAATGTTCCACTTACAAGTTTTTTAAAAGGTATTAAATGTTTTATTTACATGTTTTTGAAAAGTGCAAAACGTTTTATTTGCATGGTTTCAGAGATGATGGATATAGAGAGATAAGGCAGTGGCTTTATGGCCTTTTCACTTCGGAAGCCCTGCCTGGCTATCGTCCTGCAAGGATAAACCTTTCTAAGATTTCCTCGCTCCCGTTGCGAAACATACGTTTCGCGGTTCAGAATTTCAAAATGTGCCACCAGCATTGCTGATTGGCAGATGAAAAATACCAGCAGCATTGCATATTGGCTAAAAAAAGGTGAACAAGTGAACTAGCCATAAAGGCACTGCCCTATCTCTCTATATTCGTAATCTCTGGCATGGTTTTGAAAAGCCAAAATGTTCCATTTACATATTTTTGAAACAAAACAAATGTTCCAATAATTACATATTTTTTGAAAATTTAGGCAGCAGGGACTGCCTGCGCTGGCGGAATTATCCGGCTCTGAAGTTTGTAAATAAAAGCCCTTTAATTTTAAATTTAGACCTGAAATTTTGTCACAAAGAGTTCCCATGAATCCCTCAGCGCAGACGCAACTAAAGCTATTTATTCCGTCTACACATGTCCCTCCATTTAGGCAGCGGTTGCCAACTTGGCATTCATCTATGTTTATCTCACAGTTTGTACCTTCAAAGCCAGCTGCGCAGTCGCAAGCAAATGAGCCATTTGTGTTTCTACACACGCGACCGTTCGAACAAACTGACGCATTTCTTGAGCATTCGTCTATATCGTCCTCTGAGAAAAATTTTGTCAAACAACTTTAAGGTTTTTTGTTTGCTTGTTTTTAAAAAATATTATTTCATTAAAAGTCTCGCTAATAGATTGGCGAGTTATGCGCTTATTCGTCTTACCGCATAGCGTTCCTGTGTAACCCTGTCCACAACTACAAACAAAATCCGCATGGTTCAAAGATGCTATGCAGATGGCTCCATTTTTGCACAGATTTAATCTACAAGGGTCCTCCATTTCATACTGGCAGTTTTTTCCTGACCACGGAAACGGGCACACGCAGGTGTATCCACCAACTTCGTCGATGCAGTGTCCACCATTTTTGCAAGGGTTTGTGCTGCTCCCATTTTGACATTCGTCCACGTTTACGTCACAAATTTTTCCTAAAGCAAGAAAAATGAACAAATAACCACACGATACAGTGTGTGGTTAATTTTTCGTATGCAATTGCCGTATTCAATGACCCCCCCCATGTGTAATATATGAGCGCCCATGGCAAATTAGTAAAAACTTTTAAAATAGGCAAAATGGTAAAAATAGACAAATTGGTTTGTTTAAGTTGCTAAAAATTACTGCTGATATGATCATTGCTAAAAGTAGAGAAAATTAAAATCGATTTAAAAAAGTGGGCCTCAAAATTATTATTTTTTTGCATTTTTTTTCAAAAAAATTAAAATTTTCGAATTTTGAAACAATCCTGAAATTACTTTTTTGAAAACGGACTAATTATTAGAAAAAAAACAATTTTTGTCAAAATCAGATTAGAAATGTAGAAGCTACGGGGTGCCAAAAATTAAAAATTTGATTTTTTTTAAACTTTGGCGGGCTACTGTGACCAAGAAACGCTAAATGCTGTCGAGTAACTTTGGATCTGTGGTATTGAAAACCAGCATATTTTTTGTAAGTGGCAGGTTTTGAATTTGGCGGGTAACATGTGAAACTATTCCCTTGTGAGATATAAACGTACCTGTAAAACCTTGTGGGCAGGTGCAAGTAAAATTATTAACGCTACTTCTGCACGCTCCGTTGTTTTTGCAGGGACTACTCTCACAATTGTCTGTTTGCCGCTCGCTACAAAATAATTAAATTACACATTTAATTATTTAGCTATATTATAGTTGATGATATCGGGTCAAATTTAAATGTTTTATATTGCAAAAGAATTCTATATTAAAATTACTTAATTAATTTGAGTGCGTCAGTGTGAAAATAAAACTAATAAAACTCTTTCTACCATTTTAGACCTTCAAATCCCACAGGACAAGTACAATCCAATCCGTCTTTGGTGTTTATGCAACTTCCGCCATTTAAACAAATATTTGCCTCATTGCATTTGCTGCTTTTCAAAACAACGTTTTCCCCGATAAATTTAATTAGGCGAGCTGGTAAAATAAAAATATGTCAATTAAGTTTTAACAACTTCAATATTGCATCTACCAAATTTTTTTATAATTTCAGTTGTCCAGTTGAAATACATTTGTATTTTTGCTTCTGCTTACATGTGTCATTTTGAAGTTCCTTAATTTGCTTAATCACATAAGTTGACTCCTCCTTCTCCGTTTCTTTCAAATCTGCTAAAACCAGTTTTCCATTTTTATAGGTATGAATAGCTGTGTGAGATACGTTGCTACAAAATGGCTGCTGAAAATCACAGTCCACAATAAATCGTGGCATTAATCCATCTTGAGTAGAAGAAGTGTCAAAACCTCGTAAAAAAGTATTTAAATTTTCTGTGTATTTTACGGGATCCTCTTGAGTAAATTCAGTTTTTATAAACAAAATAAAAACAGATTTATTTGAATTCTGACTTATTCGTGTAAGTAAATTCTGATTCGAACCAAAGTACTCGATTCTGCCTCCTTCCTCTTCTTGGATTGTTTTACAAAATGAAACTTTGACCAGGCTCTTATTAAATTCTGCCATTTTGGTTTGAAATGATTGGAAACTAAAATTGTTGTTGTAATCATTAGCAAGAGTTTCAAGGGAAGAAGTTGATTCGTTCCCTGAGCGAACTTGAACTAAAAGCGATTCGAGCGCATGTTTGAGCGCCCATTTTGAATCCAAAAACTGGGAATTCAGTTCCTGAATTTTTTGAACTGTTTCCGCCGTAATGCAATTGGGTTGGGAAAATAGAATATTTTGAGTGGTAGTGATGCGCTGCTCAATGATACCAACATTAGAAAAAATACAAGTAAAATTTTTCAAAATGGCGCCTGGTACTTCAATGGCCACATTTGCGCGCCTCGACGGCACATTCAAAAATTCCTGTACAAGACTTATAGGGGTGAGTTTGAATTCGAGTGGGACGCCTTTCCCGTCATTAAGGCTTCTAATTTGATCCGGAAATTCAAGTAAAAATTGTTGAACCTCTTTCAAGGATGTTGGAACTACGATAGCTTGATTCGGAAGGGTGACGTCAGAGTTTATGGAAATTGTAAAATTTGAATTTTCCTCTTCAGTCGTCAAATTCCCGCTTTTCAGCTTTACAATATCATTTCGTATTTGACTGTTGACTTCATCAGGAGTGACCTCACTGCTAGAGCCCGTTCCCGTTGTCGTCGTTGCTGCAGCGCCGCTTAAAGTAACCGCCACTTGAGCCCCCCACGTGATACCTGTCACCACGTGGGTGGCACGTCGGCTGTTGAGCAAGTAGATATTGTAGTATGGTCGAAGCCCATCGTAAAAAATTTGGAGTCTTTGAACAACTGTTTCCTGTTTTACCAGAAGGGTGCCGCTTGGGCTCAAGCTCGTAGGTGCGTTATTGTTTTGAAAGGAATTTAAAATTTTTGCAGCGCCTTTCACCTTTAAAATCCCCACTGCTATATTCAGAGCTGTGTCAAGGGGTAAATCAAAGAGCTGACTCAGTTTTTCAAAGGAATAATTTGTGGTCGTTGCTTCTGAAATTGTTCTTGTTGTTCTGGGGCTTTGAGACTCGATGACCGATTCGCTTGGGACTTTTTGTCGAAAAACACTTAAATCGATCATTTTGTCTGTTCGTTCGTCGTACAGGAATCCAAGTTCAGAGAACCGGCCAAGGGCTGGAATTTGAAGGTAGCGATCTGTTTGAGCGTTACAAAAGGTGACAATAAGGCATAGTGACGTCACTGTTAGGACAAAGGCCTTCGTAGTCTGCAAAAAGGTCAATAACATTTTGGGAGAATTTGCAATTTGACCCATGCCGTTAAGGTCTTGGATTTTTTGCTGTAAAATCGCAAAATATGTTTGTGAATGCGGTTTGTTTTTGCTAGCTGATGCTCATGAAAGCTGTACTAGACAATAAAATCTGAAAATGACAGGAAAACCAACTTGATAGTTTTGTCGTGGCCACTAAATTATGTCGTTTCTAGATGATGCGTGACTTTCTCATGAAACTAAAAGTGATAGAACATAATTTACTAAGCCAATAATGGCAGCTACATACATATGCTACACCACTACATTATCAAACAATGATATAGCATAATGACAACCTAATGATGTGTGATACGCCTCAGCTCGTCACTGAGCACTAAATGGTATCTTAACGAGTCCAAAAATATTATATTGATTTGCTAATGAGTATAGGTATAGTGAGTATGTATTGCGACGTACAATATTCACGTATATTAGTCATACAGGTAGTTACAGGTAGTAACAGGTATCATATATAAGTTAAGTATTGTATGCCCCAACTTCGTAGGTTAAGAAAGAAGTATATTTTTACATACCACTCATCTGTAAATGTGTGAAGTATGAGTAATAATATATTTGATGAGTCTAGCTTCATCATGTCGCATTAGATGAATATGGAATGCTGATGTGAACATAGCTGGGCTATGCACAGACATACTACATGTGAAGTATGTATGAAGGCGGATGTCTGCGACTTCAAGTAGAATTCAAGTTTAAGTTCTATTTTCATTATCATTCTTTAATAGACGTAAACATTGACGGCAATATTCCTTATTTTATATATTGCGACCAAACACTTTATTTTCTTTAATTCTTTAGAAGAGTTAAACATGTAGAAATCACGGAATTCTCTAATTAATTAATTATTAGGACAATTCGTAAAGTATCAGAATGTTTAAATTAATGTGTCTGGGTAGAACCATTAGTTTAAGTTTAATTGTAAGAATGCGGTAGTCTTAGTCAAGCCACAACAACGAAATTCATAAATTGTAATTATCATTGTCAACCGAGTTTAATTCAGTAAGAATTGAAGAGAATAAAAATCAATCGTGAATCTGTGATCAAGTCAAGAACAAGTCTTCTGAAAGAGTCCAGAATCCTTTTCATTTACCCTCTTTGCATCCCCATATATCTGCGGTGTCCGTTAGTACAGTCAGCTCATTAAAGCATACTTACCAGTTTCTTTAATCTCGTTTATACCACTGAGTTATTTGGGCTCCCACACCTTACGTGGGCGTTATCAGCACTATCCGACAGGTTTACTGGTTACCTTACTTTATCCTAGTATTTTATACGAAGCTAAAGTTTCAAACCTTAACAGTATGTGCAGGCTAGGCTTACAAGGAAACCTATAATCGTTCTTCGTTCGACTGCAAAATTCGTTGTTCGCCTGGACCTGGAATCGCGCAAACAATTTAAAAAATATCGAATTTTTCGAATTTCACCGCGCTCTAGCTTCTACAATTTTCGTCCAATTTTCTTAAAATTTTAAATAATACATGTTTATACTCTTATGTAATATTTTATTTCAGAATTTTTGAAAATTCTAAATTTCTTATTTTTCTCAAAAAAGATAGTTAAAACTCTGGGTCACAGAAATAAACATTATTTAGAAAAACATTAAAATTTTCGAATGTAAAAACAATGCCTAAATATCTATTTAGATAAGCGCATAAAGATGTTGTAGTTCAAATTTTATGAAAGTTGGAAAGAAATTGTGGGAGCTAGAATGCGGTAAATAAATTTGAAAAAATAGATATTTTTGAAAATGCGCCCGCGATTCTGGCAGAACATTGAATTTTGCAGTCGAACGACTGCAGGCGGAGGTCACTACGATGAGAAGTATGCGTTTCAAGTAGTTTCGCTTTATTTCGTGGTTTAGAGGAAGGTAGGTTCCCATGTTAGTTAACATAAACATCGTACATAAATGATGTCATCCTTAAGGTTAGTGGATCTAATGCCAAAGATTAGTGATATAGTATGTTATGTCAAAGATAGCCATTTACGCAATATTAAAGTGATTGCATGGTATGACAATTAATGATATATTGAACACTTTAATGGTTAATTCATAGACTTTAATGATATATAACTAAATATTATTATTAACATACACAGGTTTTATTACAGCGTTCAAGAAAGGGATTATTTATTGATTAGCTTAATATGTAGCTGGATAGTCGTAATTTCTGAGTCCCAGATTTCTCCAGAAATCTCGTCTGTCTTGTAAGTAATTGTCAAGTTCAGTGATATCTTCATCGATTTGATACCAGTTATTAGGTGAGACTCCGTCATTCTTGTATGGCTTCAATGTATTCTTCTTTGGCCATGTTTCGCTTGGATTTCTAAAATGGGAACAAGCATCACCAAACAAAAACTATTAAACTCACGATGTAGACATGTTCCGAACTTTAATAATTATAATACATTTAAAACAATTTTAGAAATAATTGCCAAAGTCAAATATTTGCAGACACTAATCGTAATGGCAATGGCATACGATTTTTACACCATAAATTTAAACTTACCCAGTTCTAGCAAACGTAGTCCAGAGTTTAACTAATCTCTTTGAGAAATTCTCTTGGGGTGTTCCTGACTTAAATTCTGGGCCCCAAGGGTTTGGAAAAATATACTGGGAATCCGTTCCGTGAGTGGAAACTGAAGAACACGTGAATTTGAAAATACAGAGCAAATTTACCAAGTGTAGTAATAATTAAAATTAAAATCATATATATACATATAAATATATTGAATTTACTATACCTGGCTTATTGTAGCCAAATTCAGCCAGAATATTGAAGCCTTTCTTGTACGTCAAAACATAGGGATAGACAGGGGCATATCTGGATTGCAATTCTACAGTATCCATGATTCCCATGACAAAATAGCGATCTGAGTTCAAGTTAATTAAATCTTGCAACGTGTCATGACCCACGCTCTTATTTCCGAAATAAAATTCACGAATTCCACTTGAAAAGTAATCTTTTTCTCTCTGTGGAATGTGGTCTTCGTCGTAGTATAGAGATATCGGGGCAAACTTCTCCCACTTTGTATTTAGGTCAGTTGTCGCATTTGGGTTGCTGATAATAACTATTAATAATAATAATAATAATGCATTCATTGAGTCAATTTGGACTTTACTTACAATAAGTGTTTAGTAACATTATAAATATATAATTAACATCTTACAAATTGCCTGTAAAAGTAAGCCCTCATCCTCAGTAAATCCCTGAATTGTGGGGACATGGTTAAAATCTCCAGTGAGTAATTTGTAAAAAGGATTAACGGTGTGAATCGGGTTGCTGGCATTCACATTTTCCACGACGGGAGCAAAGGGCACAAATGGGTCCAAGTTCCAAACCTACAAAAGTACCAACGACAGCAAAAATGGTAAAGATACGAAATAATTTGAAATTACAAAATTTGTGAAAAAAATAAAGTAATAATTATTTTGAAATTATTAATTTTTGTTACTTACACGAAGTCTTTGGTTGCTAACAATGTCCTTTGCGTCGGCCGAGAGTAAACATTCCTTCAGTGCAGCTGTGCTCGTCGTGTCATCAACGGTGTAATTTAATCGCTTTGCTAAAGCTTGCGCTCTTTTTGTGAGATTTTTTGTAACCAAAGCACTTGATACAGCGGATCCACTTTGGAGAATACCACGATGGAAAAGACCTTAAAAGAGTGAACAAAAAATTACCATTTTAACTGACCCACCACTATGTAATTTCGGATTCGGATCGATCACCGGCTCAGATCACTTTTTGGGACCAATCACCATTAGGCGAGTTATTCCTATTTGATAATGTGAAAGAAGCCTATGCAAGTCATACCCTTTGCAGCTGAAGAAGCAATAAGATGTGCAATGGAAATTGAACCGGCACTGATTCCAATCAAGGTCACCGAGTTGTGATCTCCGCCAAAGCATTCTATATTTTCTTGTGTCCATTTTAACGCCAAGACTTGATCCTTTAAACCTAAATTTCCGGGAATTAGTCCATCGTTCGTCGTTAAGAAACCTAGGAATAAAAACCAAGAATTACTTATATTTCAATTTGCATTATAATCAAGTTACAAGTTAATTATAAAAATGGTGTAACAGTGTAGTATTCTTTAATTCATAATTGTTGCTTCTTCATAAAATTTCACAAATTTTTTAATTAGTGATCAGTGTCTTATAGTCTTATTATTGAATATCATCAGCGAAGAGGCAAATCTGACTATCTCCTTTTGGGGCTAAAAGCGAAACTGACTATTACCATTTTTTGTTAAAAGCGAAAATGACAATCTCCATTTTTCTCGAAATACCATTAAAAGAAGGCACAAAAACTATATGTACCAATGCAGCATGCTAAAAAGTAGACGTTTTTGTTAAGGGGTCGTCCATAAATGACGTCACAAAAATTATTGCTTTCTCAGAAAGCACCTACTCCATTTATAAAAGCTTAGCTATCGCAATGATGTGAAACTTAGTTACCATACCGCATCACATAACAACGAACAATAACTGAAACTAATACTTTAAAGTCTTACTTATTGTGCTTGGCAAAGGAAGAATCGGTAGAATTTTGAATCCTAGATCCAGCAGCGTAGTAATTTAGTTGTTTGTAGTTATTTGTCATCTGAAAGCAAGCTAACTAACTATACAGTTGCTTTTATGAAAAAAGAAGCTTGATTGGTCACATTGTTAGTAAAAGGTACAATGAATGAAGAAATAAATATTCCGCGTGAAAGAAATTTAACTACATATTGGAATTTGGAATTGGAATTTTTAAACATTTTTAATCAAACATAACTTTTTTTGAATGTTCAAAAGCCAAGAAATACCTTCTTAGATATTGTTTTAGAGATCACAAAACTTTAAATTTTTTGAAAATCGGACGAAAATTGTAAGAGCAAAGATTTACGAAGAAATTTAAAAAATAATTTTTTTAAAAAATGCAGTTTTTTGAAATTCTGTGCCCGACAGACTTAAAAAAAATTACCTTTGTTCGCATTTTAGCGTGAAAGCGCATTCAATTCTGAGTGGAAATAATCTTACATTACACCTGTATGTTGAAAACGGCCAATCTGCAATCAGCATGAAAAAACCATGTTTCGCCATTAAAGCCATGATAAAAATTTTCACACATAATTTTTTTGCACGCAAACGGTCATATCAATGGATCCCAAATTTTGCACTGAAGCTCATACATATGCATCTATTTGTCACAAAAATTGTGAAGAAGTTTGGTACATTTTTAATAGCAGGTCCCAATATATAATTTTTCCACTATTCTTGAAAATTTTCCTTATGTGAACATTAAACACTTGTTAAGTTTAAGTGGAAAACGAAAATCTGAAAATTTGAACGTTAACGCTGAGTTCAGTCAGTAAAAGGTTGACACATTGATTTAGATTACCAATAGCCAATGATAAAATCAATGGCTAAAAATTTTAAGGTTGTAATATTTCTAATGGGTTGTCTATAAATTTAATAATGTCACACTTAGCGTGTGTGGGTCTTGTCTGGTATTTATGGCACGCCTTGTTACAGTTGAACCGTTATAATGAGAGTGAGTGGGTTCTTAAAGAGCAATAATTTTTGTGACGTCATTAATGGACGAACCCTTAACAAAAACGTATGCTTTATAACATGCTGCATTGGCACATATAGTTTGTTTGCCTCCTTTTTTATAGTATTTTGAGTATTTGATAGTCATTTTGATAGTCATTTTCGCTTTTAGCAAAAAATGGTAATAGTCAGTTTCTCTTTTAGCACCAAAAGGAGATAGTCAGATTTGCCTCTTCGCTGACGATATATTTATAGCTTACCCAAAGCACCGAGTCGCTAGTTGAACGAAAGGAAAACCATGCACTCATCCATGATATACTTTGACCCAAAATCTTCACCTGCTCCTATCTCAAAGGCCCCTCCATGAATATGAGCCAGAACGGGCAAATATTCAATACTAGTGGAATTTGAACTGTGTTGATTTTCACATTGCTATAGAGATAGAGATGCAGAAAATATTAAGCAAACCAGTTTCTAAACGTATTTTACCTTGAGTACCTTTACACGAGTCATTTTTGCTTTTACAAATGAATACTGTTTCAAGCGATCTTTTGATCATGGTTTAAAATACAAAGTATCTGTGATCTTTGAAAAATATAATTAATTACGTCATCAATGGGATAGTGAATATTCACGAAAAGACAATCTTCCTCTCCAACGTATTTTTTCATGTCGAACGCACTCTCATATGCGGGGCAGCGAGATCCAAACTTTGTAGCATCTCGTATTCCCGTCCAAGGTTCACCCATCTTAGCTTCCTTTTTTTTTAAAGTTTTGTAAAATAGTAATTTAAAAATTTTATAATTTGTAAGTAAACATTAAAGAAACTAATATCGACTTGAATAATATATCCTCAGTGAATGTTGATGTGATGAATGCATTAATTAATTAATTTACCTACCTCAAATCTCTTTGGTGTATTTGAATAGGGAACTCCAAGATAGCTGCAGTATCTCTTTCCAAGTCGACTCGTTTCAACTTTTCCTTGAAGCATTCCCAGCTTCGTATTCAGAAGGCAATCATCCTCGGATACAGGGGATTTGGTCTCAGTCTCAGCTTTAACTGGGGTATCTGGATTCGGTGCAGCATTTGAGAGATTTACAATAGTTTGAAGTTGGAGAACCCCAACAAGAAGGGTCAAAAATAAAAGTTTCATTGTAAAAAATATTAAAATACAAACTCAGTAAAAGAATGATGTGCTTTTGGCACAGCTTGAGCCTGAGAGAAGAACTAAAAGAAACTAAACCAGAGAATGAAGAAATAAAACGTTTTATATAGTTTCACGGTCCAGCGCTAACGTCAACAAAAGAAACTAAATTTGCAGTTGCTGGAGCTGGACTGCAAGGTATCACTTAAAAAACTTAATCTAATAGAGTGCTGGTTTAGTAATTTTTTATTGTTGGGATATTTAGTCGCAGTTAAATGTAATCTGGTTCTGCTCTGCGGTTCTGTCGGGATGCTTAGCTTAGCTTAGGTAGGTACTTCAGAATACAAATAATTGCGTAAAAGTACAAAAGTACGGATTTGCAAGTAATTCAATATTGCCAAATTCATGGGTAATTACGTGGTAATTACCCATTAATTTCTTGAAACTCACTTAGTAATGTATCTGTAACATTTCAACCTCAAGGTTACTATATGAACTCAAGTTCACTTTTTGCTCTTGCTAAAATTAATGGAGATGGTCAATTTACTGAGCCTCTGCAAGAAATATTTATGAATTATTTATGCATCATACTTCAAGCGATCTACCTACCTATACATTGTTTTAGAAAAGGTGGTATGTTCTATGTTCTGCACAACTACACGTCGACCTTTGCATTAAGGAGGAAAAAGTCAACTTTGTTATTTTCTTCATTTTTTTTTAAAAATTCGCATTTGTGTTTTGTGTGGACCGTAGGTACCTAGAAGTATTGTAATAATTATTTAGATTTCTTCGAATTTCGTATATCAAGTCTGCACCTACTTAGCCAGTAAGTATGGGTATGCACTTGTCTATTATTCGACGTTAAACCTGCTGGCTATATATGCTACTTGAGTACAAAATACAAAATGTAATAAAATATGCTACTATCTTATTGCCTTTCTGCTCTGTAATAAGTCCTTAAGATTAGACGCTTCTAATTTCCATATGTAATGTTAGTAGTAAAAAATGCCTTATGGAATTATGGCAAAGCAGATGTAAGTACATGAAATTGCAGACCCGCTTGTATGCAAGTAATTCGCTAAAAATTGCTTTCGCTAGTTTAAATATTTTAAACATTAAAATTAACTCAATTATGTGAATCTGCTTGGCAGACAAAATATTAAAATACACAATACTCTTATTATGAATCTCTTAGACCTTGATTTCACTAGAAAACTTAACAATTGTTAGCCTTAAGAAACACGCTTTAAGAGTTAACAATGGTTAACTCTGAAAGCGGGATTCTTAAGGCTAATGATTGTTAACTTTTCTAGTGAAATCAAGGTCTTACACATTATTGTTTTCCTTAACAATCTAACAGGAAGTCAGACTACGATAAGGATCTCAGCTGTACGTTTTGAGGATATTTTGTGAAACAAAAAAGGAGGCAGAGCCTCAAAGTCATATTGGCATCTGTATAATCTGTAGGTAATTTGGGAAGCACAAGTAATTATTATTAGATAAATATACTTATAATAATACCCATATTTTTAGCCGCTGAGCTGCCAAAACCATGATGTATAAACAAAATTACAAAAAAAGCATTTCTAAGAATTTTATAAATTTTACATAGGTGTTTACTTTGTATAACTAACAAGGCCGGATAATGCGACCAGCGCAGTCAGACCCAGCTGCTTGAATTTTGAAAAAAACATGTAAATGGAACATTTTGCAGCTTTTAAAAATACCTATGAAAAAAAAATATTTTGACTTTTCAAAAACATGCAACTAATTTTTTTGTATATTTCAAATACATGGAAATAAGACATTGGACATTTTTCTCAAAACATGTAAATAGAACATTTTGCACTTTTCTAAAACATGTTTTTTTTTAACATTTTCTAAAACAACATTTTGCTTCACCCAAGAAAACCATCAATAAAATCAAAATGGTAGTTTTTGTGTGGAAACAAATTCCTGCCTAAAAGCAATTACTTCGTCCGGCCCTGATAACTAATTCACTGCAAATCCTAGAAAACATATAATTACTTATGTAGGTAATTTATTACTCCACAGGATCTCCACTCTCCTATCTTAACTAAGGTGTTTCTTGAATTGTTTTTTAAGCAGCAAAAGTTGCAAAAGAAGAGCATTACGCAATAAGTGGACTCACCGAAGCGTGACTAGACAAAAGATGAGATGTAAAATGTGAATATCTTATACTTAATACGGGATGAATTTAGAGTGGACCCTCGACCGACATGCAAATAATACGAAACTTCAATTCACGAGGATTAAAGAACACATGATTTTATTGAGGAAACTTTTTTTTTACCAGGTACGTAAATGGTAAATCTAACAGTTGTTATGTAATATATAGTTACAAGTTACTTCACTATTTTTATACTTTAAATTTAAGTTGCAGATTTTATAGTAGTTTTTAATGTTGACAAATCATATATCAAACTTGTATATTACTATTATATATAACACTCACATCCATTTCCATTATATAATTATTAATATTAAATTACCATACATTATTACATACTTACAATTAGTATGTATATAGTTAAATTAATTTATCTCATTTCCATTCAGTTTCATAAATATGTATGTATAGTTATACCGTGTGCGGCTCAACTCGCGTCGACTCACGACGACTCACGACACAAATACGACCATTAACATTACAAACCATAACCTTTAGCAATATGCATGATATAATTTCTAATAATTTTTTTATTTTAAAATTTGGCAATTATTATATTGAAATTTCGAGAATCGTAATAAAAGGAATATTAGAATTTTAGAATATTAGTTATTTTTTTTAGTACCGAGCGTGATTCATTCTGCTGGATGATCTGTTAAACTAAATTAATTTTTTCAAATTTTTTATTATTACACAAACCATTTTAGTAATTTATTAATGTTCTGCCACCGGTTACTTAACGAATTCGTAAATAACAGTATGTATCAATGTTTCACATGCAACATGTAATTACTTACAGCGCACAAGTAATTTTCGAACATTAATATTTAAATCCTACGATTATTAGAATTTAGAGCCAAAATCAAAACATTTAAAAAATATTTGACTGTTCTCAGTGTAACATAATATGTAAGGATGTAAATCAGCACAGCACAACATCATTTTTGTTGACATACAAAAAATACAGCACCCACTAATATTAGTTCAAGATACCTAATAAATTCTGTATGAGGTGAGATTAGTTGGTGTTGAACTGATATCTACTTAAATCTCGCAAATAATTAGAGGTACGTCCGACTCCGACACCCTATTACTTATTATTACAAACTTTGCTTAAAATTGATTACTGCTTGTAAGTGCGATTCATTATACAGTACGTAATACTTTGTAGAAGCTCCTTTATTTCTTCATCAACGCCAAACTGCATATTTAGTTTTCCATAATATGATGATTATTCATAATCAAGTTAAAAATCTGAAATCTCACTACAGCGTTGTCTATAGTAAACTATAGTTCTACATTCTACATAACATTCTACACAAACTCTATATGTACTATACATATGTAGTACCTATTTAGTGTAGTAATGATTAATAATTGAAATAATGTATTAAATCGTAAACAATTTTTTTCAGAACTATCAACGAGTACGATTTTACAGTCCACAGTTCCACACGATCAATTTCAATTAAGTAAGTAATCTAATTATAATACCATCATCAATTTAATATTGAAAAATATGATTATGTACGTATAATATGAAATATTTTGATTGTATGATTATTACTCTATGTATATAGTTTCGGAATATCATAGTTATTAAACATACACGTATTAAATCTCTCACATAAAAATCCTAATTCTTTCAAAAAGGCATAATTTTGCTTAAATCAAATTCTAAAAAAACAAAATAACAGTCCAGAATACATAGACTAATCACTGATATACGTGTATACTAGATTACGAATTTGTATATTAACTGTGTATAACCATACATATACCACGGGCGTCCGACATTGTAGTACGTTTGGTACTTATATAACTATAGCACATTTTAGTTGTAACTATTTGACTAAGGTCAATTTGAAGGTCAAGGGCAAGGTCAAAGTTCAACATCAGGTTTCACTAAAAATGTAGTTTAACAACAGGTGATAATAATTCTTAATTAATTTTATTTAAATAGTACTTTTAGGTAATTTTCATAATTTAACAAGTAGACATAGTGTAGGCGTAGGTAGACAATAGGACCAGCTATAGTATAATTCTTATACATGTACATACTGTTTTACGACAAATGATTAGTTCTTTTTTAAATCGAATCAATTTTTCTTGTATTTTTTACCAATTCATTAAGGTAACTAATCAGGAAGTCAGTTGCCAGTTTTCTACATCCGAATGAAGCATTTGTTTAATAGTAATAAAATTTACCTACATATTTAGTGACACAACAATTCAAAATTTTAGAACGGGAACATACAGAATAATTATAGAGTTCGTGTGCGTTAGTATATTATGTGTAACATTTTTCCAGATATAGTGAAGCCTATTAAGTCGTACTATAGAACTTAGCTATCCTTTTATGTTATAGTCTTAGTAACAGATATTTCTTTTTTCTGTAATCTGTACTTAATAACAATCAAGAAGTATTTAACAATTTTCAGAGTTTCCAGCCTACTCGTATTAGACTACAGTAATCACAAGGAATTATCTGGTTAGTTACTTTTCAATTTCTTAATAATTGTTTTATACTGCAGTAGAGTGTAAATTTTAAAACTGACGATTCAAAACGACAGACAGGGCACAAATGGGCACTTTTGAACATTTTGGATTGTAGTAGGTAGTTACTATATATATACGTTTTTTTTTAACCAAATTTAAATTCTGTATCTACCTTAACCTTATACTGTGTAAATAATAAAACATAACACATAGGAAATAACTGGCTAATTATTGTGAGACTCACCCAACCTACTACATAATATTTTACTTACACAAATAACATCGACTTGCCAGTTGACCATATACTACATATACATACTACATTTACAGCATCATACAGTTAAGAAAATTTCATCGGAGTTTTTGGAGTTCAGAATGGGATCAAAGGTCAACCTTGTCTGTAGTTAGCACCGTACCACATTATAGCAATTAAGACTATTAGTTATTTTTGGGTGAATTAAATGGTTACTAGTGTTACTACCTTGGTAATTTTAACACTAAATTCATACGGATAATTCAAACCACAATTCAATATTAGCTTAAGCTAATAATGTACTACAGAACAATAATACAAAATTCGCATATAGACAACAAATGAAAAGTAATGACATATATATCCTAACGTAATCATTCGATTAACAATTACCTAGGCAATAATTATCCCAATGATTTTGTTTCCATAATTTAATAATACAAATATTTTCACACTTTATAGGCTACTAACGAGGATTTGTTAGTTACAAATTACTTTACTAAATTACCCACTACATAATAATATGTATCTAGTTGCTATATATAATAAGTTACTACCCTTCCAATTTTAGGTTCATGGTTTCTCGTCTATGTTAATACACTGACAATGAACGAATAAGTAATAACTGACTCACTAAAAGATCACAAATATCTCTTGTACTTTATCATTTTGTGGGACTAACATCTAAGTTCATATGCACGTAATAATTCGCTATAATATTCAAACTATTCGAGCTATTCATAATATATTTCTTTTGAAACTAAAAATAATAATACCGTTCAGTATAACGCTCCCCTGTTTTCATTATAAATTACACACATCACGTCAACAAAGGTCACAAGAAAAATTTCGAATATGTACTATTAATGTATTTTAATATACATATTCCTACATATATATTTTTGTATTTACGTGTAGATGTTTAAATCTAAATTTGTGTAAGGAATATGTAGGTTAAAGAGTGAAGGCTATATATGTATGTAGCACTGATTTTACTGATAAGAATCTTTATGAGTGATTATATTTTTATATATATATGTAGGTATAGGTATATATCTTGGAATATTTTTGATTAGTTTAAGTAATGATAATGATTTCGGTATATAGCACTGACTAGGATTGGTAGTTAAAATATAATTATAATAAATAGTTATATTATTATAGTAATAAGTGTGAATTAATTATATATTCTTTTAAATTGCAATTTGAAGTAAATTGCTATATATGTATAATAATATGTACGTAGGTAATTAGTTAGTTGAAGATTGGGAATTTAATCGTCCCTGTTTAGGCTCGATGAGTAAGCTTAATTTATAGAGTTGATCATCATCCAGGAGGAGTGCAGGGTCACGGAGATAATTAGATGCACGTGGTTGGAATTCAATTTTGTAGGGTGTCTGCTGAAAATGTCGGATCTCACGAATCACATGGGCTACCATCCGCATCTTTGCAAAATTTAATAGTCCCTCAGGTGTAAAATTCGGTGTTCCCTCCTCAATGAATGTGAGATCACTCAAGTACATGCCGAGATAGGGGATTCCAGGAGGATCTACACGATGAAGTGCATCCCGCAAACCACGGAAGCGCCCATCTCCCCCAACTAAACTATGGAGACGATCCAGCGTCCCTCGGGTCTGTAAATAAATAACAATAATATTATTCCAACGAAAGTTTATTTCCTTAAATTGAGCGAAGTAGTAATGCTCACATTTTTTAAATTTTGCATGTAATTTAATATAAATTAAAACATAATGTACCGTTTTAGATAATTTATCATTTGTTTTCTTGAGTCGAAAAACAGCTGAATTTGTAAAAGCAGCACAAATTTGCAAAACTCCATTAAAATTATGAAGTACTCGACAAATGTCTCCCACCGCCGCCCATTTCTCCATCGCTTGGAGTCGAGTTGTTTGGGAAGGACGACGCATTATTTCCGAGACAACGAGACGACTCACATCGTTGAAACGTCGGGTCATGAGCGTAATGTGTGTGGCCCGTTGCTCCTTGTTTTCCTTAGTCCAAGCTTGACCCAAGAACTCCCTAAAGTCGAAATTATACATGTAATTTTTATTTAATTTGCTTCAAAATCATTTAAAATCAAAGAATATTAATTAACTAATTAAATACTAAAGACACTTACTCTGAACGTATTGACACAAAAATTTGATGATCCAAATACGTCATTTGTTCCGCAATTTCCAAAGCGGAGAGACTCTCGATTGTTTCAGTGCTCTAGAATAATCAGAAAAATACACAATAAACGCAAAATATAAGAAATTATAAGCTGCGAGATCTTTAAGGCTAACAATAAGTGTGAATATTTTTCGTAAAATCAAGATATTACTTGAGAATTTGCTAGTAGAACATTCAAATCGATTTTTTTGGGTTCTTCCCTCGTGAGTAAGCGTAGTAGTTGTGAAGCAGCTTTATTTTCGGCGGGAAGTAGAGCAGGAGAACAAAGAATATCTTCAAGAAAGGAAACTGTAAGATTCCTCAGCTTTAGATCTTCAAAATCCTGCGAGTGCTTCGCAACCCAATGTCTCAGAACAGAGAGGACCCTCATTGTGGCAGCACTGGACAAAACACTCTCTTTCCTGGGTCGTACAAATTTCAACTCTTCATTCTCTGGGACCACAATCTCCGTCTGTCCAGGAACACGAGTATTCGTGGAGCCAGCTGTTGCAATTGCAAAAGCAGCCGCGGCTGAGGCGCTACTTGACCGACGTTGAGACTGCCTTGAACTTGTCACCACAACTCCAGCCTTACTGCTCATTTGAGGTGACTCCGAGCCATGTGTTTGGAATGAGGAGCGTGGAGTTGAACTTGCCCCCATTTCCGACTCAACATAGGATGGCCGCTGTTTGGAGGCTCGACGTTGAAGAATTGATGCATAAATGGAGGTTGAAGAGGCTTTGCGTGCTTGGGAAGGCGCTGGGTTTAAACATTTACATTATTTAATTATTGTATCGATTTCATTCCACACAGCAAAATACAAAACAACTAATCAAGATTTTACAAAATAATACAAAGTACTTTCTCGACAGAAATTAAAAACGTGAGCACAGAAATACATGAATAAAAAAATAATATAATTAAAATTCATTATAATGCATATATTAAATATTATGTTATTGCTAAAGAGACTGATCCACTTTATTTTGTGGAAAAAAACAATAACAAAACAGTACGTACGTGCAAAATATTTTCAGGTTCATACAGTGCGCTTGGATCATGGATGGGGGAAGGGGAATAACTTTTCCCCAAGGTTCTTCTTGAAACTTGAGTGCATGCAATGTTTTTTTGGCTTCAAAGTAAAATTACTTAGGTTCAGTCACAACTCAAAAACAAAAACAAAAAAATATGAGCTAAATCTCAGCATCTATCAAGGTCAAGTAAAGTTGCTACACTACATAATTTTCTATATGGTCATCCAATCCTAATTCCATATATTACAGCTTTGTGCATACAACTTAAGAGTACAAAATAAAAAAACATAAAAATCAGGTCATGCATTAATACATTCTTAATGATGATAACGTGTAAATTGTAAATTCCATTTTGTACAATTAATTACAAAGTTTAGGTAATTCTAATTACAGTTTAAAAACTTCTGCACTGTCATCAGTATAAATACAGATTAGAACAAATTATAGCGTGCATAATGTAATAATTAGTGCACACATCAGGGCATTTGTAAACATCATTGAAACAAACACAAAACAAATATATGTCTTGAGCTCATGCAATTGTTTTTTTACGTGTTGATGTTATATTCGATACCCATAATTTGAATCAATACAAGTTTACAACAGAGTTCTGCAATGAAACTTGATCGTTATTTCAAGAGTCTACTCGTAAGTAACTACACAATTATTTGCTATTTTTTTAAGGCTGGCTTACAATTGGAATTGGAAACACTAGGAGCTGGAACAACTGGAGCTGCTTCTTCCTCAGATTCTGAGGCATCCGACGAAGCAGAGTTTACACTTGAGTGTCTTTGTTTCTTTGAAGCGTTCTGAAATTATTTGCGAAAAAGGTTTCATTACTACAATATAATAATTCTAAATCCCTTGACTATTGACAGGATAAATGGTTAACATACTATATATAGGTAATAGTATACACACACATATAGGTAAATATACATATAGAAATCAGAACCATATATGCTATGCAATATAGTTTTGCTTCCTTTCAAATTTAAAATAATTAAACTGACTTACTTGGTCAGTCAAAGTTTCACTACTTGAGGAACAGCCAGCTGCCCCTGGAGGAACTAATAGATGGCCTCCAATATCTTCTACTTTAAGCGTCACGGATTTTTTTCTTGCGGGTGGGCTAGTCGGCCCTGGCATTAAGTGGCAATTTTTCACCTCCTCTTCCACTACTCAATTTTTCATGGAAAACACACACACAAAAACAACATATCTATAATTTCTCATTTAATCATTAACACATATTAATAATGAAAACCTGCACACGTTCAATTTTAATACCACCACTAAATAAATAATTCTAACTACAAAGATAGGCAGCTAGTTAAAGACTAAAAATGTAAGTACAGAAAATGTATTACAATTTATGTGTTATTATAAGATTTTTTCGACATTTTGAAATTATCAAAGTGTCGCTACTTAAACATTAATCGACCATAGACATATAATAATAATAATAATAATAATTTATTCATTGGGTCGATTTAACCGAAGTTCATACAACCAGACTCAACGAGTCACTGTGGGTGAGGAAATAGGAGGCTACCGCGTTAGATCGTCTCGGTCTTTGTACCCTTTCACCTATCCCCGTCCCCTCCTCCACAGTAAAGGAGTCTCATTCCCTAGGCCCCTACAGTAAGTAGTGGTCACTAAGGAGCACCGAAGGAGATTGGGTTTCAATCAACCATCCAGTGACGTTTACCGTACAACACCGAGCCGTAAACGATTAGCAGTGGCCGAGGATTGAAGCCGGGTCTGAGACTGTAAATTTCGTTACAGTCTGCAGTCCTAACCGCTCACCCAAGCACGCCTGCTTCATAGACATATACTACATATCGTCTGTGAAGAACCAAAATGACCCATGTCCATTTTTAGCTAAAAGCAGTATTAAATATCTACAAAAATATTCAAATACTGTTTTAGAGCATTTAAATAGAGCATTTTGCACTTTTCAAAAATATGTAAATACAACATTTTACACTTTTCAAATACATGGAATTAGAACATTTTGCACCTTTTCAAAAACAGATAAATAGAGCATTTTACTTTGTTGAATAACATGAAAATAGAACATTTTACGCTTTTCAAAAACTCCTAATTTACAATTTTACTTATGTTTCTCATTTTGTTTTTTATGACACAACTCATTTTGATTTCAGCTTAAATTGGATATGGGTAATTTTGGTTCTCCAGAGACAATTTAGTTTCTTTTAACTTGGAAAATGATTTGCAAGGCAAAACTACTTTTTCTAAAGCTCCATCGCCAGTGTGGCCCACGATTGTCATAGAAATGACTTGGATCTCTTTCACTCTCGGTCCCATAGCCTGACACAGAGGAGGCTGTCGAAATCCTTCGGTAACCTTCAACTCTCACAACATCCTCCTCTTTTACAATCCCGTCAACGCTATAATAATGAATGTCATGGAAAACAATAATACCATTAACAAGAAAGAACATTCCATATATTATTATTATTATTACTTCATCTCAAAATAAATATTGAAAATGTGATTGAAAGTAATTGAAAATATTTAGGTAATTATGAAACAAAATGACAAAGCGTACTTGTCTCCAAAGGAATCCAATGGTTCAGCACAGTAGTACACTTTCTTGAGTGCTTCCAGCACTGTGACAGAGTCCGTGAAAACGCGATACGTCAAAAGGAATGTATTGAGAAAGTCAATGGACAGAAATCTGAGGTCTGTGAGCCGTTCCAAGAGTCTTTTAGGAGTTGCATATCTAATCTGGGGAACTTTACAAGAGTTTAATGTTCTCGAGAAACGTATATCAACATCGTCTTTAAATAATTTCGGATCTGTTCGGACACTATGAGGGACTGCGACGGAGGCCGAGTCTGAGCCATGAAGTAAATCATTGAAATGAACATTATCCATACACTGTGAGATATCTGAGATCCATGCATGTTTTTCTTGAGCTGACGGAGCTAGTAGATGAATACTGCTCGGTCCATTTTTCGTGTCCAAAATGATTTTAAAATCTAAACCACCATGTGCTGCCTCAATGGATTTCTTGATCAGTTGTGAATTACTCGAGTCACTGTAGCTGGACTGAGAGGAGATGGACACATCATCCGTGTTTGGATCTATCTCATATCCTTCTGATGGATCTTCAATGAGTGTCGCATCTGCGAGAGGGATTCGTCCTACATTCGGCACGAGATGAAGTCGTCCATTAGTGGCTCTTGTGGTGAGGATGAGATGATTTGAGAAGAGGAATGCTTGACGGACGGCATCCTTCTCAGGTTTTAATATCCTTGCCCTCTTCTTCCCAGCATCCACAATGTGGATGAGAGAGCCTTGACGAACAAATACTTGATTCACATCTAAAAGAATATCACATCCCTCAACAATCATCCGCTCAATGGCTAGGTTTTTTCGAAGGTTCTCCGTCTCGGAGACTTCGTCGTGCATCTGTCGAGATAATTCCTCAAGCTGAGTTCGAGCAGTTTCCAAACTTTTCCGCTCAACGTGGTCGTAGGGAGTGTGAGCTAAGAGTTCATGCAATGTTATAATGTAGCGAGGAATCTGGAAGTAGACAACAAAAATATAAGCAATATTTCAAACACCAATATTAGAATAGAAATGTATTCCGCGACAAAGTATAATTATTAGAAATTATACTGCAGAGAGATGACAACTTTGTTAAAATAAACTCGACACTGTCCTCACATGAGGATATCCCAAAGGGATCAGTATACGTTTCAAAATTTTGAAAAACATACGTTGTTTGTAAACACTAAGCTTAGTTCACGAATTAATTTAACTAGAAAATAAACGATGCTCACAGATGTGAACTGTTTGCTTCAAAATGGAAATTACTATGAAAATGGCATGTTTAAACTAAATTTAATTTTGTTGGTTTTGAATTTTCAACTATAGTGTCAAGTGTTGGAAGTTAGAAACCGATATCAACATAATTAATTACGTATATTTTTCGACACAAGTTTAAAACAATGCCTTTCGCGATAATCCGAACAAAGCTTGAATTTAAGGTGGGTTAGAGTGGGTAATTGTGGTCGGCTGATTAAATTCGTATTGGTCGAAAACTTTTAAAACTTAAAGTTGCATAATCGCGCAGTAAATGTAAAGTCAAACTTTACCAAAACAAAAATGCAATTTTGTTTTACATCCACTCGTTTAAGATATACAGCCGTTGGTCACCATTACAAGACACTGACCACAATTAGACACTCCCTCCCTACAGCATACAAAATTTTATTTAATCATGGATTTGCATATACTTAACAGTTGACAGTTATTGACAGTTTAATAGTTCATAAAATGAACACGTTCATAGTCCGGCATAAAATGTCACGTTTTTAACTTCACTATAAAATTGTATTCAAATTAAATTTTACAAATTTAATATCATTTAAACCTATCTCATACTACTACTTCCTCAATGAAGACAAAAAGTGAACAGTAAAATAAATTAATGTCACCAATATAAAAAATTAAATACCAAGTCCATAAGTTAAATAGGTATAATGATAATAATTATTACTATCTATTAATTTCTTAATTTAAAACAGTGTTGATTAGATATTTGATAAAGAAGGAAATTCAAATATGAAAGACATAAAACATCAAGGGATACGCCCCTATATTTCTGATTCTGTAATACTCATAATATTATATCATCGACAGCCGAAGCCGAAAAAGCTCCACCTAAATATCTGTATATACACATGGATAATTACAAGCATATAGTAGGTACTACACGGGGAAATTAACAATAATGGAGGAGATACGCTACATGAGTTTATTTAATCTAAAATCTACACATACATGAATCCGGAAGTGTAACTTCCGTCTACTCATTAATTTTTACATATATGTACCTCCCTACCCACCTACCTACCTAGTGACAGCCAAACACACACACACGTCCTCACGACGACGTAAAGATTGTAAGTGTGGAAAATGGTAAACGAGAAATTTGGACGATATATCTTAATATAATATAGGTAGTATACATACCTGGTGCATGGGATAAGTAAGAAAAGTTTCCAACGATCGTCCCTGACAAGCTGATTTATTCTCCAAACGATTGAGTAGCGATGCAAAATTAGCGTGTTGTTTACACTCAGTCAACACCTTGAAAGTCAATCAAGAGGAGGATTAGTACAATTAATAATGATTTGTCCAATTAGTCCCTTTTAAATCTCAAATTAAATTAGGAATATCTGTCAAAATTTTCCACTTTCACTTTCCCTTCCTTTTGTCCACCACACACAACACACAAAACACAACCAGTTCCAGTTTTTCACAAATTTTGAAATTGGCGCACCACGTCAAGGCTAATTCTCAGTTGTGAACCGCTAGAGGTGACTAACTGTACATTGTTTCCCGGGCGGACTGGGAAACTGGAACTGGAATGAATTTGGACTGAAAATACTGGAAATGGGACTGGAACTGGGACTGTTTCTTCACCAGGTTAGTAATGTTGTATTTGAAATGTATGCAATGGAGCGTGCATTAATTACGTGATACAAAAATCCCAGATTTTGAACCCCTACCTTCCCGAACATTTTTTGGTATTATGACTGACTGACCAACAAGTAAATAAATATGCAGTTAAATCCACCCCCCCCCCCCCAAAGTATCACGTTTTTTATGCACGTTTCCTTAAAGAAAATAACACATACCTGGAGCGAGTAATGATGATTTCGAACATACTCTTGGTAAATTGACAGCATGGGCAGAAGCATGTCGAAAAGATCTCCTGTATAAATTTTTGGTTATAAAATAATACAGTATTAGTTTATTGAATTAAATATATATGTGGACAGAAATTAATAACAAAAAAAAACAAAACTCTAATAATAAAACAAATAAAATTGCGCGTCTACTTTTCTAAATTCTAATAACAGCAGCCTTTTTCAATAGAAAAATTATTAATTCAACAAAATCAAACTTTTACATGTAGTAAAAAAAACTGAAAACATTACATAATAATCATAATAATGACTAAGGACATTTTACTAAGCTGTCAACAGAGCGATTACTGGCAATATATAATGTAGAAGTACTAAGTAAAGAGCAATAAAATTATTATACTGCTATTTTCTAAGTATATTGCTTCAGCGGCTAACATTAAATATGAAAACTACTATATATAAATAGTATCACAAAAAAATAATAACGAATAACTATATATATAAATATAGTAAAAATTAATATCCAATTTCAATCCAATATAATAAAATTAACTATATAGCAAAAATAAAATATCAAATATATAAGATATCAATATACTTAGATATAAACGCCATTACTAAAAAAATGTCAAAAATCACTAATGTACTAAACATTGAACTGAATAATAGTATGTAAGTATATTATGAGTACTTATCGGAAAAATACATATATAAAAGAGATTACAAAAACGTTATACATTTAAATACGCAAAAATTATTAATTGCAGCTTGCAACGTGAAACAAATATAAATAGTTCACAGGTTCAGATTCATAGAGAGACAAACGAGAAAAAAATAAGAACCTCATAATGTAAGTAGTAAAGCCCTAGTAAAAAAAAATTAGTAATTTGTGAGTGGCAGACTGTTGACTGTTATAATTGCATACTGTGCGCATTATATATATTTTAGTTTTTTTTTGTTACTTAAAATTAGCGCCAGCGCGGTAAAAAAAAATTATTAGCGCAAAATTTTGTAATGTATTTCGTACTAAAAATATATATAAATATTAATAAAAACAAAATATCATAAAAATAAATAAATATTATTATAGATAAATATAGTATTAATAGTATAAAATTGATTGAAAAATACCCCGGGAGGAGAATGATTTTGTTCTTTCGAAAAATTATAATTGTGGTAAGTAGTAGTTGTGGTAAACTGGTAAATAATTAATAATATAGTAATAAAAGTTTTGTGAAACAACAATGAAAAAATTTTGCAAATATTCAAAATGATAGATATATATATATATATAATCAAATACAAGGGGTTACAAATCTGACATAGATTCCAAATCCAAATGCTTTTTTTTATAAAAAAATTTGTCAAATCCGTAAATATAAAAAAAACGAAATAATTCAAAAAAAGTTTTGTATAATATATCAATTCAAATCCATCATATCACAATAATCAAAAATACAAATACAAAAAGAAAACACTTGCAGTAATTGACCAAGAAATTTTGAAAAATACAAAAAAATGTATGTTCAAAAATAATTTTATGTACATCCAAAAACAAAAGTCAATATATTGTTGTCTTGAAAATTAGAAAACAACAAAAAAAAACCTAATAAATTCCAGTTCAATATATTTACTAAATATTTACAGTTATAAAGTCTATAACAGACGTAGGAGATTTTTAAAAATTAAAATCGTCCTTTTAATTCAAGTGTGTATATATATAGTGTGTTGGTGGTTTGGTGTGAAGAAATCAGTCAAAAAAATAGGCTTCGCATTTACACAATTTTTGATGTCAAAATAAAATATTTAAAAAACATTCTAAATACTATATACACTGAAAAAATGTATGAGCATAACTATTAAAAATATTTTACAACACATTCCACTTATTTCAAAAAAAAAATCCAAAACTACAATGTAATATAAAACCACGCATAAATTATTTACGAGCATTTATGAGGAAATTTTTGTACATAGGAAAATATACAGTGAACGACATACATTATTTATATTATGCAAGCAATAAGGCCTAAAGGGCACTGAAAATTGACTATACAAAAGAAGAGACATTATAGATAAAAGACAGATTGTAAAATATACGGTTGACGGTAGAGTTCATAATATTACATTATATAAAGATGTGGAGCGCGAGAGCCGAAATTGGAAATGGAAATTGAGTACTTAATTACAAAATATTTACAAAATTATTATAACAGGATTAAAATAGATAATTGGGTTTTGTGTAGGAACTCTCATCTCCTAACGTAACTCGTCACTATATTATTATATTGACTCTACCAAATGTAATGTACACAAAGTAGAACTTAACTAAAACAGGAAATACTCAAATGCTCAAAATACCAAGAATACCATAAAACCAAAACCTATATCCGAGAACCCGAATGCTACACGACCCAGACAGGCACATAGCATCGTTCGTCGTAGTCGTAGTCGTAGTATACTATACTCAAGAGTGATTGCCCCCCTATATTATACCCATTAGTATACAGAAACTAACTATATACTCACGACGTAATACCTATGTACATACGTAGCTACTCAAACACTCTGCCTCTCGGAGTGAGTCCACAAAGTAAATAATCAAATTTTCTAGTTAATCAACAAACTCTATTTTATCTATATACTACGACGCGACGGTCTATAATATACTATGTGTATAATTTCCAAAAACTCTCTTTTAGCGTAGCTTACAAGGCTTTTCTGTCATATTAATATCAACGACTACTTTAAGACCTTTTTTTGCCATTTCAAAAACGCAATATCTAACCAGTAAAAAAATATGTCTAATACCTATAATAAGAATTATATGCATATATTTTACTATTTGCTTATACACAGAAGCAAAAAAACCAATTACAGAATTAATTGATTTAATTTTCAAGAATTAATTCAATCTTCAGTATATATAGCATAATCTTGCCTAGAACCCAAATATCCAAATAATTCATTCAAACATTCTAACAATTTCTAATGAATTTTTAAATTTTATCAAGTAAAAGTAATCTATTGAAGCTCAATAATTATAGTACTATTAAATACTACTAAAATACTACATATCGTCTGTAAAGAACCAAAATGACATATACATATTTGTAGCTAAAAACAATATCAACTATCTACAAAAATATTCAAATATGTCTTGAAAGCATGTAAATAAAATATTTTGTGCTTTCAAAAAATATGGTAAATAGAGCATTTTACAATTTTCAAAAACATGTAAATAGAACATTTTACAATTTTCAAAATCATGTAAAAAGAACATTTTACAATTTTCAAAAACATGTAAATAGAACATTTTACACGTTTCAAAATCATGTAAATAGAACATTTTACACCTTTCAAAAACATGCAACTGTAACATTTCACGCTTTTCAAAACTATATAGTATAAATAGAACATTTTACACTTTTCAAAAACTCTTTATTAACATTGTACGCATGTTTCTCATTTTGTTTTTATGACATACCTCATTTTGATTCTAGCTAAAATTGAATATGGGTCAATTTGGTTCCTCCCATACGATATAGTTTTACTGCAAGCTTAAAGCTGTGTAAAAAAGCGAGTAATTTAATTCTCAATTTAATGTTCATTAAAAGGAAAATAGGTACCGTATTTCCTAAATTCATATTTCGACCTCGCAGACCCTTGTACAGGCCCTTGGTCTAATACAGAAAACACGGTACGTTAAAAAGTAATGCTACAACTATAACTACAGTTAAATTTTTAAGACGTTGAAAAAGCTGCTGCAGATATAATCACAGTGATTACTATTACCTAATATGCAATGCTATTATACTAAAAAGAATTACTTTAGAAAATAGAAAGCGTTAATAGCTAATATAGCTTAAATAAACCGAGTACGGATGGCCTTGACTTAATAGCTCTAAATGGCGGTAACGTGTAGAATTTAAAAATCTAGCAGTTATTTAAGCAGTAAAGTATTAAAAGCTATCACTCACTAGTAAGTACTACGTATCAAAATATGAGCCCTTCTTATTTTCACTATCTTTTTGAGAATCGACATGAGAATAGTTTAAAAATTTTAGAGGTTATAATAGTTAACAAAATAGTTAAGGTAACAGAAAATTATAAGTGGGTACATAGTTAAAAAGTTGTTTTAAGTAGGTGAATATTTTTAAATCAAAATATAGAAAGATTTCAAGTAGGTAAATTGAATATAAAATAGATTAACTTTGAGGTTGTGTGATGTGATAATATTTACAAAGGTCAGAGGTCAAGGGGAGTGAAAGAGAGTGATTAAAAGAGTAGAAACAGTTATGAAGAAAAAAATGACAGTGGACGACCATAAAAAACATTGTATATATTTTCATTGGACCAAAAATTCACAAGATAAACAAAAGAGAGAGAGAGAGAGACAACAATTAATCAAAAATTCTCTCGGTCACCATCCATTTTTCATCCCATATCATCATTATCATCATCATGTCATTTCAAATCAATAATAATATTTGACCACCATAGGACCATTGCAATTAACCATTGACCATAAATCAAAAAATCAATCAGAATCAAAACTTCAAACCGTAAACCGATAATCGAATCCATTATTATATTTACACTCTTTTGAGACTTTGGTTCGATCTCCATGTCCATATCCTCATGCACAAACTTACGAAATATTGAAATAGACAGAGAGCGGGAATGCACGCAAGGCAGACACGCAACGAGAACGACGTGAATATATAGAAGAAGACTCAAAGAAGAGAAGAGAAATAAATGGGCAGGTGATCGAAATCATTCTTTCATCATCCTCCCTCGAGTACTTGCCTATACCTAAGACTAGAGTGGGCCATTGTTCTATACGAGCTGTGAGGCCCTTAAGGAAGATCTGATGAAGGAATAGAACTGTCTCAACATTTAAAAATATTGAGGACACGTCTTCATGGGTCACCGGAGGGGTTTTCGAACTGGCAGCCATACGCATTGGGCGGAGAAACCCGGACACGACCACTTCTAATTGTTCCACGTATTCCTCCTCCGCTTCCACCATTCGAAATACTAAACTGTAAATTTTAATAGGAAATGATAAGAATATAGTTATAAAAAAATTATTTAAGGTTAAATTGAATTAAGTACCTAGTTTTATAGAGCCTAGTATTTTTGAATCTATATTTAAAGCCAACACCAATTTTAAAAGACACATGTATGTGGATTTATCAACCTACGCTTTATTTACTAAACTCGACAATTTTTACTTTTTACAAAATTAAAATTATGTGTCTTTAAACATATATTATTTACTTAAAAGATCCACACTATAAAAAAGATAAAAATACAATTTGTAAAACCCAACATCTTTTTTATCTTGTGCGTTTGACAGTAAAAGTCAATAATAATCAATCCTTGGTAAAATAAATTAACCTCGTCAATTAGCCTTATTACTCATAATTTCTTTCATTCATATAGCTTCACTAGCAATAAGTTTCTTTTCCCCCTGATAAAAAATCGATAATGACTCGAAAAAGGATATTGACACGTACTGGTTTAGTGGGCAGATGGAACATCAAGATGTATCGTGTGTGAGTGCTTTTAAATATGTCGCAGGCCACAAGGGGTTATTCCCTTTTGCCTGACAGACTAGTCTAGAGATTTTTTTTATTTGCCTAAATATGCTATGTGACAAAAATCTTGAAATGCGTATTTTTATTTACGACAAAAATTAATTTTTTACACACAAATAGTCATCCAGGCATATGAAATATTCAAATTTTCTGTCCGGACTTGGACTTATGGTGAATTAGTCCTTCGGACTGAGGGTATATAAGGCTAGTGGCCTACGACATATACTTATCATAATTATTTTCCCGGCGCTAAATAACATAACCCTAACACCCTAACAGTCACGTTCGGTTCACTCGCACGACTCCGACTCAGGTCAGAATGCAGACCTGTAGCCTGTAGTAGAAGAGTCACGGAAACACCATCACCTCAATTCACGTATTCCCTAACATTACAACTACGGAACGGATACGGATACGTGTACAAAATTACGAAAGAAAATTCAAAAACTTAATTTTCCCCCAATACAATATATATTACTTTTTTACCTGTTTCTTTTCCTCATAGCTTCTGCATGTGGAGATTTGATATACTCATCCACAATTTGTTTCCATCTCCGCCGACATAACCATCCCCTGAAAAAGCTCTGTACTTTCTTAATTTTTTTTAAGTCTTCGGATTCTAGTGTATGCGGCGCTCCTGCATTCGCTGAACTACTCCCACCACCAAGTCGCCACTCTTTTTTTAGGGCACATAACTAAAGACAGAGCAAACAGGGAAAGAGAGAGAGAAAGACACATTTCCATTTCTATTAAAAAATACTATACCGGAAAAGAGACCGACACATACATAAAACACGATGAAAATCTGATTAATATACGCGAGCAAGAAAGACTTTCTTTTTGACTTGGCTAAATAGACTAAAACTAGACAACTTTATACTATAGCGGTTTCCAAGAAATGATTTCCTAGGACCATCCGGTGCTGGTACTGGTGATAATTGAATTGGGAAACTTTAAGCACAAGGATTCGGAGAAGATTGAAATTGAGGGTTTGAGAAGGAAATGAAATCATAATTAAATTGTATCCTTAATTTCCAACATAGGATAGTGTAAGAACTTACTTCGGATCTCAGTTTTTTAATCTCAGAGGCCAATTGTTCACATTGTACAGTGTATTGCCATTTTGCTGTTTTCTCAGATTCTACAATCTAGAAAGTGTAATCAATATTATTAAAAATGTGTGAAACTACTATTTAATTTATACATGTACATGCACAAGTAATGTGGCCTGTCCTACGGACGACATAATTTTCTAAATGAAAAATATTTGGCGCTTAAAAAATTTAATTTTTATTGTTAAATAATGAGTATATTATGACGCTGTATACCTGTAGTAAATGCAAATATTTTTGTTCCAATTCTTCTTTTTGTAACAAAAGTTTGTTGAAACTAAAAGCAAAAAATTTTGATAAGAAAAATATGCTGGTTTCGTTTCAATTTTTTGATTACAGATTCTGTTATAAACTCAGAGCTACAATTACACTATTGCGTGCTCGTGTATATACAAACTATGCAATTAAAAAACATTCACCATATTATAGCATGTGAAAGAAAAAATATGAGTAAAATAGTACCCGCAATGTATAAAATATACTAAAAAGAAAATTAGAAAGATAAATATATATAATGGAAAAACGTGAATCTATACCTGGCTACCCGTATTGCATCAATCCATGCCTTACAGTCAGACTCGGAGTCAGCTCGAAGTTCATAATGTCTCAAATTCTCCCGACGATATGTAATTCCAAAGTAGTACTAATTCAATAATCAAAATTGAAAGTTTAGTCTCATTGTATTTTAAATTCCATCTGAAATATTACTTTATAACTTTTTAGGTAGATATCTGTAATAGAGGCTTCCATTAAAAATAACTTTTTAGATCCATACAATGTACCCACATCTTTTAAAAAGTACCTAAATGCAATGCTCGTAATGCTTCAAAGCTCTGTATATCTTTTGAAAATAAACCCATAAGGTTTAAGCGCAACCACCATGTAACAGGTATCTACAATAATATAATGGTCATATGCCTAAAATATGAAAGTTGATATGAAAAAATTATTCATACATTAAATATTTTTGAATAAGAATGTCAAATGTGACATGCGACTATAGCTATAGTTTTGACCTCCCCCCCCCTCCTGCCCAGCCTGGTTAGAATCGTCAATCGTACTATATGATGACGGTGGTATAGTATATGGAAGGGGGGGGGGGACACAGTTGTTGTAATATTGATCTGTGGAAAAAAAATGACAATTGAATTGGAATTGTAAGAAATCGGCGAGGTGTATTATTATCACTTGAGATACATGTAACATCATTCAGGAGAAAAGAAGATCGAGATGTGTGGTAAAAACTGAATAGGATCCTAAGCAGAGACACCACCACGGTGACGGTCCCGCAGACAAAGCCGATGTCATACAATAAAATGATATTCTTCTAAGAAAAGAAAAAGGAGCAGTAAGTATAGTAGAATTCAACGAAGCGAAAGTATAGCAACGACGACATAATAAGGCCAAACCTGGCCAACAAGACAGAACAATGTAAAGAGACGACGATGATGATAGAATCGATATTTTCTGTGTTATATTCTGTCGCTGTCTTTTTTCGTTTTTCTCGCCGAAAATGAAAACGAGCTGAGCTCTTTTTAAGGTCCGTAGTCCATATCCATACTATACTTTCTACTACTGACAAGACTCATACCTATACAGCCACCATAAAGCATTATTAGAATAGCTCGCTTTGTCCTGGGCGGACAGCGTCAATATCTGCCAAATGTTCTATACCTCAATAAATTGTTTATTTCACATATTGACTTATTGGTTTATGATTGGGCGGTCGATTTCAATGCACCTGTGGATGCAAACACACGATAATGTGTACAATTCTATGATGAGCTATGTAGGTATGGCATGGACGTTCTCGTTTAAATCAATTGCGTGTTCGCGGGGCAGTAGCATGAGAAGCACGAGAAGCAATACGTAGTTTCTGCTTCCCATTCACACAACACAACGTACCTTACACACGAACCACAAAATAAACTTATAACGAGCGGCACGAACCGATAGAAATGGCAATTTATATATGCCCAAGTAATTATTTCGAATTTTGTTTTGTAAATCAGCATAATCAGACAATAATTCAACCAATCTGACCAAAGAACCATCATCCTATAGTCCATATATAGGCTGACAACAAGTTCTCTGACTGAATTAATCGTGAATTGCACAATTAACTTCATTAATTTTCGAGCATTCTACCACTGAATCACCAATGAACTTTTACAATTACTCAAAGAAAATGAGAATGTATAAACGCGAGCAGAGTTTACATGGCATCGTTGAGCGGAGCCGCCGCCGCCGCCGCCGCTAATAAATCTTACAATTAAACGAATATACAGTTACGTTACTGTAAACTGTAAAGCTATATACGGCCTGGCAATCTGCGTATATTACTGAATCGAGTCACGAATGGATTCTGCAATTAAATTATAAATGCAGAATTTTCCTAGAATCCTCTGTCACTAATATCAATGAGAGAGGGCAAGGGGAGTGAATGAAATGTACCTACCATCTACACGTTGTTTCTACTCTGTTTGAATGAGTGGAAGAATCCTCTTACATAAACAGCATTAATGATGCATTGTCATATGCTCCCAGAAGCCCCGAATTACATGTGTAAATATTTATATATGGCAATTGGATGGCGCCTTAATTGCTCTACCAATTGCATTTCCATTTGCCATTTCCCTCGTCAGGATTTAAATCACCTACTTCATTAAATTTGTATCTATGCCTCCCTCCATCCCGCGTGCGAAGAAGCATTTGCATATTATGGAAAATTAAAATTGAAACAGTATTTACTTTCTCTTGCACTTCCGTGAAAATTGAACAGCTATACCTATACATGTATATTTACCTTTAAACAAAATTCGGTTAGAGTAACGAGCCCCTCAGTTGTAAAATATGCAGTGTACATAGGTTGAATTATTTACTCATCAATTAACCCCGTGATTAAATAAGAGAGAGAGTCATATCGTCTGTGAAGAACCAAAATGACCTATATCCATTTGCAGCTAAAAACAATATCAACTATCTACAATAATATTGAAACATGTCTTGAAATCATGTAAATAGAAAACTGTACACTTTTCAAAAACATGTAAATTGAACATTTTGGACTTTTCAAAAACATGTAAATAGGATATTTAGCACCTTTCAAAAACGTTTAAATAGAATATTTTGCACCTTTTCAAAAACATAGAATAGAAGTAGAACATTTTGCATGGTTGAAAAACATGAAAATAGAACATTTTACGCTTTTCAAAAACTATTAATTAACATTTTACGCATGTTTCTCATTTTTTTATGACAGCTCGATTTGATTCTAGCTTAAATTGGATATGGGTCATTTTGGTTTTTTACAGACGATATGTATGCTTGAACATCTCTGATTCTATTTTTGACAGCATCAGGTTGCATCATAGGAAAAGGCATATAGGCCATTCATTCAAATACTGATACTATAAAGCAAACAAAAAGGAACAACTCACGTGTTTTTCTTTAAGGATGAGTCGTTCACAATAACATCCTTCAAGAAATATGACACCAGACGGTCGAACACCTCCTTCAGCCTCAAAGTAAAATAGTAAATTCTACGAGCAAAAATCAAAAAAACATAATGGGAATGGAACATAATATAAGGTACACACACAAACAAAGTATCAAGTGTTTCCGCTTATAGATTTAATAAACTCATCAAAATCTTGTGCAATTTGTATTTTTTTTATGGGCTGTAAAATAGATAAAAAACACAAGATTGACCAACAAATTTTTGGTTGTTGAAAATTGGTTCGTTCATTCTTATTAGATAGTACAAGATTTGAGCTCTCGCTTTATATGTGGCATTAAATATTTTATGATTTCATATATGAATAATTGAATATAAATTGCTGCCTTGTTGAAGATTAAATTTGAATTGTGAGCATCTTTGTGCTCAAAGTGTATCCTATAAAGGTACCAAATATTATGCAATGTATGTGTAATAGTTGAACACTTAAATGTTTGTTTAGCCTGAATGGAATCTACATGCATCATTATTTTATATGCTAATAATAGGAGAGGAAAATGGGCGGAATGCCTATTACCTGAAATAGGATAAAGTACCGACGGGACCACTTGGAAGCTCCATTAGATTTTTTGTAAAGGTAGCCAGCCATTGTATGATCAAATCTTGCCTTCTCCGCCAACATGAGCATTTGGGACTCATTCACCCGGATGGAGCGCTGCATTTTGGGAGATAACATTTTTTCACCTGTTTCACACACCGATCTAATCGGTGTCGGTGTTGGTCTCCAAGTTTTGTTTTCCTTTTCGCCTTTGGTTTCGGTTTTCCTTTAGGACACACTGACTGACGCAAAATTTAAAAAAAACCAACGGTTCCTTCCCTACCTACACTTTCCTCTATACGGTTCTACTCCTAATTAATCCGTCTTTTTAACTTTGTAGTTTTAATTACATTTTTAATATGATTTGGATTTGATCTTTTTGTATAAGCTATAAGCATATCTCTCTCCTTTCTTTCTTCTTTTGTTTTTACATACAAAATGAAAACATGGTTGATGGTTTGTCAGTGTTAGTATTTGATTATAGGACCTTTTCAATATTTTTTTTTAAATATAACTTATATCACCATTTTTTCTTCATTAATGTATAATTCGGAATATTGAATTTTTGGAATTGTAAAAAATCTTTAAGCTTTGTAATACGCAATTATAAAAGTGGGCTGTATATACTTTGGTTTGGGTATAGCGGTATAATGGTAGTAGATACATAAATTTTGAATTTAAAATTAAATAATTTAAATATATATTTTTATTGTAAGAATTGTATTTATGTTTTTTAATTATTATGCATAAAATATATTGTGTATAATAAAATCACAGAAGCCTGTAGAATCAATCTCAGGTTAATTTAATTTAATTATATAATATAAATATAGTTTAAAATTTTTTTCTTTAATAATTTAAATATATTTTTGTCTCGTGAGTCATTCTTTTATTTTGTTTGAATTTTAATTTACGTAACGCGAAATCATTTGAAATGACTGTCTATAATGACTTGTCACAGTTCTGGTCTATGGTCTATAGTTGCAACTACAGCTACAAAATCACGGTGTTCGAATCACGGTTACCATTTATCGAGTATGCTTTAATTTTGTTTGACATTTCCGAAATATTCTGTAATTTAATTCTTAAAGCCTACACTTTTTAACTGTAGCGCGGCTATTCATTTTTGTATGTGTATAGTGTCTTTTCTTTTCATTTTACCCTGTTGTTTTCCCAGGGGAAGTCTTCCCTGTTTTCTTCGTGAGTTTCTTGTGTCTCAAGTGTCGCTTCCGCATTTTTTTTCTGTTCTATTCCAATATATCAGCTGTGATTCTAATTTTCTTTCTCTCTCGTTCACTTTCTGTATAATCGCATCACACACACAGTACCAGTCACAGCACAGTCAGTCCACCGGCCGCTATGTACCTATATGCCTTGGCTTTCTTTCTAATAATTTTAAATCAAATTAATAAGTATGGAATGTTGCTGACTTTTCTTGACTATAGCGTCGTCTTCATCGTGGTTTAAAAAAATATATAGTGTTTTATAATTTTTTGTAAACTTCCCCATTTATGAAATACTATGTACATACAGTATAAAATTATACATGTAGGAAATATCTGTAACTGTAATTAGGCCAGTATTTTTTGTAAACAGGAGACACTACTAGTATTTTACAGCTGTTCTGTGTAATTGATTCAACCACGTAAAAAAAGAAGCACGTCACTTTTTTTTCCAATTGTGTTAATTTAATAATTGTCAAATTAATCCCATTGTTTATAATTTTTGGATTTTGTTGTTTTTTTTGTAGAACTGACTAATTTTGTAGTAAGCTAATTAAGAGTAAAGCGAATCGGACAGTGTAGTAAAATGTAGCACCAAATATGAGGAGAAGAAGTACACGAAAAAACGTTTCACTCCTCACGATGGGCTTCCCAAATTTCTTATGCCCTTTTTTGCTCAGTTTTTTTCCTCCAATTTTCCCTGCCAGTGCCAGTGCCAGGCAAGTGCAGTGTTTGCTCACTACTTATGTAGGACTTCCAAAGGGCTTTGACTTTTATGCGATGGGCTTCGTTCTTCTTTCTTTTTTTTGTGTAGATTTTTGCACACAAGTGTTTTCGTGTTATTTTTGTCTGTAGACTGTAGGCTTGTTGAAGTTGAAGGCGGACTATATGGTTTGGTTCAGTAGTGGTTATTAGTTGATTTTTTTTAAAAGTTGAGATCTTTTTTTTTGCTTGTAAGACTAGTGTATGAGGGAACCACTACAACAACTACTACAACTACAGCCACAGACAAAGACTGGCGAGATGAGTGCGAGAGAGGGAGAAGAGTAAGCGAGGAATGATGATGATGATGATGATGATGACGATATGATATCGATACTTGAGCACGTCCTGCACCGTTGACACAATCTACTGGTTTCAGAGGAGCTCATCTCCGATGACAACCAGTTGCTCTTCCTCATCGATCCACGAGCCTTTTACTCTCTCACTCACACACAGTCGACTTTCTCTTGCTTTCTCTCTCGCTCGCTCCGCTTTCTCCAACTTGTTCAGAGAGAAAAGTAGAGAGACTTGTTCATCTTCACGATTCCACATCGAAAACTCACAAAATAGAGAAAACAGAACAGAGAGACTTGAGGACGCTCTCGTTCGCTCACTCGCTTCCTCGCTCGCTCTCTTTTTTTTTCGTAGTGTGGTGCTTTCTCCCAATTCGGATCCCAAGCTCAAAATCCGTCCAGGCGCACCACGTCCAACCTATCTCTATGTCCTACATATTACATGAAAGAGCTCCACTCGACGATTACGATTACCAATGTATATTTACACATCTAACCTATGTAGAATGTAGATAGAGTCGCTAGACTGGAGACACTACGGCGGGTCCTTCTGTCTGTAGCAGGTTTAGATTCATGGATATGTATTTGTGGGAAACATATGTAAGCCTTTTATTCAATTGCAAAATAGGCTATCAAATATCGCTTCAGTTCCAACAGACAACAATATTCTAGCAAATCAAAAATTTGTAATTAATATTCGAAATACAAGAAAATTCCCTTACAGGGGATTCGCTTATACAGGAAAACTGCTATAAGGGACCACTTCAAAATATTTGGTTGGCCAGCTATGTTTTCAATGTTAAAATTATCCAGTTACAAGGGAAACGCTTTAAGGGACAAATTTAAAATATTTAGTTGGCCAGCTATTTTTTTAGTGTTAAAATTATCCGGTTATAAGGGAACCTCTGTAAGGGACAAATTTAAAATATTTCGTTCGCCAGCTATGTTTCCAAGGTTAAAATTATCCGATTATAAGGGAACCGATATAAGGGACAAATTTAAAATATTTGATTGGCCAGCTATATTTTAAATGTTTAAATTATCATATTATAAGGAAATCGATATTAGGGACAAATTTAAAATAATTAATTGGCCAGCTATATTTTAAATGTTTAAATTATCCGATTATAAGGGAACTTATATAAGGGCAAATTTAAAATATTTGATTGGCCAGCTATGTTTTAAAAAATTATCCGGTTATATGGAAACCGCTGTAAGGGACAAATTTAAAATATTTAGTTGGTCAGCTACGTTTTCAAGGTTAAAATCACCGTACTATAAGAGAACCGCTATGGCAAAAAAATTAAAAAAATTTGGTTTGCTAGCTATGTTTTCAGTGTTAAAATTATCCGGTTATAAGGGAACCGCTATAAGGGACAAATTTAAAATATTTAGTTGGTCAGCTATGTTTTCAAAGTTAAAATTACCGTACTATAAGGGAACCGCTATGACAAAAATATTAAAAATATTTGGTTTGCTAGCTATGTTTTCAGTGTTAAATTTATCCGGTTATAAGGGAACCGCTATAAGGGACAAATTTAAAATATTTAGTTGGTCAGCTATGTTTTCAAGGTTAAAATTACCGTACTATAAGGGAACCGCTATGGCAAAAAAATTAAAAATATTTGGTTTTCTAGCTATGTTTTCAGTGTTAAAATTATCCGGTTATAAGGGAACCGCTATAAGAGACAAATTTAAAATATTTAGTTGGCCAGCTATGTTTTTAATGTTAACACTATCCGGTTATAAGAGAACCACTATAAGGGATTACACGGCTATTAGGGACAGCTTTTCTCCAATTTCTGGTATTTTGAGTCACTTAAAAGGGATTTTGTCTTGAGGAAAATGATAAAAGTAAAAAATAAGTCAGAGTCGAGGGAAATCCCTAAGACAGTTAACAAGGATTCCGGTTACAAGGGGCAGATTTGGTCAGTCCCTTTTAAGTGATTTTTGTCTGTATCATGAAATCTTTACAATGCAAGTTGAAAATGCACGAACCCTTAGAAAGTTCAAGATAACACATTCTGCACCTTTCCATCTATATTCCCAACCCAAACTATACACTCCAACAAAAGGAATTTATTATATAACCAAAAACACAATGTATATTGTATATATAGGGGCCCACATATATTACATTGCCATCTATATGAAAAACACAATATAGGCTCAGACCCCTATTAACATTCTACTCTACATGCCCTAAGAGATAGAAGGTACCTGTAACGCACTCCCTAAACTAAAACGACATGTTCATACATTAAGTCCCTGCCTATCTAACCGTGTATAATAATCTCAAGTATTAGAACAAGATACACATGCTATGCTGCACACAACCATTCCCTACAGTCTACTGCCTACTACTCTTTAACTGTAACTGAAACTGTAGCCGTACCGTAGACTGTAGACTGTAGACCGTATACCGTAGAAGCTTAAAAACCTACATACGTACATACATACATATGTACATTCTTTCCCCCACGTTTCTACACGTAAACTACAAACTCACTGACAATCTACAATCTACATGCTCCTCCTAAACATCAATGTAAAAAATGAGCGCCGAGCAAAAGGACAGGAATGTTTGTAGCTTTCACTCTCTGGACTTTGGAACGAGCTTCAACAAAAGGGTTCTTCCTACTTACGTTAGTGATACCATCTTAATAAATTGACCCCCCTCCCTTATCTCCAATATTTTCCCAGAATCTTCTACATTTCTACTACAAAAATTCAATGACGTCACTCATTAATACCACCCGAACAAAACTAGATCTGTGCCTCACAAGTCATATGTGAACCCTCCCCCCGAACATTAAGACAGTACTGTACAGCACAGTCATATAGCTATATATGTTGGTCTATATGCTATTACTAGAATTGAGAGTCAACCTTCAACTTCATCACATATATATGTACGCTCAGCCGTTAAAACCAAAAAACGACAGAGCTACTGCTACGGCCACTGCTACGGCCACAGCAAAGGAAACGGCAACGGCAACAGCAAACGGCTAGGACTCCTGGGATGGCCATGGACGACGTAACTGTCGACGTAGGTACATAGGAAAAGGAGAAAGTAGAAAGTCCTCGTCCTCCTGGAGCCGTAGACTCTGAGCGTGAGACGAATACTGGAGAACAGGGAATGAAACGTTCAAGTGTAAAAGTTGTGAAAGCATAATAATATATCGCATGGAAAAAGGAAAGTTGTCTCAGGTCTTTCCCTTTACCTATTGGTATACTCCACCTTATACAGTGAACAGCCTGTACAACTTACAAAATCCACACACACACACACACACACACAACTATTATACAAAGTTACTCCCGTTTTTCAGGAGGAGCAGGAGCAGCAGCAGGAGCTTTCGGTTTCGGTGTCGGTTTCGGTCCAGTCCGCTCAGGACTCAGGCCTCGGTTTGCATTATATAGAAGAGCGGCGGCTCTCGGCATTCCCTTCTGTTTCTATCCGAGGGAAACCTCTACAAAAACGAAACGAAACCAAACGGGAGAAATATAAGGGAGAGGGAAGAGAGACGGGATATTGATTTCCAGAGAGTTCTACTTTTACTTTGGAATTTTCACAGTGATACTTTTCTACTTGTAAGTAGTTGGCAGTAAGGCGCTATGTGTTCGGTACCGGTACCGGTACCGGTACCGGTACACACAGTAAAGTATGGGGATATGCGTATTACTATCTAATATTACTATCTCTCTAGATAGTGCTGGACTTGCGTGTGGCACTATAGAGCCCCTCACTTTTTCTTTTTCTGAGAGAGTTCCAAACTTGCACTGCTATTAAATATGTTTCGTCTGTCATGTAACATTCTGTTGCCGTTGCCGGTTTTCCTTATGGCTGCATGGTGCACATAGGTACATAGGGAGTATAGAACCGTTCCCGTATAGACGGAAACCGACACAAACAAAGGAGGGACAGACAGACAGGTATATCACATATAATATAGCACATTATCATGGTACATAGAACGTAGTAGTAGGTCGTAGAGCCATTTATGCCGTTATTAAAGGTGAAGGTGCAAATGTTTTTTCCACACCAAAAACGTCTCATGTCGACGTCAACGTGGACTACTGTATACTATACTGTGTCCTATAATTAGGTTATATCATGGGAACGTTATTGGAGGGGAAAGGGGACGGAATGGGGCTAGCCACATAATTATTATTTCAGTCTAATGTAACTACGCCAACGCCAACCTCACTGTTGGTTCAGTGTATTCTGAACTTTAGTCTAATGGTCATACTAATAAGGGCATCAAATTAAATTTTAAAGTTTGACTTTCAATATAACGTGACCGTAAATCCGTAAATTATGAATACTTTGGTATACAAAACAAATACATGAAATAATGCTTTTAAATTCTACATAATGAAAATACACTGATTGTTACTGTGCTACAAAAAATGTAGCAAATTACAATGCAAATATATGTTTAGTGTTTTAAAAGGAAAATTTCGTTTTTTTTGAAACAATAATTTATTAAAACATGCAATTAGATATGCATCGAAAAACTATATAGCACAATCAAAATTACATTATTAATGCGATTGCAAGGGCTATATAACGCTAAATCAACAAAGTAAAATAAACCAAGGCAAACCATTATATGACATGACAGACCGTCTGTGAAGAAACCAAATGACCCATATCTATTTTTAGTTAAAAACAATATCAACTATCTACAAACATATTCAAATATTTCTTGAGAGTATTTAAATAGAACATTGAGAAATTTTCAAAAATATGTAAATAGAACATTTTGCACTTTTCAAAAACATGGAATTAGAACATTTTGCACCTTTTCAAAAATATGTAAATACAACATTTTGCACCTTTTCAAAAACATGTAAATACAACATTTTGTACCTTTTCAAAAACATGGAATTAGAACATTTTGAACTTTTCAAAAACTCTTAATTAAAATTTGACGCATTTTTCTCATTTAGTTTTTATGACATAGCTCATTTTGATTCTAGCTTAAATTGGATATGGGTCATTTTGTGTCTTCACAGACGACATTATGATATTTCATTCATTTCGAAACTACATATAATTTATTACAGTGTGCCACACATATTTCCATAATTAAATTTCTCAATTTCAATTTTCGCTCAATTCTAAACAGCACAATGACATATAGCTGCCCACTCGTGTGTATGAATAATTACACAAATATTACAACTGTAAAATATTTCTACATTCTATCCAAATAAACCTTTGTGTGTGCACTGTGTGTCCCATATTAAAAAATTGAAATTACATACTAAAAAGTGTAAAGTTCACATTTTATAAATTGCACAATAGAAATTGCACAGCTCAGGAATAACAAGAACAACAGAACCTCCCAAAAGTCCTAAGGGATACTTTAGTATAGAGATACCTACCTACCTACCTTCCTGCCTACGTTTGAAATACACTCGTCCAATTGTTTGTCCTTTCACATCACATATCACATTATATATTGCATTACACAACATACAAATTCAAAGTTGCAAGTAATAAAATCCTCTTTAAAAAATAAAACCGCATTTAATAGCATTGCTTCCAGTTCCAGTTCCAGTTCCCGAATAAATAGCAGTGCACACACACCGCACCGGGCCTCTAGGTAGGTAGGTAGGGAGGTACTTTGAAAACAAAACCAAAAGCTACCTAATTTAAATTCAAAACTGTGCACAAATATCATTATGATGATTCAAAGGAAAACTTCATGTCGAAACCGAAACCTAATATCCGTACTTACGTATGTCTTTCTGTCGGGGTCGGTCCTAGTCTCGGTGACGGTGTCGGTCTCGGTTTCAGTTTCAGTGTAGATTTCATAGTGTCGGTTTGTTGAGTCTTTCAAAATATTACCATAATATTTTGAGTGCAGGGGAAAGTACAGAGAGAGAGAAAGTTAGAGAAACTGTAGAAACAAGAGAATATCATACATAAATTTAAATGTGACTATGTCTGGGTCTGAATTCTGAATCTGAATCTGTCTCTGAGGGGATTTGGAACTACTATATGTTATACGTAGGACGTAGGTAGGTACGTACGAAATAAATAGACAATAAAAAGAGTGAAAACGTCTGTTTCTCCTTGTCTCGTCTCTTGTGAGATGTGGATTTGGATTTCGGATTTTGGATTGATTGTGGGTTTCTTTCTACTACGTCTACGTCCAACGTACAGTTTCCTTCGTCATTCGAATAGTCTTTACTATGGCCGACACAGTCCTCTCCGCAGGGCCGGGCCGGATAATGTGGCCAGCGCAGTCAGCCCCCGCTGCTTGAATTTTCGAAACAAAATGTAAATGGAACATTATGCATTTTTAAAAAATATGTAAAATGAATATTTTGAATTTTCAAAAACATGCAAACAATTCTTTTAGTACATTTCAAAAACATAGAAATAAAACATTTAACACTTTTCTCAAAACAAGTAAATAGAACATTTTGCACTTTTCTCAAAACATGTAAAAAGAATATTTTGACTTTTCAAAAACATTCAAATTAAAGTTTTTGTATATTTCAAAAACATGCAAAATAAAACATTTTCACTTTTCTCAAAACATGTAAATAGAACATTGAGCACTTTTCTGACTCAAGTAAAAAGAACATTTTGCACTTTTCTAAAACATGTAAATAATAACATTTTGCATTAATAAAGAAAACCATATATCAAATAAAAATAGTGGTTTGTGTATGGAAACAAATTGCTAAGCCTAAAAGTAATTCCTTCGTCCAGCCCTGCCTCTCCGAGTTGTTCTTAAGGAGAGTTATACTCTGTATCTATCACTGTACAGTGCAATGGAGTGTTATATGTGAGCTTTAGCTCAGCATACTACAGCGTTTCTCTTTTACAATTCCATTATGTGTTCGTCGGAGCTTGAGCTCTGCTGTTATGGGGCTGGGAAGTGGAAGTCAAAGCTGAAGGCGAATTCGTTGCCAAAACGAAGACCTAAACCGAAACCGTTACCGTTACCGACGTCAGGACCGGGACCGGGTCCGGGATTGGGACCGGGACGCAGAATACTTTGCTCAAGCCGCAAGGAGATCGGAGGTAAAGAAGACTGAGAAGAAGAAGAAGACGACGGGGAGGATCTGGGCAATGTTATGGTGCTGGAGATTCTGAATACTACTGGAAAGAAAAGTAAATCTGAAAAAGAATAAAAATAAAAATGAACTCGCGGAGCTGTACAACACTGTATAGTTTGGTACTGGGACCGGGATTGGGACCGGGACGGGGACCGGTACCGGTACCGGGACCGGGGAAAAGGCCGGGTCTTCCATGGTTGAGTCATTTCTTCTTCTTGTAGTTTTTGTCTACTACTTGTTCTTGTTTTTGTTCCCAGCCTTGTTCATGTCCTGTCCTGCTCCTTGTTCTGCTCCTTGTACAAGTCCACCAGGTTTTGACTCTAGGGAGTTTATTTTATATTGCATATGTAATCTCCACACACTCAAACATGCAATGGGCTCGTTCTCCTTCTTACTTCTTGGAAACGGTTTTACACACACTTGTAATTATAAAATTTATACCTATGCATGTCGTCTGTGACGAACCAGAATGACCCACACCCAATTTAAGCTAGAATCAAAATGAGCTATATGTCATAAAAACAAAATGAGAAACATGCGTCAAATTTTAATTAGGAGTTTTTGAAAAGCGTAAAATGTTCTATTTTCATGTAGTTGAAAAGTTGCGAAATTTTAAATTTTCTAATTCCATGTTTTTGAAAAGGTGCAAAATTTTGTAATTCCATGTTTTTAAATAGGTGCAAAATGTTCTAATTCCATGTTTTTGAAAACGTGCAAAATGTTCTAATTCCATGTTTTTGAAAATGTCCAAAATGTTCTAATTCCGTGTTTTTGAAAAGGTGCAAAATGTTCTAATTCCATGTTTTTGAAAAGGTGCAAAATGTTCTAATTCCATGTTTTTGAAAAGGTCCAAAATGTTCTAATTCCATGTTTTTGAAAAAGTGCAAAATGTTCTAATTCCATGTTTTTGAAAAGGTGCAAAATGTTCTAATTCCATGTTTTTGAAAAGGTGCAAAATGTTCTAATTTCTTGTTTTTAAAAAGTTGCAAAATGTTCTAATTCCATGCTTTCTAAAAGGTGCAAAATTTTCTAATTCCATGTTTTTGAAGACGTGCAAAATGTTCTAATTCCATATTTTTGAAAAGGTACAAAATGTTTTATTTAATCGCTCTCAAGACATATTTGAATATTTTTGAAGATAGTTGATATTGTTTTTAGCTAAAAATGGATATGGGTCATTTTGGTTCTTCGCAGACTATATGGTGCTGGTTGACCTTGTTGGAGAGAGAAAACAAGCCATTTGCGAATTTTGAAGTCTTGCTATATACTTACAATTAAAAAAAGCAAGCTGCCGCCTATACATATCATACACTTGTTAACTAAAACCGAAGGACGTCTCATGTGTAATTATATACGATGCAAAATTTGCATGCAACTGATGATTGTTTGTAGGACGTGAAGGATATTATAAGCCAGTATAAAAGACAAAAACAGAGGTGATAGGGAGTCCTTTACAACCTCTATATATTATAATGGGTGTAAAATTTTCAAACTTTAAAGTTTTATTGACCCAATCAGTGACGTCATTTGTGGACGAATCCAAACGAAAAACTGTTTTTGAATATCACCAGTCACCAGTGAGAACACTCATTTATCAGCTATACTCAATTTAGAAAATTCAAAAAAAAAAGATATTTTCACTCAATTTTGCAAGTTTAAAAGCGCCAAATACGTCTACACGTTTTGTTGTCACAAATATTGCTTATTGATTGATTTCTATTTAAAGCCAAGCAATTAAAAAACTAAAAAAAAAGAAGTAATAAAGTACTTAGAAGTACTCGTCTTGTTTTTCTTTGCTTTTCCAAAAATATACACGCAGCCCCACTAAAATAAACATAGACTGTATATCTAGGTAATGTATATTCAATACCAGGTTATGAATACAGCACATCATAATAAACTTTACCGTTCCCGTTCCCGCTCCCGTTCCCGACCCCGTCCTTCCACTACATAATATATATGGGAAAAAATGGGAAGGATACGATTGTAAATAATAGAGATACACAAGAGTAATAATAATAATACAAAAAAATCGAAGAAAATACTCGGAATACCTGAGACACGAAACGTAAAAGTCAAATATGTTGTGGGGAAATATGAAATGAAATGTCTGTATAGGTATATGGATCTATACCACATACTATGTATACGCGTGGGTAACTACTTAATTATACGTACGACTAAATACATATTAAATATACCACTGAATAGCCTATGGGCCATATAAGGTCTAAATGTACATATGTATACATGCTATGCGTTCTTTCATATACCTTTGTCAAATTGTGCATGCTATATAATAAATCTATAAATAATTTTTTATAGTATGTATCTTTATTATTCTTTCGTCTTATAGTGGTATAGTTTTTTATTATTGTGTGTACTCATGGAAAAATATGTTGCGCTTTTTTACGTATTTGTAAAAAAAAACAAACAAAAAAGAGGTATGTAACTCCATTTTCATCAACACGAAACCCGAAAAGTAAGAACAAACCAACAGGTTCTAATTTGACACTTAATAAAAAGCGAATAAAATTTTAAGACATTGAAAAAGCTCGCATATATAGATGAATTGGATATTTTATATTGAAATAAAAACATTTTAAGTATGCAAAAAATATGAAAAAAACAGACATTTTTAACACTAGAAAAAAACTTAACCAAAAATCCATTTGTGAATTACATATTTAAAAAACACATTTTTACATGCTCAAAAAATCCGTAAATACGCATTTTTACATGTTCAAAAAATCCGTAAATACACATTTTTACATGTTTAAAAAATCCGTAAATACACATTTTTACATGTTCAAAAAATCCGTAAATGCAGATTTTTGTACATTCAAAAATATTTAAACACACATTTTTTAGCATTCAAAAACACCTATATAATGTGCATTTTCATGTATTACGTATTTAAAAACCAAAATTGTAAAACACATTAAAAAAATCTGGTAATACAGATTTTCGTACATATTCGAAAATATTTAAACACATTTTTGAGCATTAAAAAACACCTTTATATATACGCATTCTATTAAACTGCATATTCAAAACCCCACATTTTAAAACACGTTCAAAAAATCCGTCAATACAGATTTTCGTACATATTAAAAAATATTTTAATAAATAGTATTATGGTTATCGGGGAGTAAACGTTATCAGATTATACCCATAATCTATTATGTGAGGTGAATTGAAAATGAAATGTGAAAAGTTCCGGAGGAACAGAAAATAAATAAGATGCTGCTCGCTCGGAGTTCAAGTTCCAATTAATTTATTGTTCAGTCTTTCGTATTGAGGAAAACTCGTATGGACGAGTAGTGTTATGAATTTAGGTATACCAATGAATGTGTATGTATTTTACCAATGATACATACTGCGCGCTAGAACAATACAATAGAATAGTACGGACATGAGTCCTGCTGATGTGGTGGTTGAGAGGAAATGAATATGGCTCAACCATCCTGTATTGTGAAATATACATGGTCATTCGACAAGTAATAAAGTCATAAAAAGTAATGGCTTTTGACAGGGTGACGAGAGGATCGAGGATCGCTCTTGTCAGCACAAATAACATACAATGCTTTCTTATGGAAAGGCTTCTCAAACTTGACAACTAAAAGTCAATAATAATTTCCAAATATTCATCTCCATGTTAATGGAGATGTTACAATTTGACATTAACAATATAGATAATGCTTTCTGCATCTTTCTAAGAATAATCCAATAATATTCGTAATATGATTACTAACTATGGAATTTGCAATGTGCTGAATCCCTCCTTACCGAGGACGGGATTTACGCAATAGATGTAGGATGTCCAATGATGACACCTACTTAATTATGTCAAATATATGTATGTCTATATACTGTAAATATATCCTATCTATTTACATGTTGGATATAATGTCTATATTTTAACACCCTCCTTCGATTAGAGGTTCAAAATAAACAACAAATGAATGATCCGAAAATCGATAAAAACTCTAATATAGAATTAATAGATAAATGTAAATCTGAACAATTTTAAAATATGAATAAAATCAACAATCGAATTTCAACATAATTAAATTTGAAATGATCATAATAATAATAATACACCCTAAATAACTCTATCTCCAGATGAGACGGTCCGGTGTGTCCAGGTTGATTTGTCCAGTCATTGATGTGGGTCTACGTTAGCCACTTTCTGCATGAATGTTCATGATGGTCCGTGTAGGATCTGTAAAGTCCGATGTCGGAAGTCCAGCTAGCTTTCTGCGTCTCTGGAACTGATGTACTGGGTCGTGGTCGGCAGGTACTTCGCTCGACTCGCCAGGTTTTCCAATGTAGGGTAGAAGAGACCAATGTGTTGGCTGCCTTGACATGTAAAGTGGGTCCTTATACAGGTTGATATCCCGTTCATTTACTGTCACTAATTTCTCCCGTTTAATGCATGGTATCTTTTTACTTAACCATCGCATGATGAGTATTACCAGATACAATGTCATGGTAATATTCCCAATGAGATCGTATTGATTTATGGTTTCCCGGTCCGGGACTTCTTGACCTGAGTCAAGGTACGGCATGGTGCCTAACGTTGGCTGTGATAGCAAATTCTTGAAAATCTTTTCGGTAAGTGGTTCCTTCGACACGTATTCAGTGGACGGAACTGGATAAACAGGATATAGCTCTAGGTAGCTATCCTTCGAATAGTCGAGACATTGACTATTCGGAGAGAAAACAGGTGAGAATTGTATAGTATAAAACAATTTTCCGGTTTGCTTGATGAGACGTTGAAAATGATAGTAGTCTCCCTTATTCACAACTAGAGTTGTTGGCTTTTCATTTTTAATCTTCTCAGAGGTTCTGAGATCTCTTACTTTCAGGAATTCAATGGAATTGTATTCTTTGACATATGATATGTCTTTCTGCTTGACCTTTATTTTCAATTGGTTTGCCATTGATTCAATGGGCTTCATGATTTCTTCATGTTTCGGTCCCGGCAGGTGTTTGGTCATAGCTTTACTTCTCCCAATATGTATTGTGCACCTGTGATAGGTGGCTTCTTGTCTCTCACTGTTGAGAACCCTTAAAGGTCCTGAACTTACATCTGTGCCAGGGTGTACGACATCCTTGGTAAGATGATACAAATTCAACAACAACATGTACTTGATGTGTTTTTGCATGGCGGGGGTTTGTCCCGGCTTACTTTCTCTCTTGTTTTTCGGTCCGGCGTAATTCGGAGGTTCTTTTCGAGAATCCGATTTTGCTGTAGCCTTTATCGTCTGCTCACTGCTTAATCCCTTTGGAAAAAACGATGATACAGGATTAGTTTTGAGAATTTCAATAGAGTCATTCTTGACAGAGTCAATTTCTTGCGTGGAGTGCTTTCTCCATAGATTCGGTTGGAACCAGAGCATTACTGGCTCATCATTGGTCCAATCGATGTCTTTCTTTCTGAGAGATGAATGTGTTGTGGGTAAGTCATTTTCCAATTTGACGTAAACTGGAGTAGAATAAAGGCGATTGCTTCGGAGGCCTACAATCGGGTAACAGGTCAATCTTAATTCTGACATGAATGGCTTGCAAATATTGCTTGAAACTTCTACAGGGCACCAGTGTGAAAGTGTCGACTGCTTCGAAGTGCAACTGCGGTTGATTAGGTTGATTCTTATAACGCTCTGTTCTGTAATAGCTATGAATGCTATGAACTTACTTGACCTAGAATCGGTCACGTGGATATTGACAGGGTAGCATTCTGCTCCTGTGTTTCGGTCTTCTTGCTTTATACTCCATGGTAAAAGAGAACGAATATTCCTTCTATCATTCAGAAGGAAATCACTTGAAACTTCCTTTATTTCTTTAATTATTCGGGGAGGATGGAGAATGGAGCCTCTTATTTCTGTCCCTCCTTTCTCCTGAAACTTTCTCTGGGAAACGGAATCAGATGTAGTCCAACTCTGAATCCTAAAGGCCAAAGTTTGACAGCGAACTGGGATTCGTGTCAAATGCCAAATGCGTAATGACCGTGACGAAGTTGCTTCAATCTTCGCTTCGGATTTTCTTTGTAAATTCGGAACGTGTGTGTTCCTGGTCTTGACCAATGCTTGCTTGGGAACCCAAAGGAGATAACATCTTCCAAGCATTCTAACTGAGGTAACACCTTTTTGGTTTATTACTTTGGTCATTGGAGGGTAGTCCGTCCTCCAGGTTTCACAGTATGAAACGTACAAATCTTCTTTCTTATCTGTAATGCTTTTGATAAGGCAACTTCCTCGAATCTTCATGAAAATTAAATTCTCATAAAACACAAAATTTTCCATTACCATTGAAGATGAGTTGAAGTCTGATGTGTCCTTTCTGATAAAGGATATCCGGGCAATGAAGCTCAAAATTACGCTCATTGCGATGCACTGCTGGGGTATCGTAACAGGTGATAAACCTTGATTGTTCCAGTGGTAAAACGTGTAGAGTTTGTAGAGAGTTTCTGAACCTAAGGGCGGTAACTTCCGTCTTTGATCCTTTCCGGTTCCTGTTTTTTCTTCTATTACGGAAAAACTGTTTGGATTCGTCCTGTAAATCTGGGGTCTGCTGATTGCAGAATCCTTAGTTTGTTTTGTCCATTTCGTCTGCTCTGAGACTTGCTTCTTTCCATTTCGACTAATGTCTATGGTAGGGCCAAAGTGTGGCGCTTTGCTCGGGCTATCCGAGGCTGAATGATGGAGAGAGACTAAATCCTTGGATGTTTCAATATCCAACCGACTTCTCATGTATCTCATCTCTCTCTTAGTACTTTTACTTAAGTACTGTTGGCTCGGGGTATCCGAGGCTTCTTTCTCCGTGTTTCTCTGTGGCTTATGGTGGCGGAGAATATTCTCGTAAATGATCAGGTCGAACATTTCATGATCATAGAGAGTAACCGATTTTTGGATGCTATATCTTCGACAGTAGTGTCTGCCTTTTGAATCCAGTGGCTTCTGCTTCGAAGGCTTATATTGTTCTACAATGACAGAATTACTGGCTTCATTCTTCATTTTACTTTCTCCTATGATTGCGGAGGTTAACAATTCAACTGATAGGTTGGATGTTCTGGTGTCTTCAACTTTTAAGACAGATCGTGTCTTATTTCTGATCTTGAAGGGATGATTGCATTTTATGCTTGGCAAGAGATTCGATGTCTGTTGTCTTCTCTGTCCCTTCCCGGATCGATGAGCACTCTTGGTCCTGATAAGGTAGAAGTGGGAGCAGTGAAAACTTCCTTGCTCTATTTTCATTTGCTTATTGATACAACGACTTTCTTTTGCCTTGTAACGAGATGCTTCATTTTCTTTCTCCAAGAGTGTAAGGCTTCCGGCTCGTTTTTCCATTGATGAGTCTAGCCATAGTTGTCTCAAGCTTGTGAGATTAATCAACATAAATTCACGCTTCGGGCGTGTTGTCTGGTCCCTGGCAATATGAATGCTGTAGGGAACCAACTTCTGATCAAGTAATGATCGCGAATGAGTGCCTGATTGCGCTTGCTTGCTTACATGTATTCGTGATGAATTCAGGGCTTCTGGGTTCAGTGTGAACGCTTTGTAGTTTTTGATTGACTTCCCCGGTTGGGGGATGTCCCAATCTTCAGTGTACGCTGGACAAGTCAAATGCCTATTTGTTGTCCCATGACGTATCTTCAGTCCTCTTCCAGGGTCGTACCCGTGTAGCAACGTGCGTAAAGTGGGTCCTGGTGAGTGCAAGGGGAATGTCCCCGCGGATTCGGACCATTCGAGTGTCCTACCGCCTATTATATGGAATAATAGCATAAACATGATAAGGCAAAGTGTTCTAAGTCTTTTCTTGACTTGTAGAGAACTTCCTCTTGTGTGCTGGGAATTATCATGCTCTCGTGAGGCTTGTAATGTCTGACTTCTTAAATGTCCTTCCAGCTTAACGGGGCTAGCTTGCTCCCTTGGTTGTGCTTTCACTTTTCTGACCGCTTGGGGTCTTGATGACTGCTTGGAGTCTAGACTGCTGGAGAGCTCTCGAGTGTCCTCATCCAGTGACGGATTTCGTAATTTTCCGATTTCTTCTATTTGTCTATGGCTGACTGGGTCTTTCCAGATTTCTTTCAAGTCTGCTTTTGTGACAGGCTTCCAATTCCTCCGTCTTGCGTCCATCTCTTTCTCGGATGGTGGGCAAGGGAGTTTCTTGCCATAATGTTGCTGAGTAAGGGTACCTTCAATTAGTCCCTTATGGAAGGCTGGGCTTCGCAGCAATTTCTGTGGAATTCTTCTGTTTGATATTCCAAGATCTCTTTTGTCTTTTTCTAGCTTGAACCATGAAACTTCCTGGCTGAACAGCTGTGCTGGCAGGGTATATTCTTGTCTGGGTTTCAATATGCCTTTTTCTACCATTTCTTGGAGGCACCAGAGCTTACGTTTTTCTTTCCATGTCCAATGTTTCAATTCTGCTTCTTCATAGAGCATTTTCAGGTATTCGGCTGTGGCTGATAAGTAGAATATCGGTGTGAGCCATTTTCTGAGGCCGATTTCACAGGTGAGCATATGTAGCTCCAAAGCTGCCTTTTGAGTTTCGTAGATTGCTACTATCTCGTTCTTAGCTTTGTCCTTGCTTTCCCCCCTTACAGTGGACGTGTTCCAGTGTACTGCGGACTTGTTCAATGTAATGCATCCTCCGAAGCGATGGACGAGATGCTGTGATATGCCGAATTGGACTTCAACTGCATGTTGGACTTCCAGGTTCCCTTGAGTATATTTGGGATTGTAGAAATAACGAAGGTTATCGTCTATTGTTGTGTATAGATAGTTGATCAGCTTCTTGACTACAAGGTAGTCACGTACGGTGTAGTTACCGGTTTTGTCCGAAATTTTCTCCATAGTTCGGGAAATTTCTGGTCTTGTGGAGTCTCTTATGTGTAGGAGACCACAGATTAAGTTGTGGCATTCCATGTAGTCCGATTCTAATAAATCCGGATTATGGGCCAACGGTTTGGGGAAACTCGGAGTGGTGGTTTCTTCACCATCTTGTTCCTCTAATTGGTCGTGTAGACTGCTGATCCTTGTTTCTTGAGAAATGCTCAAGTATGGGTCTGTAATGTAGACATCAATGTGATTCCAGTGTGTTGGATTAAGTTTTCTTTCTACGCCGAATGTACTGTTCAATTCGTCTGCGATCCGAAAGAGATCAGTTCGATGTGTGGCTGTGACTAGCGCTTCTTGTCCTTCGAGGAGAAAACATGTTCTGTGTACTACCCCATGGGGGTCCGTATATGATTGAATGAATAAGGATTCATCATGATTGCATCTGTAAAAGTGTGATTTCTCGAGCTGAAAGTAAAGACGTCCGCTGAACTTCATTTGTTCTTTCATGGTGCGGAGTGAGATGCCCGTGTTGTAAACTAGCTTGTAGTTATTCTTGTAACCATCTGGTGGTTCAATACAAAGTACTGGATCGTCAATGTTGACTGCGTCAGTAGGTAACTTGAGTATAAGTCTTGCCAGGTATTTTCCCTTAATACCCGCGTCCGCTAGAATAAGCTTCGTCGTAGCGGTGTGTACTACCGGGTCGTATCGGCGACCAATGTGTCGGTAGTCAGTTGTGATGAGCTGGGCATAGTAAGTATTAGTTCTTACGCAATGAGAATATGTCCAGGTTACTTTTCGGATCTCTTGATTCGAGAATCTCGGGGATAGCGTCCATATACCATTTTTCATATGTGCTTCCATTTCTTTGTCCATGGCCATCTTCCAGAGTGGGCTGTCTATGGACTCGACTGCTTCTAAATAACTTCTAGGTCCGTTAAAAAATTCTCCTTGATCGTATACAAGTCTAGTGATGTCTGGGATCTTGTGATAAAGATTTGTCTTCCCAGTTGTTTCGGTATTTTTTCTACCTTTTCGGACTGTGAACAGGGTAAGTCTGGATACGACCCTCGACTTTCCTTCCTGTTGAGTGATGGGCTTATTCTTGCCATTGTGATTGAAATTGTTCCAATCGTTGATGAGTCCTTCTGTAATTTTCGCTTGCTGTGAAGCTGGATGATACGTGAAGTTGACAGGATAGGCCTGAACTTTCGTTGTCTTCACTTCATCTTTCCCTTGATTGGGGATAGATTTCTTGTGGCCAGTGGCTTCTGGGCTTTGGTGCTCGTCTGTAGAGCTGGAGTTATGAACACTCGTGCCTCCCGGTTGCTTTGATATGCTTAGGCTGGAGGTGAGGTCATCTGATATGTCAGTCAGTGTATTGTTGAGAGTGGTCATCTTGAATGTTCCACTTGTCTCGGTGTCCCCCCGGCTGAGACTATCTTGAACAGATTTCGTCTTCTTGTTTCTATGCCGTTTTCTAGTTTTCTTGGGACTTTCTTTCGCCGTGGCAGGCTCTGAGACATTGCTCGGTTGTGAGACTTCGGGCCTTGTGGATGACAAGGACTTTGTTACTGTATTTTTCGGAAATATTGGTCTAATATTCATCACCAAATTTCCCGTATCGTTGTGTTTACTGTCCAGAGTTTTGGCTTCCAGTATTTTCGTAAGCGGTTTCCAGGGTTTGCTCTCCCAGGAAGTTGCGTCATAGAACGATACTCCGTTTTCGTTTCCCAAGTAAAATAGTTTCATATTCTTACATGCATGGGTGACCGAGAAGATATTTGCTGCTTGCGGGAGATACCACACGTTGGTTAGTAACTGTGGCTCCCATGATTCTCCATTGTATGCGGAGATTACGATCGATCCGCTTCCGGGCGACGTGACTTCCTTCTCGTCGGCCAATATGAGTGTCTGCTCTCCGTCAGGGAATTCGGTGTATCGGTAAAACATGTCCAAATTTCCACACAAGTGTACGGAGGCTCCCGTGTCACATGTCCAATTGAGACGGGCTTCCTGAGGAGTCGGTTCCTCAGTGTATTTGCCTGAATTAGGGCTTTTGGCTATCTGTATGAAATCTTTCTGATAGGCTTCAAATACTCGAAGTTCCATTTCGGCTTCAGCGTCATAGCTGTTGAACTGAGTGTTACGGACTTCAGGGATGTCGAACATTAAGCGTCTGACTTCCTCTCTACGTTGAGATGTAGACTTCGACTGTACTTCGGACTGAGTGGCTGGTTTTCCACCCTCCTTACTGTTGTCGGTATTACCAAGTCTAACCATGAATGCTTGGTTCTGTTGGCTGGCTTGCACAACATCAGGTGAATTGTCAAAATTACTGTTTGAGTAAGTGGGAAATAATTCTTTCAGTAATTTCCCCCGGATGGGGATGCACCATCCTTCTTGATTGCAGTTATGCTCTGAGTCCAGGACTGTCGGAGCTGCATATAGCATGTCAGCTATTTCTTTCTTCTGTGCGATTCTTGCACATAGTGTGATGGGATTATATGTCAATCCAAGTTTCTTCTGTACTGTCTTAAATGAGGGTTCAGTTGTCCGTTTTCGGATAAATTTCCTCTGATTGATCAGGTATGCTTTGCTATGACATTTCCAGCGTCTTGGTACTGGTGTCGTTCCGGAGCCTGGTGATGCTCCTCTCCCGTTTTGAGAAACGCACGAAAAGTACGTTGGATCCTCATGGTCCAACTTCTTGCTTTTCTGATTGTACCAGGTAAGAAACTCTGGTTCCATTTCGTGAAGTAGATCACTGTCTTTGTTCATGAGGATGTAATATCCTAGGATATGGCTCATGTACTGGTCTCGATCAATAATCGGTGAAAACGGGTTTGCTGCGATTCCTTTTCGCAAGTCTGTATTGTTGAGCTTGTCAACATAAACAATGTGTGTGGAGGACTGGGATTTTTCTAAATAAATTGCCCTACGTCGCTCCCGTGCTCTTCGAATCAGGCCTTGGAGTTCCACTTCTGATTCCTTGAGAATTGATTCTAAATCTTCAATTCTGTCGTCAATTTCTTTGAGACTGACTGCATAGTCTGAGTCATCTTCACTGAGCACTTCGGATTGTGACTGATGGCTACTGTCATCTTCGTCGTTCAATGCTGAGAAATTCGATGAATTTTCTGAGTGTATTTGTGTAACATCTGAGTCAGATGATGACTCACTCCATTTGCGTACAATTTCTATTTTTTCTTCAATTGTAGGAGTTTCAGGGAATTTGAGATTATTTCTTCTCTCCCTTTCTTCATTGAGTTCGTTCATGGCACGGTTATACATGGCGTGCGGGCGTATCGGACGTTTCGGTATGTCCTGCATATACGGCTTATTATTCGGCAAGTCTGTGCCTGTTTGTTGCGCTTGTTGCGGCTTATGTCCATTGAATGACTTCATTGAGAGCGGTATTGTTTCCTCGCTTTCTGCCTTTTCATCAGGCTTAATGCGGACCATAAATACTTTATGACTGGTGTCCGGCTTTGACCTTTTCTTAGGTATTTCGTCCTCCGTCACTGGTGACTGGACTAGAATGGTATTTTCGTCCTCCGTCGTTGTGGACTGGACTATACGTTCTGATACGACTTTCGTCGGAATTGACTGGTCTGAATTTCTATTTCCGTCCTTCGTCAGTGGTGACTGGACTAGTCTTGTTATTTCGTCCTCCGTCTGACTTGACTGGACTATAACCTTTGCTACGTTCTTCGTCAATGTTGACTGAACTGTATTCTTCAATTTTACGTCCTTCGTCGTTGGAGACTGGACTAATTTCGGTATTACGTCCTCCGTCATTGGTGACTGGACTATACTCGTGTTGAATTCAATGCCTGCGGTTGAGGGCTTATAATCTTGAATTTCTGGAACCGAATCTATTATTAGTAGAGATAGATCGGAATTATCCATTAATGCGGGCTGTGCGGCCGCTTCTAGGAATTCGATTGTCTTGTCTGTGTCCTGAGTTGAGAAGTACAATGACGATAAGTTTGGTATTGTCGCTTCTGATACTGGATAGAGTTCGGGTTGTAGGCCAACTTCTACAGTAATTGTCGGTTCATGTGGTGCTGAGATTTCAGGCTGTAGATGAGAGGTAATTGTAAATTGTCGTCTCTCGAATCTATTCTCGATTTCAATCAATTTGAAAATCGGTGATTCCGAAATGCGGTTGCTCCCGGGCATTTCTTGTCCTGTTTTGAACTTCTGTATTTTGTTCAGTATCCGTTGTAGGATTTGGTTCCTGGTCGCTTGACGACTCCAGGATCTTAGATAGTCAAAATAAACGTCTCCTTTTCTGAGAGTGGGTATCATGATCTGAATCAATATTCGGATTGTATCCTTATTGTACTCTTGAGGTGTGGCATCCATATTGCCAACCGTGTTCAGGTAAAAATCATCTCCCGTGTCGGGGTTTGTTAGGGCTTGGAGCTGTGTCCAAAATTCGTCTTTTGACATTGCCTTGAGTACGTGATACCTCGCTTTGAGGGTTTTGTGCATCTGAAGGGGAATTGTTCCGTTTAAAACTTCAGAAATCGGGAAATCGGCAGTTCCCTTCATGGAGAGTTCTCGGTGATAGTGGTCGGATGCGACCCACGCATAGTACAGGGCTTTAACTATGTTGCCTGTGTATGGCATTTCCAATGGTGATGACCAGTTGCCATATTTGACCTCCCAATATTCATTACAGTTGAGGGTTTTCATGAACTCTTCTTCTTCTTTTGTGAGAATTCCTATGGTAGGCAATTCTTGAGTGTCTTCGGGGATTTTTTCGGTTACGGATTTATTTTGAATCCTACCTTTGCTGTGCTTTTCGGTTACGGATTTATCTTGAATCCTCCCTTTGCAGTTTTCTGAAATTCCTTTGCTAGGTAATTTCTGTAATTCTTCTGGGAGTTTTTCGGTTACGGATTTGACTGGAATCCTACCTTTTCTCCTTGTTTGGTTTCCTATGGACGGAAATTGTTGTAAATCTTCCGGAAGTTTTTCGAATACGGATTTGAGTTGAATCCTATCTTTTCTTCCTAGATTTTCAAAATTTGATCGGCTCACAGAGTCTCGTTGCTCTGAATGTGGCCTTTGCTTATTTGCAGATACTTCAATGTCCTGCTGCTGTAAGTACTCCGACTGATCGGGGCGAGTCGACACACCTTCCGTCAGGAGTTTAATGGGAATTGGAATTTTCTCTGGGGATTCGAGATTTCCCAGTTTTTCGTCCAATTTTCGCTTTTTGTCAGCGTTTACTTCAAATGGCTTCGAATTGAAGGCTTTTTCGTTTTTCCAAGTTTTCCGTCTTCCGGATAAACATCCTAGACTAAACTGGTACATTTTCAAAATTTGAAGGAGGTAGCACTACCGTCCTTATGGAAATGAGCTTCGATTTTATTTATTTCAGATTCCCCCAGGTGACTAGTTTTAGCCTGGCGAGAAGTATGTAGTACCCGGATTATTGAATCTCGGGTCGAGGGGCTTATTAATTCGATTAATGCACTCTGATATGACGAGTGGCTTGTAGTGCGCCCTCCCGGAGGTACGTAGCGTTCAGAAGTTAATTCTATTCTTCTCTTGAATTCCGAATTTTTTCAATGATGATCCTCTTGATCCTCTTCTGAGCTACTCTTCTCCTCGGATATTTCCACTATCAGAATTTCCTTTTTAGGGGATAATTGATAGCTTATTTCCTCGAGTTTACTTACTTAACCTCCGTCGGATCCGCTTGTTAGGCGGTTCGTTAGGTTTAATTAAGTATAGTAGTGTCGTTAGCTCGCTGCCGTAAAGATGAGATCTTTTCCAAACGGATTAAATAGATCTGTATTTTGTCCTTTTCCAAACGGATTAAATAGGATATGAGATTCTTTTCCACAATGGATTGAAGAGAATCTATAAATATTCTTGTCCAACAGGATTAAATAGAATATTTCAGTCTTTTCCCAACGGATTAAATAGACTCTTCACAATATTCTTGTCCAATGGATAAATAGAATTATTGTGGCTGTGCTCAACTTTTCCCAGTGGATTAAACAGTTGACACGAATGTAAGTAGGAAGGTCTGGGATTTTCGACTACTTTGGAAATTACGAAGAATCCTCGGGTGCACTGGCCAGTGTCTTAGCGGGAGGACTTCTTCGGTTTTAGTTACTCGAAATCAGGGTAATAGCAATACCCGTGCTGATAACGTAATAAATAGTATTATGGTTATCGGGGAGTAAACGTTATCAGATTATACCCATAATCTATTATGTGAGGTGAATTGAAAATGAAATGTGAAAAGTTCCGGAGGAACAGAAAATAAATAAGATGCTGCTCGCTCGGAGTTCAAGTTCCAATTAATTTATTGTTCAGTCTTTCGTATTGAGGAAAACTCGTATGGACGAGTAGTGTTATGAATTTAGGTATACCAATGAATGTGTATGTATTTTACCAATGATACATACTGCGCGCTAGAACAATACAATAGAATAGTACGGACATGAGTCCTGCTGATGTGGTGGTTGAGAGGAAATGAATATGGCTCAACCATCCTGTATTGTGAAATATACATGGTCATTCGACAAGTAATAAAGTCATAAAAAGTAATGGCTTTTGACAGGGTGACGAGAGGATCGAGGATCGCTCTTGTCAGCACAAATAACATACAATGCTTTCTTATGGAAAGGCTTCTCAAACTTGACAACTAAAAGTCAATAATAATTTCCAAATATTCATCTCCATGTTAATGGAGATGTTACAATTTGACATTAACAATATAGATAATGCTTTCTGCATCTTTCTAAGAATAATCCAATAATATTCGTAATATGATTACTAACTATGGAATTTGCAATGTGCTGAATCCCTCCTTACCGAGGACGGGATTTACGCAATAGATGTAGGATGTCCAATGATGACACCTACTTAATTATGTCAAATATATGTATGTCTATATACTGTAAATATATCCTATCTATTTACATGTTGGATATAATGTCTATATTTTAACATATTTAAACACACATTTTTAAGCATTCATAAAAAACATAATATATGCATTTTATTGTATTACTTATTCAAAAAACCCTATAAATACTAAACACACATTTCCGTCATTCTCTAATATGTAGGCACACATTTTTTAGCATCTCAAAAAATTTTTAAAAAACGTATTGTTATTATTCTTGTAACTGCACAAATACATACTTTTACATTCTTTTAAAAGACCATAAATACAGATTTCCGTACCTTCAAAAATTTTGAAAAACGCTAATGTCTGAGAACACATTCAAAAAATAAATTTTTATAAATTTAAAACTCCCCTTTAACTACATATAGTAGCATAGATTTCAACATCTATTTAAAAATATAAAAGCAAATCTATTTTTTTAGCAATAAAAAAAAGTTCAAAACTTTTCAAGCAAAATTTCATACTGAAAAAAAGTCTTGAAAATTTAGAATTAAAAAACTTTTCTTAAAACATTTTATGCTCTACATTCCAGGAATACGTACTTTCACCTTTCACACTGCCAATATAAAGCCACTTACTAAAGGCCAAAGCACTTTCACCGTATGAATTCTACATGAGATAACCTGTAATGTATATGGAAACCCAAGACTGCGCGCCGCCATACCATAAGATGAAGGAGAATTACCTCCTGCGTCCCATAGTCCCGCAGTTTCTGCCTACTGAAATCCAAAAAAAATGTCTAAAAAATGTTTTCGGATACACATATTATAATGGAAAATGGAAAAGAAGCCGAAACCCATAAGTAATCATAACCGCCCAAAAGAAAAGGCCCTCGTGTGCCTTTTATTGTACTTTTGAGTTTTCTCTTATTATTCCCCATCAGTGCATAATTTCATATGCTATATCCACTAAAGAAACTTTCAAAACTGTATCCAAAAATTTCCATCTCTATAACTCTCTAAAAAAGAAAGTAAAAGTTTTAGTTTGAAATGTGTGTGTGTGTGTACTGCTCCGTCCGTTCTGTATTCGTTACGTGGGGCACCGGCTGCTACACGAACAGGGCCGGACGAAGGAATTCCTTTTAGGCAGCAATTTGTTTTCATACAAAAAACACACCATTTTGATTTTATTGATGGTCTTTAGTAAAGCAAAATGTTGTATTCACATGTTTAAGAAAAGTTTAAAATGTACTTTTTACTTGATTCAGAAAAGTGCAAATTGTTCTATTTGCATGTTTTGAGAAAAGTGGAAAATGTTTTATTTGCATGTTTTTGAACGGTACAAAAAAACCTAATTATTTGCATCTTTTTGAAATGTACAAAATAATTTATTTGCATGTTTTTGAAAAGTGTAAATGTATATATTTTTTTTACATATTTTTGAAAACTCCAAAATGTTTCATTTACATTTTTTTTTAAATTAATGCAACGGTGACGGCCATGGCCGCATTATCCGGCCTTGTAGGTACACGAATATTGCAAGGAAATTTTGCAACAACAGTTAATATCTGTTACGTTACGACATTCGAATACCTGAGGCTAATGAGGCTTTAGCAAAGAACTATGGAAATGTAAAGTTTAAAGGTTGAAGGTAAACAATTTATGGTGGAAGACAATCCGAATTCGAATCTGAATCCGAATCTGAATCCGGATCCGGATCCGGATGGCGGGCTGGGATCCGCAGGTACTATACATACAGCCACAATAATTACAATTGCCATATATTAGAACCATATTAGAGCCTATAGAGCCCAGCGAAGCACACACCTTACATCTCTATGTATATACACATACAACAATACCACTTCAACATCTGTACACAAAACTCTCCCATTCCCATTTCAACACAATTGTTTTTGTTTTCTCCATCAGCTATTTCGGCTTCGGTTTTCTCCGGTACTCCGGTTGGTTTTTGGTTACAGATTACGGCTGCGGTTTGCATCTGTTTTCCTCACGTAAACATTCTCTGATTGGGATTTAGAATGTTTCCCTGTCATAACAATAACAATAAAAATCTAGGATTACCATTTCACCATGTGGTTTCTTGTAAAAACAAAAGTAAAAAAAAAACGTAACTTTTGTGTACCTTTATGAGGCTTTACGGCTACGGCTACGGCTACGGCTACGGTTACGGCTGCGGCTATTAGGATTGTTTTACATAGTTTAAAACAAATATTACCGCTTTTCTTTGCTTATAATAGGAGGCCTTGTAATAATACTGATAGTCATAATAACAAACGACAAAAATTTGTGAGTGTTAAAAATAGAAAATAAAATGGAAAGAAATTAGAAATGGGAGCAAGGCCTTTTTCTTTCTTGCCTTTTTCGGTTTCGTTTGAAGTTATATGGTAGTGGAAAATACTGTTGTTGTTTTTGCTGTGCTACATACTTACAAAAGTTGTAATTTTAATTTATTTGTATTATGAAGAGACATGAGAATATTTTGTCGTTGAAAGTTGAAAGGAATGATTTAATAAATTAATTAACAGAATTCTTATATGACGTGTATTATTGACATTGACAGCGGTCCTCATATACTGTGAGGAAATTACTTTTAGGCATAGGGCCATATAGAGCATGGTTTTCGTTATGTTATTATTATTTAAGATATATGCCTATATTTTGGAATAAAACATTTTAGTATATTTAATATGAGTGTAGAACAAAAAGATGTTCAAAATCAAAAACATCAGTGATGTTGATGCAGATTGAGCTGCTGACGAAGCAAAATTGCCCATTGCCCATCTTTATTTAAGGACATCAATAAAGTGTATAATTTTTGGTTTTTTATTAGCACCATAGGCAATATGTAGTATACTAGTAGTAATAATTGCTTATTTTTTGCAACCAAGTAAATAGAATATTTTGTACTTATCAACAACATGCAAATAGAATATTTTACACTTTTAAAAAATACTTAGAATGTTTTACTTGTTTGTTTTTTAAAAACACTTAAATAGAAAATTTTGACGTTTTCAAAAACATCCAAATAAAATATTTTGCACTTTTCATAAGAACATGCAAATAGAATATTTTGCACTTTTCAAAAACATCCAAATAGATTATTTCACACTTTTCAAAAACATGCAAATAGAACATTTTGCACTTTTAAAAAACATGTAAATAAAGTATTTTCCACTTTTTTTAAACATGAAATTAAAAATTTTGCATTTTCAAAAAAAAAGTAACAAACGAACATTTTGGACCTTATAAAAACTCCTATTTCACATTTTAGGCATCTATCTGAGCAAATATGTGTGTCAAATATTTTGTAATAGCTCATTTCAATTCCAGTTTAAACAGAAATTGGATAATTTTGATTTTTCACTCACGATATAATTTAAAATTCACACAACATGACAACTATCAAGAGCGTTCCTACATATTGTACAGAAAAAACAAAATTCACCCTCAACGTTATTAACATACACAATATTTTCATTTTACCATATATTTTAAAATAGTAAAAAAATAAAAATAAACCGCAATATGTATGTTGTGCAGTATGTTTTGTTTATCAGTAATGTTGCACAATATCCCACTTTCAATAATAATTCAATGTATAAATAACAATTAAATAATGTGTCTTCAAAAGTACGTGCAGGTAAATGCGTGGAACATTGGTATACATGGTCATAATATATAATATATCGTCATCCTCTAGTCATAAAGGTAAGAAATCTAATATATGTATATACAGTCCTTTATGGGATTACCTTTGTAGTAATGGGATAAATGAGAAGCTTTAGCCCTTTTTTGCGGATTTAGATTTTGGATTCCGTGTCAAGTGGCAATAAAATGATTTAGCTTTTTGACTTGATTTTCCTCCTCGTGACATATGCCTTCCTCCCTCCACTCCTTCCCTTTCAACGACTTTTTTTTTATCTCTCTCAATAAAAACATTACACTCACTCATCGCCGAGCGTCAGAAACGGGGAAAGCGACGAAAAAACTAGGAGCGAGAGAAAAGAGAGAAAGAAGGCGACAGAGTATATTATGAGAAAGTGAAAGCAAACCTGTCGCTCGCCCGCATTTTTTTTCTTCTTCTTTTTCTTAAAAGAACCTTTTTATATTTTTCCCTTCCTTCCTTCCTTCCTTTCTTTGCCTTTTCTTTCAATAGTTTCGCCAATCCCACAGGTGACAGGTTCTTCTTGCTACGTGTGTCGACAGTGAAGACTCAAAATGATCCATTTTTGATCTACAAAAACTTCAAATACCATTGGTCCTATGAAAAAATGGAAATTTTAGAACATTTTGTATATTTTGAAACCGAATAATTAGAATGTTTGGGACTTTTCTAAATCATGTAAATATAAAATTTTGAACTTTTTTTAAACACGTAACTAAATTGAAAATTTAACACCTTTCAAAAACGTGTGAATAAGACATTTTTAAATTTTAAAAATATGGAAATAGAACTATTCGCACATTCAAACAAGTGTAATTTGGAAAAAATTGCACATTTCCAAAAAAGGTTGATAGAAAATTTTTGCACTTTCCAAAATTATATTAAATACAACATTTTAAATATTTTAAAAACTAATAATTAAAATGTTTTGAAATTTTCTAAATCATGTAAATATATAACATTTTGAGCTTTAATAAAATTAAGTATTTAGTACCTTCCAGAAAAGTTTAAATAGAACATTTTGCAATTTATGAAACATGAAAATAGAACCTTTAGCAATTTATAAAACATGAAAATAGAACATTTTGCAATTTGTAAAACATGAAAATAGAACATTTTGAAATTTTTAAAACATGAAAATAGAACATTTCACACTTTTAAAAAAGATGCAATTTAAAAAAATTGGCACATTTAAAAAAAACAGAATAGAACATTTTTGCAAATGTATTTAAAACAGTTAAACTAAATAATTTACTTTAAAAACAAATATGCAAATAAAACATTTTGCAATTTTTTTTAAACGTAGACATTCTCTTTATTTAGCGTGTTTTTTACATAGCTCCTTTTAACTGTAAGCTTTAATTGGAATGTTTTGGATATAGGTTATTTTGATTCTTCCCAAACGATAGACACGATACATGCAAGGTTTTAAAGCAGCATGCATAGCACCCATAAGGACCATAACCGCAACTATAAAGCTATATCCACTAAACTCACACCACGACCACAACCACCTGCCTACTTTTACACCTATCCTATATATGACCTATACATATATTCATTGCTTCATAATTGCACACGTCTCCGACTGGAACTATTTCAATCGCTATCGCTCCTATTCTATATATGCACATCATCCCAATGCCTATAAACATATTATATTAAATTGAAAGCAAGAGTTTTAATTAAACAATTTAAAAAAAAAATTAAACACATTCATATGCGTTGGAATAACACATTTTGGAATTTGGAGTTTGGAGACTGCTCTTTTGTGGTCTGGTTCTCACATTCAATGCATCTCAGTTTGTAAGAAAAATGTCCGGCAATAAATATTTAAATTTAATAAAATATTATTTTTAACAATTAGTGAAGCGGTCGGTGTGTGTGCATAAAGAAGGAATATATTGTCTATGAAGAACCAAAATGGCTCATATCCATTTTTAGTTAAAATCAATATCAACTATCTACAAAAATATTCAAATGTATCTTGAGAGCATTTAAATAGAGTAGTTTGCACTTTTCCAAAATATGTAAATACAACATTTTACACTCTTCCAAAATATGTAAATACAACATTTTGCACTTTTGCAAAATATGTAAATACAACATTTTGCACTTTTTCAAAAATATATAAACAGGACATTTTACAGTGTTAAAAAACATTAAAATAGAACATTTTACGTTTTTCAAAAACACCTAATTAAAATTTTACGCATGATTCTCGTTTTGGTTTTATATCATAGCTCGTTTTTTTTAGCCTAAATTGGATATGGGTTTATTTTAGCTCTTCACAGACGATATTTACTATCATAAAAGAAGAATCAAAATGGCGCATATCCAGTTTAGGCTTAATAGAACTAAAATGAGCTACGCCAAAAAGAATAATAAATGAGTCAGATACATAAAATGTCAAGTAGGTACATAAAATAATTTAAGAAAGCAAAGCTCATTCAGAGCATTCTTGTGTCGATTCAGAAAAGTGCAAAATGTTCTAATTACATGTTTTTTGAAATGTGGAAAATGTTTTATTACCATGTTTTTGAAATGTACTAAAAAAATTATTTGCATGTTTTTGAAAAGTCAAAATATTCTTGCTACATATTTTTGAACAATTACAAAATGCTCTACTTTAAGTAAGTCAGTTAAGTAACATGTAGTACATGTTTTGAGAAAAGTGGGAAATTTTTTATGTGCATGGTTTTGAAATGTACAAAATAATTTATTTGTCTGTTTTTTAAAATTGCAAAATATTTTATTTACATGTTTTTTTTAAATTCAGGCAGTTCCTGTGCAGCTCCTACGCTGGCCGCATTATCCGGCCCTGATTTTTGATTTAATACAGGAATTAACATTCAAAAGTTTTGTATGGTTTACAAAATATTCAAATAACAACATTGACGAAAATAGACTTTCTGTCTGGGTGAGTTTGTTTAGTTTCATAGACTGGGCTAAAAAAGCTTATCATTGTTATTGTTATTAGTATTCAGCTATTCACATTATTGTTTCCCCTTGTTCTGAGTTGTCTGTTGTCTATTACTATCTAAAAGGACTGAATGACTCTACTCTACTGTGACCGCATCTCATAACCGATCCCTTTCAGAAGCAGCAACAACAACAACAACAACAACAAGAACAACAACTCTAAAATACCGGCAGATGAGACAAGGAAATAGGACGGAGGAACATGGAAAGTTTGAATTAAAATTAAATTAAAAGAATATTCTTCTATATAGGCTTTTGTATTTGTCCACTGCTTCATTTCATTGTATTATGTACCTCTTGGTTTTTAGATTGATGTAGAATTGTAGTTACAAAAAGAGCTATATGCTCCACAAATAAACAGGAAATAATCTTTTTTGACTTTGACAGTGTTCTATAGCGTTGAGCGCTATCTTTCATTTTCCATCCTTGATTTCAATTGTCGAGATCTTATTATTATTTTTTTGCGCGAGTCTCTAGAAATAAAGTTTTTGGAGAAAATACAAACAAATTTGCGAGCTTTGTTTTCGTCATGTCTTTGTTCGACTTCGACCGTTTTCGTCTGTGTTCTTGGACGACTTTGACGTATGGACTTGGTCGTATTTTCTCCTCGTTTCTTGAGCTGCTTGCTGTTGCTGTTATGTACCTACCTACATTATTTTGTTGAGACATTCAAGGAGACGACCGTTGTCAAAAGTTAAAGCATTCAAAAGTTTGTCTATTGTTTAGGTGATTTCCACTCTATTTTCTATGTATTTTGTAGATATGCATAATATTTTGCTTTTAATTACTAATCATTATTTTGAATACAAAATTACTTGACTGTCTTCTGTAAACAGTTTATATAGGTACGCACTATTTTGAATATTTGATGTTAGAAATAATTATGAGATGAGAGGAGGGGCTAAGAAAAATGTACTCCCCCTCCATCGCATCGTAAGTAAAGAATATTTTTTAACATTAGTTGTGGAGCGGCCATCTTGTAAAACTGCAAAAAAAATATTAAATAATAATTCATGAACTTGCCTTATGTTGCAATGTTGAAGTGCCTGTTGCTCTATATTTTCAAAATGGAAAAAACTGTAAGCAACAATTTTGAAATTAATTTAAAAAAGCCGTATGTATATTTTGATTTTAGCTTCAAAAAAGACGTAAATAGTTCATTTTGCAATTTCAAAAAAGTCGTAAATAGTTTATTTTACTATTTAAAAAAATGCGCATATATTTTTATTTTCACTTTAAAAAAGATAAAAATAATTTCTTGCTTGCAGTTTAAAAAAAGGCGTGAATAGTTTTTTTTATTGTTTTTTAAACACTCAAATATTTTAATTTGCACTTTCAAAAAGGTGTAATAATTTATTATTTCATTTTGTAGTTTCAAAACAAGCGTAGATAAAATTATTTTTCAGATTCAAAAAACATGTCCAATAATTTCAAAAACGGCTTAAACAATAAAATTAGTTACAGCATTAAAAAATTTGTTTATTTTGCACGTTAGGAAAAGTCTTTTTCATTCTGCACTTTAAAAAAAAATATAAGAAACTTTCGTATAAGTGTTTATTTCGTTTTCCCGTGCATTACTAGTTCTAGATTAGTACTAAGGTAGACATATATGAATAGTATATTTTAAATTTTGGACAAGAAATTAAATTTGTGAGTATAGTGAAATATATTATGGTATTTGTAAGGAAAGCATAAGCAGTAAAATTTGCATTTCAAAATATTTTGTAAATAGTTTAATTTGCATTTTAAGAAACGGAGCGCATATAGGTTATTTTGCAGTTTAAAAACAAAAGAAGAAAATTTCAAGTTTTTGAACAATTTTAAAATTTTGTATTTCTAATATTCAACACACCTAAAACTAAAACAGAAAAGCAATAATAAAAACAAAGCACTATTTTGAGCTCCATTACCATCATTAGCCAGGTCATTAAACCGGTCCATATACTGTATGAATTGTAAATAAATATTAAAACTCATTGTAAACTCTTTTTTGAATCTCTTTGATATTTTTAATTAATTTAATTACCACAGCATGTCCCGCAAAATTAGACCAGCCATGGGCGTGATTTGAACTTTATGTAAGGTAAACAATACTATATGTAACTTCTAATAGGATATTAATACGGTTTTCAAGGAAACGCTATATATGCTTCATAGACCCTGAACTAAAAACCATCATAAGACCAAATCTAAATCCATGTAGATTTGACCTTGCTCTTGAAAATGAAATTCCAATCCCCGTAATAATCTTCACGAGACCTACTTTTGTCTCGTCTAAAAAGCTTCCTATACAACTTTCCACTTTCACTCCTGTCTCTCCTCATCTGGTCTGGTCTTGCTGTACTGTAGGTATCGGCTCGGTTCGGTTCGGTTTTTGGTTGTTGCCAAGCAAGATGTGTGGCAGCGTGTAGCGTGTCTCCTCTGTAGTTCTGTAGTGCTGGAGGTGTTTCAGTTCTTTTTAAGCTTTAGTCTCTTTTGGAATGTGAGCTCACATTTCCAATCCAATCTCCTTAAGTTGATATTCAGTTACCTTTTTGCCTTTTCACTTCGTACAGAACAACTACCTGTATGGACCCTCGCACCGTTGTCGGTTCGGTTGTCGTTATGCCGATGTTGCGAAGATTAAAAGGAGATAATATGCGCTACAAATGTGACATAAATCGGTACGTTGCTGGAAGCGTAGCTTGTAGTTGTGTTTTGTTTTAGTAGTGTATCAGTACACATTATGCCTATAATATGTAACAAGTCGTTAAGTAGCTTTCGTTGTCGTTGCTATAACCAATGTAGTATGTATTTCGAATTTCTAGTTAGTAGTTAATACAGAAGGACGTATTTATTTATGAAGTTGTAAAAATGTGTAATTGATACATTTTGCACTGTATAACATCGCGTATGAGGAACGTTTTGCAATTGAGAAAAGATGTCGTTTACACAGTTTTCATTTAAGGTAAGGCGCACTTAAGAATGGACGTATTTAGCCTATTTTGTACTTAAGAAAAGGCGCACTTAAGAACGGACGTATTTAGCCTATTTTGTACTTAAGAAAAGGCGCACTTAAGAATGGACGTATTTAGCCTATTTTGTACTTAAGAAAAGGCATATTTAGCACTATAAATGCAAGGAAAGGCGTATTTAGCACTATAAACGCAAGGAAAGGCGTATTTAGCACTATAAACGCAAGGAAAGGCGTATTTAGCACAATTTGCACTTGGGAAAGGACGTTTTCAACACATTTTGCACTTAAGTAAAGGCATATTTAGCACATTTTGCACTTAAGTAAAGGCATATTTAGCACATTTTTCACTTACAAAAAACCACATTTATCACATTTTGCACTTAAGAAAAAATGTATTATCAGACCATTTTGCACTTCAGAAAAGGAGTATCTAACACATTTTGCACTCGAAAAAGGACGTTTTTTGCATATTTTGCACTTAAGTAAAGGCATGTTTGGCACATTTTTTACTTCAGAAAAACCTGTAGTACATTTTGCACTTCAGAACAGGCGCATTTAGCACATTTTGCACTTCAGAAAAGGCGCATTTACCACATTTTGCACTTCAGAAAAGGCGTATTTAGCACATTTTGCACTTCAGAATTCAGAATAGGCGCATTTAGCACATTTTGTACTTCAGAAAAGACGCAGTAAGTACATTTTGCACTTTAGGAAAGGCGCATTTAGCACATTTTGCACTTCAGAAGAGGCGCATTTAGCACATTTTGCACTTCAGAAAAGGCGTATTTAGCATATTATATTATCTTGCTCTTAAGAAAGGAGACTTACAATTAAGTTGTTTTGAATGCACTATGACAATGAGAAAACGTGACTAGTAGACTATATTGTAAATTTTGCACTCTTTAACAAACGTGTAATTATATAAGTACCTACATTCCCTCTTTTCAAAGGGTTTAATTTGCTAAATTTACAACACAGTTCACCCTTAGAAAACTTTCGAAATAACATTATTCATGCACGTACGAAATTATGACATTAATGCTATCGACCTGTAGCATCGGAATGTGTGGTATGCGTTTAATTATTACTAACAAAGTAAGTTTTACTTTAATAAAACTCCTTCAGCGTTATACCATTATACCATTACTATACCATTATATTGTGTACTTGTCTAAACTCTTCAAATTTTGCACTTGCAACAAGAGCTACAAACATTATAACATTTACCTTTACTTTTCACAGTCTATTTCTTACGTTTGTAAATTTGACAAAATATCTCGAGATTTCCAATTTCACATTCCATGAGACAATAACTAGTGTATTATTGGGCTAGCTACATATATAATAAAACTTTGTTAGTATTCATCAGGTTCAGGATAGGATAGCACAGCGATACTGTCTCAGTTCAGTATACCTATACTTCGGCATTTACTTTCACCTCCGTCTACTTACTACCCGCAACCGGTCGTACACTGTAGCTATCAGCCTGAGCCCCATTTTCCTGTTCTTTCCTTTCGGTCTGAAAAAGTAAACTCGAGCCCACTTTTTTACATGCGTATTATTACTATTAGACTATGTATTATATGCAGTTTGCGCTTTGTATTTTCCAGGAATGGCTACGTATTTACTATTACTATTATGCGGTGTTTATAATGATATAGCGCCGTAGTCGTTACTATGTATTATTACTATATAATGCTATAGTGACGAATGAAGAGTCGGTTGGCAAAACGGGTCAAGTCCTTTAATGCAAATTTTTCAGCAGCAACGAATAACTAATAGAAGGCGACAGGATCTTTTTTATGAACTCAATGTTTTTCTACAGGTACTGTAACTGACAATAAAGCGTTATTACAAACAGTTTCATTCTTTTAGACTGAATCTGGAATTTTTTATAAAATTAATAATAAATATAATAGAATAAAATGTGTTTGTTTCTCGCTGTATTAAAAAGCATAATTCATTATTATATCCAAAATTTAAAAAACAATGGAGCAGTTTAATATTTAATTTTTTAAACTTTTAGAAAATTAAGTTTTTTTTAGTAGTTTATGCTGTTTTTAAAAAAGTCAAAAATTACAATAACTATTTTTTTCTCATTTCAAAACGCAACGAAAAATTCTTAAACGGTAATTCAAATTTTTATAAAATATGTATTTTTTTATAGTTTTTTCGGCATGAATTGAAGGCAAAATAATTATTAGAACATAATATCCGCGTTTGTTAGATCAACTTACAAGTTACATACACACTGACGAAAAAGACCTATGGGAACATATGGTATTTTGATTCCTATGCAAATACAGGTGAATGTAGTGAATAGCTTTGCTGCTCTATGTTTCAGCTTGAACGAACATTTTTAGGTACATTTACTGCTTTACACACTCAAGATACACTCACATTACTTTCACTTGACTTTCTCCTGATTCAAGATTATTATATACAGTTTCAGCGCATATACTCAGACCTGTATGGATATACATATAAGGTACATATATAATTTTTTTTTCTACTTTTTTTTCTACTTACTTTCCACTGACTGGATGACGTCAGTCGGTTTCTAGTTTTCTCCCCTGCCTCTCTCTCTCCCGCTTACACTTTTTTTTACAAGGAAAGGAGGAATGAAGTGATGTGAAAGTGAACCTTTTCAGGTTATTTCCCCCCCTTCTTCTTCTTCTTCTCCTTCGTCTTCTTCTTTTTGCATCTTTTTAGCTATATATTACGCTTAGCTCGGAATTTTAGAATTCGGATTGTGGGATCTAGAGACGACCAAAAGTAATGGAGAATGAAGAGAAGACGCAGACGGGGAAAAAGATATAGCTCATAGCTCCTATATGCATATGATTCAGCTGCATATGATACATGAATAATGTGGGTTCTATGGTTCTGAAGAAATACAGCTGTTGCTGGAACTGGAAACTGAAAACTGGAAAACTGGAAATATATACCATGTGCACTTTACATTGCAATCTTGTCTATGTATATATGGTTCTTGTCGTTTTATTCGCTCGTCAGTTCCATAGCTTGTAAAGAGGTGATCAGGTGTACAACATATTTTTTCATTGCTGAGGCTGAGCCGTAGCCGTATATTGCGAATATTGCCCGGGGAGACTAGAAATGACCCATATTTCTATTTTTTCATATTCAGACAAAATTCAGTATCTAAAAATGTTTTTAAGAATCATGACACCGATACCATAGTAAAGCATAATATGTAAATGGGACATTTTGCACGTTTTAAAAACATGCAAAATGAAAAATTTTGCACATTTAAAAAAACAGGGAAATGGATCATTTTGTAATTTTTGAAAACATGTAAATACAACATTTTGCACATTTTAAAAATATGCAGATGGAACATTTTGCGCATTTCAAAAAACTGGTAGGGGGTCTTCCATAAATAATGTCATCAAAATATCTCCATTTCTAAGACTCTATTGCCCGCCCCCTGTCCTAAGCTTAACCATTGTATTAGTATTGCCTAAATGACAATAATCTTCAGCATAGGGTGTGGTCAATACTCCAATCAATACACCTACTAAACCTGCCCATGACATCATTTATGGACGATCCCTAACTAGAACATTTTCCCCCTGATTAAATTGAATAAAAAGGGCAATAATCTAAATTTACTTTAAACTCCATATAAAACCGTTTGATGGTTTTTATGAAGTTTCGCCAACGTTAGGTCATTTTGCAAACAGAACTAGTTTGATATGTGTTATGCTGACATACCTAGATGGAATTTTTAAAGCTTTATATAAACTCGAACATTTCAACTTGTTTTCTCAGCGTCAAGGTTTTTAAAAAGTATATATGTATAACTGACATTATAACTAACTATACGCTGTTAAGATATTCGTAAAGTAACTTTGCAATTTTACTCTTTGCCAATGTAAATGTTGAAATATTATCAATAAAAAATCAAGTTATTAATAACTTATTCGACTTGTCCAGGGAAATATATAAAAAAAAATATTCCTTCATTAAACTTTAGTTGTGCAGTGAACTTCCAACTGACAGGGTTTAATACTTGCTTAATACTAGCAGTTGACGTATAGGCATAGGTAAAGCATTACACGATGTTTAGCCCCAAAACACTTCGTCATATGAAATCGGCACTGGACAAAGTTGATTTTTGGAATTGTGCTCCATACAAATGGGACAAGAAGACGTCTCGCATTAAAATCGTTACTACAAACAAAAGAAAATTTTTGTGGGGTTTCAATGCAGTGGTCCAAATTTTCTATGAATTATATCTCATTGGACAATATATTAATGTGACCTATTTCGATGAGACAACATCTCCACAACTTAAGATTTACATGGAATATGCAACCATCGCCTACATGACACCAACAGTTCTTCACTTGAGTATTTATGCTCGTAAGGCAGAATTGGCAGAATATGGATTTTATGGAAGAATTCTGTCGTAAGTTTGTAAGGAATTACTAATAATGTAGATACTAGAGCTAGCCTAGCTAGGAGCTAGGACAAAACACATATCAGGTATTGCTTTTAGGCATACCAATTTGTTTCCATACAAAAACCACCATTTTGATTTTATTGATGGGTTTTTTTTGGTAAAGCAAAATTTTGTATTTACATGTTTTGACAATGTGAAAAATTTTCTTTTTACTTGATTCAGAAAAGTGCAAAATGTTCTATTTACATGTTTCAGAAAAGTTTAAAATGTTCTTTTTACTTGATTCAGAAAAGTCCAAAATGTTCTATTTACATGTTTTGAGAAAAGTAGAAAATATTTTATTTCCATGTTTTTGAAATGTGAGAAAGAATTTATTTGCATGTTTTTGAAAAGTCCAAATATTATTTATACATATTTTTGAAAAGTGGAAAATGTTCCATTTACATGTTTTGTGAAAATTATTATTATTATTATTCAGGGTTTTTATTATCTTTCGTTCATTGAAAACCAATTGTTACATAAAGTACATACACAAAAATGACACAAATGAATGCTTAATCATCCTCGAAAACAGTACATGTATTAGATAGAGAATTTTGCTTAATATCTACTTAACATAATACAGTAACTAAACAGTACATAATTTTCTTAAAGAAAAACGTAGAAGCCCTCGCGACATATATCAAGCGCCGAGGAAACAGAAGTTACCAGTGGAATCTTTTGATTCAAGACTGTGTTACTAGTATTTGATATCCTAAAATTTTGAATTTAAAGTAAAAAATTTGTAAACTTACAGCCAATTTGTATTTTGGAAGAACCAAAAAAAAACCTTAATAAGGAAAAAAAAAGTATTAAAATTCAGTGTAAGAAATTATAAAATACACACGTTTTTATGTCTAACTATGCTGCACTAGTGAAATAAAATCAGTTTTGTTACCCCAGACTGAAGTCAACTGGGTGAGGGATTTTGGGCACCCTTACTGCCCTCCAAATATCACGAAAATTAACAGCACAGTTAGACATTTACAACGTTACATGGTTGTCAAAACTGTTCACTAGTATGCCCATAAAGTGAGTGTAGGTTACGTGCGCTGGAGTATGTATAAATTATAGTTGAATGAGGTGTATAGTTACTATAAATTAACTTTCAAATTTACTGTTTGGAATTACAATTTATACTTTATACGGTATAATGCACTACACTGACGGAGACGATTGTTGGATATTGTAAGTGGAGGCTGGTTAAAGTTGCAGACGTAGGTGACTGCTGGCGGCTGTAGTTTGAGGCTGAGATTGAGAGTCAGAAAGTCCAATTTTGATTCGAATTTTGATTTCGCGGTGCGCCATGCGCAGAGGGTCCCCTTTACCATGCTGCTAACAGTGGACGAGGAGAATGGTTTTGCGGGTAATTTTACTTATATTTTATATTTTAAAAATGAATGACTATGACTTAAATTTAGTAAAATTGTAACTTTAAGTAATGCTAGTACAGACAGAAAAACACGGGGATTACAACAGTATAATGTAAAGTACCTAATTATGGCTAAATTACACTTAATTTTTTGAAATTATCAGACCTTAAAAATAACACGTCCTACACTCAGGGCACACTAGAGAAATGAAAAATTCAAGCAGCGAGGGCTGTCTACGCTGGCCACATTATCCAGCCCTGACCTAATATGCTTTTAAATAATCCTAGGTGAAATAAGTAAATTTAAAATCATACTCATGGCTATATTGCATTTATTTGAAGCAGGCATGCTTGGGTGAGCGGTTAGGACTGCAGACTGTAACAAACTTTACCGTCCCAGACCTAAATTCGATCCTTGGCCACTGCTAATCGTTTACGGCTCGGTGTTGTAAGGTAAACGTCCCTGGATGGTTGATTGAAACCCAATCTCATATGGTACTCCTTATTGACCACTAATTACTGTAGGGGCCTAGGGAATGAGACTCCTTTCCTGTGGAGGAGGGGACGGGGATATAGGTGAAAGGGTACAAAGACCGAAACGATCAAACGCGGTAGCCTCCTATTTCCTCACCCACAGTGACTGGTTGAGTCTGGTTGTATGAACTTCGGTTATATCGACACAATGAATATTTAATAATTAATATATTTATATTGCCTTTATTTTTATTTCTTTTCGAAAAATATGGTAGCCCCGGAGCGTTTACAAAACAAAGGAGACGTAAGTTCAAAAACGGTTGTGAGAAATTCCAAAGGATTCTTCTCATAGCAGGAAAGTTTATTTGTTGCATAAATCTCTTTATGCAATTTCGTCGCCCATCAAGACCCGTCTTCCTATCAGCTGCTTTCCCAAATGTACAATCCTGGAAACCATGGACACTTATCCCGTTTGCGTGCATTCAGTCCTATATTTGGTGGACCTTTTGGGCGATCATGTATTTACATGCTATTCCATTCTATGCGTATGTATTCTCAATGGCTTATGCTATCAGACAACTCAGGTTAAAAAATGGTTTTAAATCAAATTATGATTAGTGTTGTAATGTTTTCTGTAAAAATAATCATTTTGTTTTCAAATTTTGAATGAATTTTTTGAAACTAAAATTTTATTGACTGTGCCATATTATGGTCTATGGTATGTGTAGCTCACGCCAACGGCAAGAGAAAAACTCACAACAGAGAATAAATTCTATTCCAAGGGAGAACTGCGATGAATTTGCAAAGGTCTACCGATCTTTGCAGATTCTTCAAAGAAATGCAAATTACGGTGTGGCTATTGCTCTACCTGGACATAAAATATTATTTGTTCTAATGGCGATAAGAAGCATTTACGGCTCGATGACAATAACTGGAGGGACAGCGGTGTTACTCTTAGTCGTGGCTATGATGCTTATGATTCATCTTCGTGTGACATTTAAGATATTGGCAGAATTCTTTGAAGGCTCAACACTTGCCCTCCAAGAGCTCAAAATTAAAACCAAAAGGTCAGACATTTCAAGTCAGAATTGGTTTAGAAAATTTTTGCCATCTTGCTCACCTATAAGGATGGAAGTTGGGAGTATGTACTACGTTGACAGAGGAATGGTCCTCACACTGTTTTCTATTATTGTTTCCAATACTATTGGCTTGCTTTTGTCACACAGATTTTAGATTCAAAAAATGTTACAATTTTCAAAAACAAAAATAATACATTTTGTACTCTTCAAAAATGTGCAGATACAACATTTTGTACTCTTCAAAAATGTGCAGATAAAACATTTTGTACTCTACAAAAATGTGCGAATAAAACATTTTGCACTTTTCAAAAATGTGCAAATAAAATATTTTGCACTTTTTGAAAATGTGCGAATAAAACATTTTGCACTTTACAAAAGCACAAAAATAAAAACTTGAACTAGAATATTTAACAATTCTCAAAAGCACAAAAAAAAATGTTTGAACATTTCCAAAATTAGCAATTAGGATATTTTGCACTTTTAAATATCATGCAAAATAAACTATTTGTACATTTCAAAAAAATCGTAATAATTTCCATAATTTATTTCCTCTCATGTATAGTGTAATTTTTGACGTTGCTTATTTTATTTAGATCTACCTTAAATTGGTGAATGGGCAATTTTGCTCCTTCATTCAGGATACATAAATTTTTGAATTTATTTCTATGAGTATTGAGTATGCATACACATATTGCTACTGTACATACAATTCCGCCAGCCGATTGCCTATGTGTTCCGGCTTCGGTCCGGTCCGGTGTCGATTGGGCATAAAATAAAAGATTAAATACACACAAAGGTACCTACTTACTTTAATGCATGTACTACTCGAGTCATAAAGCATTCCATCTATAAACTACCCAGCCGGACGAACGGGAGCGAGGAGAGTGCGTAACCAGATTAAATTGTGTGGTTAACGTGAGTTATTGCAGTTACATGGGATAGTCGCCGTCGCGTAGACCGCGTTGAAGATTTTATGTGCATCCTTCATGGGCAATGGAAACTCATAGTATAAAAGTAAAGTAGATGGTTGTAGTTCATTTATTCTATTTAGTAGTGTAATTCCCGTGAGCAAATAACAATAAGAGTCAAATAAAAGCATCTTAAAAAGAAGGATTTGGGAAATTCCACTACAATGCTATATATCATTCTAACGGTAACGGTAACGGTAAGTGAACAATCTATAATATATAGTCCCCAGCTGCATAATAGCTTATTAGTATACTGCCTACCTACCTACCTACCAAGGTACCTACATGTAAATAAGAAAGGATAATGCGGCCAACGCATAGGAAGCCCACGCTGCTTGAATTTTCTCAAAACATGTAAATGGAACATTTTGCAGTTTTGAAAAACATGTAAAAAGAATTTTTTGCGTTTTCAAAAACATGCAAAATTATTTTTGTTGTACATTTCAAAAACATGGAAATAAAAAATTTTCCACTTTTCTCAAAACATGTAATTAGAACATTGAGCACTTTTCTGAATCAAGTAAAAAGAACATTTTGCACTTTTCTAAAACATGTAAATACAACATTTTGATTTACCAAAGAAAACCATCAATAAAATCAAAATGGTGGTTTTTGTCTGGAAACAAATTGCTTGGCCTAAAATTAATTCCTTAGTCCGGCCCTGGAAATGACTCGTAGTATAAGTACCTACCGTAAATACCGGATTAATCGATGATAAGAGAAACCCGGTGCCGATAACTAACCGAGACCAATTAACTAAATTTAGGCTTCTGTGGTGCTAATTCTCAAAATAGTGAAAACTATTATACCCTATCTTTGGCTTGCTGGTCCGAATCCGGTGGCTACTATGATAATCGGGACCGGAACCCGGTAACTAATGGAGCCCAGGGGATTAATCGGAGATTTACGGTACTTTTACATAGGGACTTTTGCACTGCAGTGTATAGGAAAAGAGTATATCGAGTTGAGTGTGTCAATAATGGATACGGCAATTGACCCAGAGAGGCAATCCAAATGAAATTGCTAATAAATGATTATGTACTGTGTCTTTTAATAGTGCTCTTTCAATTTATGGTTATACATACACAGCCACGGCCATGCATGTCACGAATTAGCTGGATGGGTTTTCTTTTATCTACATACTGGGAACTACTGTACAAGCTTCGTATAGGGGTCGTGCATAAATGATGTCATCGAAAGTTTTACATTTTACGTTGACGATTTCTACCTTTTTTACAACATAATTTAAAAAATTGTTTTATATTAAGAAATTTCCCTCAAAAAATTTTAAGCCGGCTTCTTTTCAATTCCATTGGGTTTAGTACTATAGTGTAAATATAGGGAATTTTCAAAAAAATAGTATATACATAACTGTATAGATAGAAATAATACAGAATGAAAGCAAAACCTAAGGGAATTCAAATTCACTACTATTACTGCCATTACTATGTATGACCGTAACCGTAACCGCAACCACATAATGTGAGTAGGTACATACTGTGTGTCACCCACGTGGTTTTAACATCACAAGCCCTAGGAGTAAATTTTGCTTCTATTGGATTTTATGACCGGAATTTATGAGCCGTCGTCTCATCATCACACAGTAAATTACAAACTCCGGCTCAGCCAATTAAAAGACCATAGATATTAACCGTAGACCAAAGTTATGCGGCTAAATTCTATTTGGCTGTGCTTATTATTGTGACGTATGAACATTTAATTAGATAGGTAGGTAGGTGCGTATGACAAAGCTAAATATAGATGCAAGACATTTAGGTATTTATAAAGCATAGCATTAGTAATTAGTACCATGGAGCATCGGTATTGGTCATGGCTCTGCCACGAATATAATAAAGCGATTAAAATTATTTTATCTAATTAACTTACTGTAAGGGGTCACCCATAAATGGTGTCATCAGTTAGGGCCAGTGGGTGTAGTCAGGTATTGATCACATGCAATGTTAAAGATAGCCGCTTACGTATTGCGTAATAAGCGATGACATTGACAAATAGGGGTGACTGGGTTTTAAAAGGATAAAAATTTATGTGGCATCATTTATGGACCATCCCTAAGTAATAGTAATGGAAATTCATGACAGAGTACTTACATTACATAGTACAGATTGTTGGGTTATAGTGCTAATTGTCTACATGTAAGCATGCTAAATAAAAATATAAGCACCTTTATGCCTTTTATTACAATTTTTAATACTTTTAAATATCGTGAATAAAAAAGCAAAATGGCCCATATCCAATTTAAGCAGGAAATTAAATGAGCTGTGTTAAAAATACTTAACAAGAAAGATGCGAAAAATTTTAATAACGAGTATTTTGAAATGTGCAAAATTTTCTATTTTCACGTTTTTTGAAATGTGCAACATTTTCTATTTTCATGTTTTTTGAAATGTGCAAAATTTTCTATTTTCATGTTTTTTGAAATGTGCAAAATTTTATATTTTCATGTTTTTTGAAATGTGCAAAATTTTCTATTTTCATGTTTTTTGGAATGTGCAACATTTTCTATTTTCACGTTTTTTGAAATGTGCAAAACTTTCTATTTTTATGTTTTTTGAAAGGTCCAAAATGCTCTATGTACTACTTTTTTAAAAGTTCAAATTTTTCAATTTCCTTGTTTTAAAAATTGTAAAATGTTCTATTTACATAGGTTTTAAAAGTCATGATATTATATATTTTCTAGATAGTGCATTTTGTTTTTGGTTAAAAATTGATACGGATGATTTTGATTCCTCACAGATGACGATATTTTAATTTTTCTAAAGTCTTTAACTTGTTCACGCATGGACAACAAAGATGCGAACAAATTAGTGAAAGTATAAAAAACGCATGTTTTAAAATAAAAGCTAAAATTTGAGAATTACAAACTCACTGTATTACACCATTATTACAATTACCATAATATTATAGCAAAACAAAAATGGAAAATGGAACTTTTACAAGAAAAAGTACTACGCACTTTCATTTTCAGTAGCACAAAATATGATTTGACACAAATTTAAAATAGTGTATATATAATACGTTATGACACCAGGAAATGAATGCTGATACTATTTCTGTACTTTTTGAACGAAACTTTAATTTCAAGTATTTAATTTGTACATCTTGCACATTTTTAAATTTCTCGAAAATGCAAACAACAAGTTTCTGTAGTTGGCATGTAACTACAACTTTTAATTTTTTTAAAATCAAAATCAAAATCTTATATAAAAATAACGCATTATTTACTATTGCGTTTCACTTTTTTATTTTTTTTATTTATTAATAGCATTATTACGCATATCCGAATATCTCCTGACTCAACGTGTAAAACGTGACTAAATAACACCAGTAGTATACCACCATTAAAAATTATGACGAGAGTAAATATTGAGACGAAAATCTGAGTCTAATTTGTTTGCGTGAGAATCCTTACGATTTAAAAAATTGCATTACTGTGGACGGGAAAAATTCTTATTAAACAAAGCAAAAACAAAAAGAATGACAACAATATAAAGATGCACTTTTTTCAGAAAATAAAATATCTTGTTGTCACTTATTGTCACGTAGTCGCACTCGTGTTCTTAAATTGTAATAATTTTATAGCGCTTATTATTGTTACAGTCACAGGCATTGCAGTGGTCAGCATATAGCACTCACTCGTTCAGCCAGTGTGTATTAATAGTGCTTAAATTATAGTAATGTTCCCACGCAATATTATGTAGATAAAAAATTATATTATGGGAACTTTTGTTTTTTGCCATTTGTCATAATGTATTTTCAGAATCTGATCTCAAAATTCGTACATATATCTCACGAGTTGCGTTCACATTTGTTTTTTGTACTAATGTAAAACAGAAGGAAAAGCACTTTGGTAATGTTGTACATTATAGTAATGTTCTACTTTTTAATAAAATCGAATAAAATCTGACAAAACAAAAAGATTGGAATATTAATGCGGAAGTTAAGGGGAGTGACGCGCATGTAAAGGGGTAAGTATTATCATTATCTATAGGCATGGAATTATATGCAGCACTAAATTATTACTAAAAAAATAAAGCCTTTGATACGTATTATATTCTGCTAAATAGTGTCTACTTTTTGTTGTGTGTGAAAGTGTTCGTATACCAAACGAAACTTCAACTTGCTTATTTTACGGGATAAGTATGCACAATTCAATAAATTAAAAAACGGAGATGGGCGATTTTGTTTTTATTTTAAATTTTGTTGATGATCTATTTTGCTATTAGTGAGAATTGGAGAAAGACATTATTGCTGCTTCTCGAGTTACAAAATAAAGATGAATTACCATATCAACTTCATCGAAAATGAGTAGAAAGTCGCAATATTACTGACACTGTAAATTGAGTGCTAAGAAAGAAAAATTTAGATTTTCCGAATAAAATGCCCACCGTTCTATCATGTTTGGTTCGGGAAATATAATAATATAAATATATACCTATATATGATAGGGAATCTGTTCCAAAATTTTAAATTTCTGTTCCGCTCCGTGCCGAACGAAGTCCTAATTAGTATCGCACAGTTTTCGAAATCAATGCCGTAATTATTTGGTCATTGCAGGAAAAGTCATTTCCACTCAAATATAGTTAGTTTAGTTTTAGTTTCACAATAAGGGCTCTGTGGGACTCATCCCATGGCCCTGATACTCAAATATATAAACCTTATTATAACTGTTAGGCTTTGTGACTATAAATGAAGCTCGAATAAAACTAGAAATTGGAAAATGTAACTTCACGGTAGAATTAAATTAAGTGCGTTAAAATCGAATTTCTTCTTTAAAAAAATCTAATTCAAGCTATTTGTAGATCAATTTGGAAGGCTTTTGTTATTTCAACTATTTCAAGATTATTCTGAAAAATGAAAAAAGTCCATAGGGGGGACCATCAGTTTGCTTTTTTTAACATAGGAAATCTCATAAGGAATTTTTCAGTTTTTGAATTCCGCGTTTTTCAAAAATTTGATAAATTTATTCTGGGAAGCAAACCCAAAATGCGCTCGAATGACCTTCATATAAAGGCTTAAAAAAGGCTACCAACTTTGTCTAAATCACGAGGAAACATACTAACAAGCAAAGCAAACTACCTACTATTTTTCTTCGGGATCTGGACATACATAGCCAGAAAAGTTTCCTTAGACCTTAGTAAGAACAAATAATGTAGTAACTCGAGTGCATTTTGCGCTGCGTTTGAGTAGCAGCCTGCCACAATTCAAAAAAACTGATGTTTTAAAAGTTTGTAACTCTTACAGTTTTTGTCTGATTTCACTGGAACTTGCAGTTTTGTGATGTTCAAACTTTTATCTAGATTTATTAATTTCTGAAAATTTTTAAATTCGAATTTTTTAAATTATTTCTAAAAATTAATAAAATGCCTTACTTTTGAGGCCTGATTTTTAATCATGGTTTCTTGACAAAAAATAAAACGTCGAATTTAAAAATTTCCAGTAATCAAATTTTAGATAAAAGTATGAGATTCACAAAACTGAAAATTTCATTGAAATCGGACTAAACCTGTAGAAGTTACAGCTGGGCAAATTTTAAAAAATTCAGTTTTTTTGAATTTTGGCGGGCTGCTGCTAATGTACTAGGCACTCGAGTTACCACACTATTCGTTCTTACTGAGGTCCAAGAAAACATTTCTGGCTATGTTTTTCCAGATCTCCAGGAAAAATAGTAGTAGGGGAGTGCGTATGTGTGATCGGGTTCATTTTTTATCAACTTTGAAAATCTGTATCTTTTTCCACAGACAACGTACAATAACGAAGAAGCTATCATTGTACTTCTCTATTAATACTAAATGGACAAAAAAATGATCAGTGTCGAAAATAAAAAGTTGCAAAAGATACAGGTCATTGTACAAAAAAACTGCGGAAAGTCTTACAACGGCCCAAGTGCCCTTAATGTGATCAATACGTTTAAAGTTAATGGTAAAGTAGGGTCTTAAATGTGACCAATTCAAAAAAGTACTCAAAACTTTCATAATTTTACATAGCCAGAGTTTTCAAGGAAAGAAGCTGAAATCAGTAGTGAAGATAGTTGAGACTATAGGTTGTATGAATATTTGATGGACAGATTTTTAAAGGCGGTAATATTTGAACGGCGGCCACTGATCACACATACGGGGTGATCACACATACGCACACTACTACTAAGTGGTTTGCTTGTTAGTTTTGTGTTGTCTCCTTCGTTATATTAAATTACAAAAACGTGACGGCTTTACCTTAAGTATTCGTCATACATACAGGTATACAGTAGCCTTCAAACAGGAATAGGTACATATTTAAATTCATTCCTTAATATTGACTATCATATTAATGTATTAGTAAGCCTTTTGAAGCATAAATTACCTTCAAAGATATTATTTTCTAAATTATTTTCCCTTTTTTAATTACTTTGTGGATATAATATTATCAATTATTCCCAGATTTTGATTATCATTTTGATTTAACTCATAATTTTATGCTCCGTATAAAATAATTATTCATTAAACGCTTTCTTTTATTTCCATTAAATCAATTATTTTCATTTCAATATATTATTATTGTAATCTCAGTAAGGCTGTTAAGTTAAAATCCCCATTTTTTACGATATTTTATAAATTAGGTAGAGAATAATTTGCAACGTGGCAATATATCGTCTGGGAAGAACCAAAATGACCCATATTCATTTTTAGTTTCAAACAAAATGCACTATCTACAAAAACTATTGAAATATGTCTTGAAAGCATTTAAATAGAACATTTTGCAATTTTCAAAAGCATACAAATCTAAAATTTTACACTTTTCAAAAACATGTAAATAGAACATTTTAAACTTTCTAAAAATATGTAAATAGAACATTTTAAACTTTCCAAAAATATGTAAATAGAACATTTTACCCTTTTCCAAAATAAGCAAATATAACATTTCACACTTCAAAAACTCCTAATTAGCATTTTCCGCATGCTTCTCATTTTTTTTATGACATAGCTTATTTTGATTGTAGCTTAAATTGGAAATGGGTCATTTTGGTTCTTTACAGACAATATTCTAAACTATATAACCTAATAAAACTTAATTTCTATAACATTGTCACTTGTGAGTTGGGACCTCCTTAGTCCTCCATTTCATTTGTCTCAGGAAAAAAAGAAATTATTTAAATCTAAAAGACCAACAAAACTTGTAATATATAGTTTTAAAGAAATTCAAGAATCTGTGTAATATGACATTAAACTTTTTTTATTATTTTAAATCTTGAAAGTATATTAATATACTGAATACTCAGATTAAACTAAATAACACAAAAATTCAAGTCAACGATACTAAAAATGGCTAGCTCATTTGGAATTGCCAATTTCGTAACAATCAAACGTCTGTCAATTTGACAGTGTCAAAGCTTTGAATTCTCCCATTTGATTTTCACTCAAAAAATGGACAAATTCGCAAGTTTTCTAAAATGTGGAAAGTAGCGTTGTCACATTTCTACTTCGCTTGGACTGTGCTGTGTACATTTTATAAATGCGTGCAGTTTGTTAGACAAATGTTTCAACCTCTTGAAACTTTAAGGTTTAGTCACCTTTCAGTTAATTTCATAGTTGCAGTCGGTTGTAGTTTTGCCGCTTACTTCTTGCACCAATTTCGAGCACATTTAAACGACAAAATTGTTGTGTGGAATGGAATAATTATTATTGGAAACAAAAATGAATCAACCTTCGACTTACGGAATTGTTCTAAACAAGAACTACTCATTCAGTTTCATCCTTTATTGAATATTGTAGGAGCTTTTGGCCTTATTGCGTCATTTCTTCTAATGGACCCTCAAGCACCTCAACTTTATTACTACATTTTAACGACACAGCTTCAAACAATACTTGGTTACACAATATGTAGCCTCATGGAATTTTTTACCATGTGTTCCATATGTAGTTATGGCTACACTGTGGTACTTATATATTGAGCTTACTTTCCTGGAAAAATGTAGTCGGCGGCTCGAAGTAGGACTGAAAACGACCAAAACGTACGAACATTTTATTTTAATTTAACCTATTATTCAATTTCGCATCTGTACATTGTTTTTATTGTAATTCACAGAAATTTTAAGAATCGATTGGGAGACAAAGGAAAATTTCAGGAGGCATTTGACGACTGCCGCCAACTCCAAATTTTGAATGCACTTCTTTTTTTTTATGTTCTATAATTACTATATTGACTCAATGTAAAAAATATTTGTGCAAAATATGTGTATGTGGTCATGATTACATTTTGTACTAGAACATTATAAAAATTATAAAAACAAAAATATTGGAAGTAACACTTCTGTCAAGTTTAGAAGTCTAGCTGGTTTTAGCTGTAATACATCTTTATCAAAGTCTAAAATGGGATACCGTACAACTAACAAGCAGAGTAACTGGCACGCCAGTTAAGGAATTATATAATTATTTCTTCTCAGTATAAAATAATTATTCGAATACTCGAATTTAAATCGAATTTTAATTTTCATTTATATTTACATTAATTTCAATATTTAATATTAAAACTATCAAGACTGAGCACTGTGAGACTTTCAGCACATTATAAAAATTATTTTTAAAATGGCAGCGAATATTTTAGTTCGTAGTACCTACCTACCATTTCGTACCGCTTGTTTACATTTCCTGGGCCGCTGAAGGTTACCATGCAACGCATACTTGGCTTTTGTTTTTCAAATCAAATTAGTTTTTTTTAAATCATAAAATATATTACTAGTGGACCCGACCTTTCGGGACCGAATACGGTGGGGCCGAACCGAGCGAGGCCGACTACTACCCCAACCACCAACCAAGCTTATATGTTATGTAATTTCCATGGATACGGAGGTACTTAGAAATACGTTGCTAGAACTCTACTTGAAGATGAATTTAGTGGTATGTAAGTAATTGTTACAAGAAAATTTGTTGTAAGGTGTATTAAATAGCACTTAAAAATATTGTGAAAAATCATCAATATTATTATTTCATAGTTGTAGTTGTGGGTATTGCAACAATATTAGAAGTGCAATAAAATATAAAAAATTCTAAACACATAAAGTACTGTGGGTTAAAACCAGTTTTTAAAAATAGCAATATTATCAGTAGCGGTTTACTTAACTAGAGTTGTTTTAATTTATTTTTTAGAAAAATAAATGTATACATGTACCTACTTATATACGCCATAATTTGCTAAATTATTGCACTTATTTTCTTTATGTTCTATTATCACTATTTTGGCTTAGTGCAAAATATTTGTGTATTTTATGTGTATTTGATCATGATTAACTTTTGCAATAAAACTTGAAAATTATAAAAACAGAAAGTAACAGCAATTAATCCTGGCACAAATTTAATGGCCTCATAGATCGTGTAGTTTGTCAGTCAATTATCACGATTGTATATTTATAGGGGTAGCGGGAGTAAAATAGGTTTAAAACATATTTACAAGATATAATTATGGACTAAGGGAATTATTATTATTTTTTTAAATGTGCATTTATTGTTATTCTGGTTGAAAATATTAAAAGACAAAAAGTATCGCAGCACAAGCACAAAAATATATTGCTTCAAATTCCAGATTTATATTCGTTTCTCAATTTTTCCAAATATCGGGCATGTTTTCCACATTTGATTACAAAGTTGTTTCTGTAAACTATACCGGGAGTAAACTTTACTATAACGACTCACAGCATTACACCCTTCTTTTTTTCTCGTCTTTAGTAGATTTTGAGTTGAGCAAAAGTTTATGTGCAGCCTTAAAGTGTCAGCGTCAGCAAAACATAACAGTAAATAAATTAGAGCCCTTACTTAAATAAAAAAAATATATAAAGGTAATTACATGAATGAATACGTAAACGTCGTCCGAACCTTCGTGTTCCAGTTGGACGCTTTTAAAATACTCCTCCCAATTTATGCAACAGCAGCCGTTAACGTCATTAATGTATGAAATGAGCAATTATTTTATACGGAGTAAAAATTCATGAATTAAATTAAATCAAAATAATAATCTGGTACTGATTATTAGATTCGCAAAATAATTGAAACGAAAACATATTTCATACAATAATTTAAATTCTAAGTTAAAAATTGTTATTTTTAGGTAACTTTTAGTATTTTATGAATAGGGTAGAGGTTTTGAATCGTCGCAGTATATTCTAAACTGGAGATGCTCCATACAAAACTTAATTTCTATAACAATAATGTCACTTATAAGTTTTGACCTCCTTAGTATTTCCTTCATGTGTCCGAGGAAAAACAAAAGTATTTAAATCTAAAAGACAAAAAGAAATTCAAATATTATATATTTTTGAAGAAATTTAACAATTTGTGTAATATTTAACGTTTATCCTGTTGTAATTGATTTAAATCTTTAAAGTATATACTGAAATACAAAATAATCGGATCACACTAAATAATACAAAAATTTAAGTCAACGATACTAAAAATGGCGAGCTCATTTAGTAAAACTAATTTTAAAACAATTCAACTTCTGTCAAACCTTTGTATTATCCCATTTGATCTTCACGCAAAAACAGGAATTTGCACGTTTACCTCGGTTTGGAAATTAGCAATATTTTACTTGAACGTCACTATTTTTGTGCTATGTGGCCTGTACAAATGGGCGAGTTTAATCAACCAAATATTGCAACCTCTTGAAAGTTTGAATTTCAGTCACCTTTCAGTTCATTTCATAGTTGTCATCGGGCTTAGTTTTGTAGTTTACTGTACTCTTCAATTTTGGAAGCATTCAAACGACATTGTTGTTTTATGGAATGGAATTATTGTAGGATCGAATACACACAAAACAGAAACGGGACTATTTTCGAATTTACAAAAATGTTCTAAACAGGAACTGCTCATTCAATTTCTATCTTATATGAACTATTCAGGATGTGTCGAGGTTGTTTCCTTTACTTTAGTAGATCCAACAACGCCACAACTTTACTACCACATTTTACCAAGTCAACTTCAAACAACTCTGTCCTACATATTATTGGGCTTTGTCGAATTTTACACTACGTTCTTTTCAGTTAGTTACTATTACATTGCTGTATTCATTCAGCTTACATTTCTTGAAAAATGTTTTCAACGCCTTAAAATTGGAAAAGAGATGATGAAAACGTACGCGATTTTCATATTATTATGTTATTTCATATTTATTTATTACATGCGTTTTTTATTTCTGTTAAACTGTTTTTAACGTATTTTCCAGAAATGATAAGAATCGGTTAGGTGAAAAAGATAAAATCCAGGAGGCTTTTGACGACTGTCGCTTGCTTCAACTTTTAATTCATTTCTTTAATCTGAGCAATTCTGCAATCATATTCGGGTTCAAGATCGTTCTTCTTTTCTTCTTAATTTTTGGACTGTTCGTGGCGATTAAATTTCATCACCAGTATCCTCTCCTTGCGTCTCTGAATGTATTTCTTGGGTGTTGTTCTAGAGTTACCTACTCGATTAATTACGGGAAAGCATTCCAAATCCCAGAACTTGTCAAGGAATACAAAAGCGCAATTTTGGTTTCGCTCAAGATGTCAGAAAGCATTCAACGTAATCTCCGTTGGGGAAAGCGAGTCATAGTGCAAAAAGATTGTTTCATCTTTGAAATGGAGCGCCAAGTTCGATCAATCCCGAACGTTGCAATCCAAGTGGGTAGATTTAACAAAATGGAGAGAATGTCTACGCTGCATTTCTGGGATTTTGTGGCACAAAATGTAGTTGACTTGCTCATCACATTAAAATAATTTTCACTGAGTTCTATTTACTATTTTAAGCTGTTCTTTTATTGATGTTCTACTCTCAGTATGTCGTCTGTGAAGAACCAAAATGACCAATATCCATTTGTAGCTAAAAACAATATCCACTATTTACAAAAATATTGAAACATGTCTTGAAAGCATTTACATAGAATAATTTGCACTTTAAAAAAAATAGATAAATAGAATATTTTGCTCTTTTCAAAAACATGTAAATAGAATATTTTGCACTTTTCAAAAACATGCAATTAGAACATTTTACACTTTTCAAAAACATGCAATTAGAACATTTTACACTTTTCAAAAACACTTAATTAACATTCGCCACATGTTTCTCATTTTGTTTTTATGACATAGCTCATTTTGATTCTAGCTTAAATTGGATATGGGTCATTTTGGTTCTTTACAGACGATATTGATCTTATGCAAAATATTTGTGTATTTGATGTTTATGTATGCTCATGATTGAATTTTGTAATAAAACTTTTGAAAATTATAAAAACAAAAATATAGGAAGCAGTTGCATATATTATTATTTCGATTCACTTTTCTTTACAATGAATAAATAGTATTATATATTACCCACCCGAATCTCTATACTGAATGCTGAAACTTGAGTGGAAAACGTGAAATGCGGTCATTATAAATCACGACGAGACTAAAAATTGAGATGTAAATCTTCAAGCTTATAGATTACGTGAGAATCCAAACTATTTAAATTGCATCATGGAAGAAAAAAATCCTTATTAAAGGAACAAACAAGCAAAGAAAAGAAAAGGCAAATACAGTATTTTCTCTAATAGTACGCGGGTCTCTAATAATGCGCGGGTCTCTAATAGTACGCGGGGGGTCGAGGCTCGAGTTTGGATAGTAAGCGGGTGTATTTAACACACTATTAAATGGCAATTCGCGGGTCTCTGTTAATACGCGGGTCTCTAATTATACGCGGGGGGTCGAGGCTCGAGTTTGGATAGTACGCGGGGCGTACTATCAGAGCAAATACGGTAATTTTAGAAAATAAAATATCTGTTGTCACTTATCACGTAGTCACTCGATTAAATTGTAGTTGTAGCACTTTGCAGTGTCGCAGACAGTAGTCGTTATTCTCGAAATCTCGAATCTCGAATATAGAACTCTTTGAGCCACAGCAACTCAGCAACTACTACAACGATATTATGCATTAGGGATCGTCCCTACATGATGTCATCAGAGCGGCGTCAGTGGTTGAAGTCAGGAATAGATAAAACATGCCATGTGAAACATATAGCTGTTTACGAAATCTTTAAGGGATGACATTTGGGTAGGTGGGTTTTGAACGAGTGATAATTTCGGTGAAATCATTTATAGACCATTTAATATCAAGACAAAAAGTAATAATACTACTGTCGTTATTACACACAATAAAGTATTTTGAGCATCGGCCAGTTCTCCCAACAATTCACATCTCACGCGTCGCATCCACATTAAATTTGTTTTTCGTACCATTGTAGAAAAAACGAAAATCACGTTTACTTAGCTATGTAATTCTATTTTCTATTCTTTATGAAGTACGCAGTGTTCTACTTTATAAAAAAAATCAGATAAAAAGGGACAAAATTAAAATTAAGAAGATGCGAATATTAATACGGAAGCTTAGTTTGTAGGCATGCAGTAAGTAACGTACGACTTAAAATGTCCCATTTCCATTTTGAGCTGAAAATGAAACGCACAGTCTACAAAAATTTTTAATATCATGAACCTTAAATCACGAAAATGGAACATTATGAACTTTTCAAAAAGATGTAAATTAAACAACTTTCCCCTTTCAAAAAATTGAACATTTTATTTTTATTTTCAAGAACGTGTAAATGGAGCATTTGCACTTTTTAAACATTTTAAATTAATGGTTTAGTCAAATGTCTCAAGTAGTTTATTTGGAATAGCACACTTCATTATTAGCTTAAGCGCTGTACTTGGATCGTTTTGATTCTTCACTCAAGATCGCAGTATCATATATTACACAACACAAAATGTTCGTACATTGCATATATGTAGATACGAATCGTACTGTTTTGTATAGCGACTTAAGTCTTAACTGTGAATTTATGAATTAAATGAAAAATTTAAAGCAAATGCCAATTCAATTTTTTGTGACGCCACTTAATAATACAACCACATTTAAACTAGAATTTAAGCTAGAATCAAAATGAGGAAATCAATATGATCAAAAGCACTGCATTCGTAAAGAAAAGTGCAAAATTTTCTATTTACATGTTTTGGAAAATTGTAACAAGTTTTAAATACAATCTATTCTAAAAGTTCAGAATCATGGTATGTTTACATTTTTGCATATATGGTGCATTATATTTTTAGCAATAACTATAGACCGGGTTCATTTTGAGTATTTTACTTTACGATATGCTTTTGTTTAATGTGATTGTAATTTATTCATGTACGTGTGTTTAGGTGTCGTAAATTATTTTTCAGAGCAACTATGCATGTGTAGTATTGTGTAGTGCCAATTCAATACAACTCGTGCATAAATAAACAAAATAACGCTTAATTCTTCAAATATCTAACTTTCATTTAATTTTCCTACCTATAATACAAATGTATAAGAATTAATACAATTAAAGCTTGAATTTAAACTTTGAAAATAGTGCAAATAGCTTATGCATAATTTAAAAACTCAAACTTAAAGCTTTGCATTGGAATGATTTGCACTCACGACATGCAGTTGACTTGGCTAAGCCTGTTTGAAGTTTGAAGATGATACAGAAGTTTTCCGTCCCGTATGACGTCTTCATGTTTTGATTTTCCCAAGAAAAAAGATGCAGAGCAAGGTTAGAGTTTACTTACTGGGTTTTGCATTTGACACCTGCCCTCCAATTATGTCAAGTGTGCGAACTGCCAACAATGCTGACGTTAACAATTATTAAAATTCTTGATTTTGAATACAAGACTTACGATACCATGATAATTGTGACTCTAATCGTTGCAAACCAATGCAATAATTGGTTGTGTTTTGGGTCAATTTTGCCCTTGTCCGGAATAATAATGACATAAAAATTAAAAATTAAATTATAATCTCCAATTTCTGACCGAATAAACAGTTAACTTTAACAAATATGTGCTAGAAGTTAACATGCTCTGTTTTTTGTTTTTTCTTGCATTGATATAGCTACCACCAATATGTAGGATTTCGTTTAACTGAATTGGAATCGCAGTGGTAATGTTAAAGGCAAGTTTAATGTTTTCTAATTATTGGAGTTGGGTTTTTTGTAAATCTGCACTGATAACTATTTAGCCCAGAACCAGAAACAATAAAAATCATGTAAAAGAATATTTAATTTTCATTCATTGCATATTGTTATGCTTACGTAAAACATCAAATACAATACAACAACAACAACAGGAGCAGCATCAACCATCAACAAGAAGAACTATAAAACTTTGAAGAATGACAGCAGGACATGAGGCGAAAAAACCGTAAAATAAAGAAAAACAATAACAAAAAAACCAGCATCTGATTTCTGAAGCAATTAAAAACAGGTTGAATATAAATATTATCCACTACTGCAGATTGAAATATTTGCACATTGCAGTTTGTAATGCGCAGTCTTATAGAACTGGAAAACCCGTACAAAATTACTACAGCACTATTGTCAAAGCAAAAAACTGGAACTATAATCCACAATCTACAGGTGAGAGTCACATCTATCATTCATGCGGACAAGCATTATTATTTATTGCATGAGTACAAAGTACGTCTACCACATGTACCACATAGCAGGGGGCAATCCGTAGATGACGTCACTGACAGGAGGAATTTTTCCATTAATTAATTTTGGAGTAAACATTAATTATTAATTCCGTTAGTAGGGACGGAGGGAGCGGGTTTCAGTTCCAAAAATGTGCTGAGCGACGTGTCAGTTATGAGCAGCCCCTAATTACTCCCGTTTGCTTTGATAGTTGCTAAAATGTGCATTTACATAATAGGTATTACGCATATTATCAATTATAGAATGTAAGGGTAGGTAGTAGTACACAATTGAATACAGGTGCGTGCTTACTTAGAGGAATGTAGGAAAAATATAAATCATATGATTGACGAATCAAAATGGTGTATGTATCCAATATAAGCTGGAATTAAAATGAGCTATGTGAAAAAACACAATGAATGAGATAGGATGTAATGAATAAATAACTAGTTATGAATTTTTTGAAAGTTGCAAAATGTTCTGTTTACAATGTTTTGAAAAGTGTCAAATAACTAATTTACAAGTTTTTGAAAGTTACGAATGTTTGATTTCCATGTACTTTGAAAGTTGAAAAATATTCTATTTACATGTTTTTTAAAAGTGTAAAATGTTCGATTTCCTTGTTTTTTGGAAGTTGTAAAATGTTCCATGTACATGTTTTTTAAATTTGTAAAATGTTCGATTTCCTTGTTTTTTGGAAGTTGTAAAATGTTCCATTTACATGTTTTTTTAATTTGTAAATATAGTTCGATTTCCTTGTGTTTTAAAAGTTGCAAAATGTCCTATTTACATGTTTTGAAAAATGTAAAATGTTCAAATTACATTTTATTGGAAAATTGAAAAATGTTTTATTTGCCAGTTCTTTTAAATGTCAAAATATTCGATTTACCTTTTTTAAGGATAAGTAAGATATTTGAATTTATTGTAGATATTGCATTTTGTTAAAAATTGAAATGGGTCATTTTTATTCTTCATACTGACGATATATTCAGCATAAATTTGGACATATGAACAGACGCAATAATCAAAATAATAATACATGAGGCGGTGGTTGTAGTTTTGCAATTTGATACTTGAACTTGATACTGCCAAAGTGCGATGAAATAGTACGGCAAGTTTTTGCTTTTGCTGGAAATCCCACCTCAACCTCAAGTAGTATTTCAAACTTAAAGGTTGCTTCTTGATTCTTGACGAAACTGACTTATAGTTCAAATTAAATAGCCTTTAGCTTGGATGTTCATTTGCCGCCACTTTTTACCTTTGCTTGCGTAAAAGGCGGTTTTAGGAAGATGTTGAGAATCGACAAAGACGAGAAGAAAGCCTGTAGGCATTATTAGATCACTATAGCTGGATATTTTATTTTCTTGTGTTAAAGGTCTTGACACTGCCGACTATGTCTACTGTACTACTGCCAATATAACCAATTAATATGGCACATACCTATAATGTATTAGATTTACGATTTACTGGGTGCCCTATATATTACTTTTACCATATAGTATCGAGAAAAAATTAATTTTATTCAAACTCAAAAATTCACCAAGAATCCAAGAAGAATTTGAATGTGCAATAAAAGCAAAAGAAATAAAACTAGAATTTTTTGTTGGTTTTTCTCACAATAGGTTCCTGTATTACAACTTACAATTCTCAGCATGTATGTACATATAACAATAATAATACTAACCAAAAAGCTACATACAAAAGCTGTCAGGACGTATGTAAGCTGTATGACTGTATGTATGTCCACATACCAGGAATATAAACTAATGGAGGACGAACTACAATATTTAAATTAAATGTATTATTGCACAACTCCCGTAGTAATTCGTCCAGCACGCCGGCCGTATGATTACAGTATTATGACATATGGCGGAAAAAATAGTCAGAAATTGCGTGTGATTTAGATCTCATAAATAATTAATTAACTAATTATAGGATGAGGCCGGCGGCCGGCACCGGACACTATATATACTGTATATAGCCGGCATATTTACATAGATAATTTTTTGGAATTTGCATATTAATTATTACCACATTAAAAATTTACATACTTGACTTGGACAACTGAACATGGATTGCGGATGTGGGGTGTATTTTTGATAGCAGTATGGTAGCTTCAGTAAAATTTCAATTTTTGTATATTAGACTATTATACTGTACTTTTGATTTCCGTTTTATATTTTTCAATAGTACTGCAATGATTAATTTCGTAAAAAAATATATTAAGGAAATACGAACGTGTTAAATAACTTTATTAAATATAAACAGGGTTTTCCTCTACAGAATATTAGCGTATAGTTTAATATGCTACACAAATGACTGAATTGTAATTAAATATAAATAAACCACACAAAAAATATCAAAATAAATAGGAATATATTATAACATAAACTACTGTGTGTATATTTTCTAGTTCCGTGTTTTCCTTTTCCTTCTAGTCGACCTTGAAATTTTGAATTGATTTTATATTCCTATTCCTACAATTGTTTTTTGTATTATTTCTAAATTGACTGCAAGGCAATGCATGAAAATGATACAAAGGAGAAGGCCCTATTATCTCGACTATTATTCTCATTATTAATGTTATTATGGTTCTTACGCAGTTTTTTCAAAATTAGTGTGTATAATATATTATTTTAGTTGTAAGTCTTGCACAATTTAATTATAATTGCATTGCGTGACTTTGAAATCAAGATTTGAAGTAACACGAACGATTAGCTGTGTAAATTTTAGTGCAAATAAAAAAATATATACATGGATAGTATGGAGAGGTATTTTTTTAAGTTGTAAAATATATGATGTGAATTAATTGTTTTAAATGATTTTAAGCCGGTGGCGACGGTTAAGTTTGTATAGATAACTATGAGATATAATCTTTTGCTTTTTATGAGTATCAGTATGTAGTACCTTTATTTTCATTTTAATGGACGCTAGTATGCATATAGGCGTATAGTGTACTAGAATTCATAGCATATCAGTGAAGACGCAAAATTATCTATCTACAGCTTTAGCTAAAACTAAAATGTATGCTGTCTACGCATAAAAAAAAATATAAAATATCATGTAATATTACAATACTTTACTTTTTGGACAAACATGATACATAATATAAAATATTTTCGCATTTACAAATGCAAATAAGAAGTTTCTTAACATGCCAATATGACATTTTGCATATATCAAAAACAAGCAAATATAGAACATTTTGCATATTTAAAAAAACATGCGAATAGAAAATTTTGAACAGTTAAAAACATGCAAAAACAAAATTTGCACATTTAAAAAACATGCAAATATGCCTTTTTTGCATATATCAAAAATAAACAAATAGAACGTTTTACACATTTCAAAAAACATTCAAATACAAAATTTTGCACATTTAAAAAACATGCAAATATACCTGTTTAGCATATATCAAAAATAAGCGAATAGAACATTTTGCACATTTCAGAAAACATGCAAATAGAATATTTTGCGCATTTCGAGAACACCTAAATGGAACATTTTGCACTTTCAGAAACATTTTTAAACTAAACATTTTACACCTTTCAGAAACACATAACGCATTTTGCACATTAAAAAACTCATAGTTAACAGATTAGGCATCTTTTTGACTTAGGTACTTTTTTGTTGACATATAGCTCATTTTGGTTTTAGCTTAAATTGGATACGGGCCATTTTGATTCTTCATTCACAATACATTTATATTGATTACATTATATCGACTGTGAAGATCGAAGCAAATTCATTTACCACGTATATCCTCAACCACAACGCCCCGCGTTTTATTCAAATTTGGAGGCATGTATTAGAGACCCCTATGTTGTATTAGAGACACGCAATGTTAAAGCGTAGTATACCCCCGCGTTCTATTTGATACTTGCGCAGTATTAAAAGCTATACGGTCAATATCCGAGAAGAGATGAGGGTTTGATTTTTAGATGCTGAGCTTTATTTTAATATATATGTATTATTATTTCAAACTACAACATTTACAATAACGAACCAAATTTCATTTAACATTTCATTATTTAATTTGACTTCAACCATTTAATGTAATTCAAACTCAATTCAATTTACATCATTTTAATACATAGTCGTAATAATCCTAATATTTCGATTTCCAATAGAACTTGAAAAAATTAAAGTCACAATTCACTGAAATTACCAGAAACCAAGGAATTTCCCTTCATGCATTGAATTATTGAACACATAAACTATTATATCAACATCAGAAAAAATATTTGAAAAGAATTGATTTTTTTGGCATTGAAAAAGTCAAAGCTCCCGATAAATCTAAACTAATCAACTAAATAAAGTATATCGATTTTTCCAAAATGTCTAACATTAGAACACAATAACAATAATGAATTTATAAAGTGACATTTCTTGAACTCAAATCCTGCAATATGCGAAGCGTTCATAATAAAAAGCATCTAAAACTAAAACGTAGTACTACTACTACTTACCGTAATTTAACTGTGTGAGAACGTAAAACACGTAAACACGCATCTGTATACAAGAACAAGACTGACAATGAGCAATTAAACGGGTGTCAATATTTTCGGTTTGGGAACATGAACTCAAGCGCGAATACAAAGGGGGATCTAGAGGGGCTGAAGCCACTCCCCCCCCCCCCCCCCTATAAAAGGGAACTTTTAACATTATGGAGTTAGGAGAGGCCATTTTCCAAGATGGCTGCTTAGCATTGTTAGGCCCCCCCCCCCCTATGACCAAATACTGGATCCGCCACTGCATGAACTTGTCTAAACATTACGTATGATGTAGGTAGTGTATAGGCAGGCACCTACTCTATTTACCACCTGTCCGCCTGCCCGGCTCCTGTTTTACAAAGCAAATATAAATAAGGGCGCTAATTGAATTACAAATTAATTGCCAATTATCGGCATTCGACTTCGACACTGAGCAAAAATAAATTTAGATGTCAATTATACATCACGCTCATTCATCATGGGATACGCACGTCTTCTTAATAAAAGAATGAGGTTCTTCGTCTTTTGTTTCTATATCAAGTTATGAAATGTGTCGGACCGGACTTAGACTGTGGTATATATATAATATGTGTACGCTAATATACTGCATTTAGGATATAGGCAAATAGGCATATAGGTTTTGTATATATGTATGTAGAGCAAACAAATGTCACCTATGTTGGTTTTATGACTTTCATGTTTGCATTAAATGTGACAGCCACCACGGCAGAAGCCATAGGCTTTAAAGGTCACAGCTACTACTTACTTACAGAGAGGAATAAAATTGCCTACAAAATATATTTAAGTCTTCATATCACCAACTTTTGCACGAGAGAACACTCTAAACTTAATTTTCAGTTTTAGTGAAATTGCAATATATTTATAGTCAAGCTAAATAAATCTAATGGAAAATAGCCTCAATTGACTTTTTACTATTTTCTACGCGCATTGGAAAGATACTTCAAAATTTATTTACAACTGGCGTTACTATTACGCTTGCAATTTAGACACGGTAAGAACAAAATGCGTTATTCACAAAGTTATTATGATTTTTAAAATATAAATAATAGCAGTATTCTAAATGATTGTTACATTTTTAAAAGATAAAAATAACATAAAGTTAATGTTTTCAAGAGGATTTTAAGTAGTATTTTTTGTGCATCATTTTGAATAATGACAAATTAAAATCTCAGTCAGTTTTTCAAATAGAAATGTCTCACTTTAATTTCATATTTCAAAATAGTAGTGTCTTCAACGTGTGAAAAGGCATCATCTAAAAAAGATGCAAAATATGTTCATACACACCATTTCGAAAAGATTTAAGATTTTAACACATTTTAGATATATTTCAAAATATTTAACAAATCATGTTGAAAGGGTTAAAAATACTTGAATTTATCATGTCAAAATTATTCGAAATCTGTCAATCTAATATTTCAGTTGGTTGTATATTATAGCATTTACGGTAAAGTACAAAATGCAAAAATCAATTTTTGATCTAAAACATATTTTAGTTCATTTTAGACTTTGACATTAAACAACGATGATATCAAAAATGAAATTATATAGGTTTAGGTAAATTATGTATCGCTCACTAAAAAGATTGTAAATAACCGCACAAGGAGTTTGCATCCATTTTACATGCTTAAGTATAACGACAACAACCCATTACTTCTACAAAAATCACTCATATAACTCAATTACTATACCAACCCAACTAAATATTATACGACCGTCATTTCCCTTACATTTCGTCAGTCAGGTTTTCACTGTCACTGTCAGCGGAACCGGGATTCAGAACAACGAACGAAGAAGGCATCGACCGACACCAAACCGTCACCGCCACCGTCATCGCTACCGGTCACCGGTGCCGGAAAGCGTACCGCTACAGGAAACCATAGCTTGTTGTATGTTCATGTACTTTATAATCAGCCTGAACAAATCAACACTAAATATCACATTAGGTGTAAGAAAAACACTGAACAACATACTACAATAATAAATAATTATTACTCTAATGCAAAGGCAGTGTCAGTCTAAGTAACTGTTAAGTGTATCACGTTCTCACCGACGACTGACGACAAACAAAAACGTTAATTTGAAGTTCAAACGAAACTGTATAAAAGTAAAATCACATACAAAAAACAACTTGAAAATGAAAACTTGCTTGAATTATGATATGACGGTGCAAAGTACGGTGAGTGTACCTACTATTTTTTTTTGTTAATTCTATAATTGATTGCCAGTTAAATTTGTATTAGTCGACCATTTAGATATAATATGATATTACCACACAATTTTATTCAAGTTAGTAATAGTTTAGCTTATTTTTATTACCTTTTGCACGCAACTTGACTGCAAGTTAAAAGTAATATAACCCTCCGCATAAAACAGTAGTGCATTTACAACATTATTTAATGAGACAAATGCATTAGTACAAAAGTTTTAAATTCATCAATAAAAATGGAGGAAAAAATAGCATTAAACCTTGCGTAATGAAAGGAGACAAGGTGCGCTGCTGCCGGTAATAAATATTTCGAAATTTTCGTTTTTGTTTCATTGTAGACATTTTTAATTTTTTAATATGCTAATTAACACTTTCAGTTATTTGCCACCAATTATAACGTGTAGACAAAGCCAAAAAATGTAGTACGAGTACTGGTGCTAAGGTTTAGAAGTTTAGAATAAATTATGATGCCTATAGGCTCTAGGGTTTTTACCCATTTTTATACCTATGCTGCGTGGCATTTATAATTTCAACTATTTGCAACTTGTTTAGCCGCCGCAGCCATAGTATCATATTTCGATTCAAAAAATTAATGCTCAACCCTAGAATCATTTACGTAAAATGTAATCGTATATATAATCAAATCAAAAGGAAATAAATAGAATAAATTATTCGAATCTTCCGTCGTGAAAATAAACGATAACATCAAAAGCAATATTCAGTGCAAATGGTAATTATTGCAAAAACTCCCCAAGTATATTAACTGATAACCTGTCTAACTTACTAGCTATGTAAAAACTAAAATTCGCATACTGTTTTTTCATGCAAAATTAAATTAAAGGCAGATGAAATACTACAACTGAGTTTACAGATCGTGTTTTCCTTTCTGCAATATTTTAAACGTCATCATTCGTGTAAGCAATAACTACTATTTGAGAGGTGTGGAAATAAAACTATAAAATTACCTACGTTATTGCCAAATGTCATTAGGGTCACCTTCCAGAGGCTCCACGTGGAGTACCGTGGTCCATATATGTTTTGAATTACAAAAGTGCAAAAGTTTTAATATACACTTTAACACGGAAATAAAAACCCAGGATACCCAGATATTCCATGTCCAAGGATTTTTTTTGTTCTGGTTCTGGCCTGCCATTTTCGCAATGTGTAAAGAATTATGTGATTTAAAGAAGATTTTTAAAAACGAAGGTGTTTGACTTTTGTATGGGAAACATGTTAAAATGTTTCTTAATTTTGATTGGTCTTGACCTGATTGGTAGTAAATTGACCTCTGACCATCAGGAAAGAATAACCAGTTACAGAATGTAGCATTTAGCCCTGGAAATGAGCAGCTAAAGTTGTCTGTTCTGGAACAACAAGAAGTTGATGATTGCACAATGCAATGTCGCTCCATAAATTTGCTTTTTTTAACCGTCGCCCAGTGCCAGTGCCAGTCCATACAGCAGCGGTTGAAATTACAAGTGTTTGGATATTTAATAATTGATTCTTCTGACGTGCCTATTTGTCTTCAATTCTTTTTAATATAAATGCTCCGTAATGTGATCTGCACGCTTCTTTTTTCTAGTAATTTTTGCATCGATTACAAATTTACTATGTAGGGATCTACTACTGTTCCGTCCATATTTTCTGTTATAGTTGTTGTTCTTAATAGTATAGTATGTGGCGGATTATATTAAGAGCTTTTCAAAATCCAAACAGGTCCGAAGCTTTTTTACGAGGACTACCTTATGCAATTAATGGAATTTTTCAAGAATGTATCTGCATCTGTTGGCCGGAATGTTCACACGTCTGCAAAATAAAAAGATGCATATAGGTAATTCGTAATTAATTGCATAGAAAACACTATATAACTTTTGGTTGGAAATTAAAACCGGTTTTATATTATGCATGTTAGCTGTCTGCAACATAATATGTATAGGTAGCAACTTTGAATAAAAACAAATTCGCAAATCTAGAATTCAGGTCCCGTGTGGACCAGCCCCAGTCCCAGTTGACAGCCAGTCCAGTCGTAGTCCAGCACCAGTATAATTACAGCAATAACAACAACAGCAGAAACCACAGTCAACTACAAAAAAAGTACGGAGGCATTTATCAGATAGAACTTGTTTGCTGATTAGCTACTATTACGTGCGTATTTACTATATAGTCTAAAAAGCGCAGCGTTCGCCTGCCAGTTTTAATTTTATTTTCCTCAGCCACACTCTATAATTATAATCAAATCAGCTTGTACGAAGTACGACTATTGCATATAGTATAAAAAACTTTATAGGGACTACACAGATAATAGTGACTAGGCTAATAAATTTAAATCGCAAATAGCATCATTTCTCACTATATTTTCCTTACATGGGCTTAATTATTTGCTTAATTCGTCATGAAATAAGGCTCCTATATTTGCTTTAATATGCTTTACTATAACAAAAATGGCAAGAATTCGCATGTGTGATTAGGATAATACTCATTTTTATTTATAGGTGTTTTCCTTATCTATAGCTATTTATCGTATACATATTTAAATGGTATATAGAAAAATTATTGTAGTCGTCGTTTTTTTTATTGTTGACAAAATTACATTGCTGAAGAAATGAAGATCACGTTTCTAAAATTATATAAATGTCCTTACAATAACACGTGAAAAGTCTACAGCTACGTGGTTTGCAATATTCCCCAAAAAACCTGTCCCATAGCCCATAGCATAGGCTATTCAAATTACCTATTCAAATTGTTTAGCTGTGATTTTTTATGCTAAACGAATAATTTTTTAAAAAATTCTAAAACTGGATTATTATGAAAGTTGCGTACAAGGTCACATTTTAGAAGTACTTTCTAATAGATGTAAATGCGACAGTTGACAATTTAGTCGCAATAAAAACGGTATATGGTAGTACATACGGTGGAGCTTTGTGATTTATACTGCTAATGGTAAATACAAAAGGTTTGGCAAGTTTTCAAAAAATGGTAAATGCGTTTTTAATGTTCTCAAAAATGGTAAATGCGATTTTAATGTTCTCAAAAATGGTAAATTTGTTTTGGTATGGTTTCGAAAAATTTTAAATACAGGAGGTAAATACACAGTTTACGGCGTTTATGCGTTTTCAAAAACATGGTACTTACAACGTTTTGCACGCTCCCAAAAATGGCAAATCTGCTTGGTCATGCTTTTAAAGAAAATGGAAAACACAAATTTCTGCACATTTTAACGGAACAGTATTTTTAAATTTGTCATCATCAAAAGTTTTGTATTTCTTAAAAATCTAATTTAAAAGTACCTACCTACCTACATAACAAATAATATACGCAGCATTTTCAGATTAATATGAGCATTTAAAACTAGGACAGCGGGAATCTGTCAAACCAGGGCCGGATAATGTGGCCCCCGCTGCTTGAATTTTCTCAAAACATGTAAATGGAACATTTTGCAGCTTTCAAAAATACGTAAAAAGAATATTTTGAATTTTCAAAAACATGCAATTAAAATTTTGTGCACATTACAAAAACATGGAAATAAAACATTTTCCACTTTTCTCAAAACATGTAAATAGGTCATTAAGGACTTTTCTGAATCAAGTAAAAAGAACATTTTTCACTTTTCTAAAACATGTAAATACAACATTTTGCTTTACCAAAGAAAATCATGAATAAAATTAAAATGGTGGGTTTTGTATGAAAACAAATTGCTGCCTAAAAGAAATTTCTTCTTCCGGCCCTGTATTAAACCATAAATATATGTATTTTTAAACTAATAAACAAAAAGCCACGTGGCATATGTGTCGTAGTCTGTGCTTGCATAATATTAGTAATAAATTTAACAGTTTCGTTATTATTATCTATATTAAATTGAAATTAAAAGCATTGCATACCTTCTGTTTCAACTCCAATCACTGAAATAATGCCGACGTTGATATTATATTTAACTCAAATCAAAATTACAGTACATATTTACTTTTACACTCTTCAGATGTAAATTACGTACCTGTCGTTACTAGCATTCTCGTTTTTTCACTCTATATAACTATCTGAATTACACGGACCGAAATTCGCCATTTTGCGTTTTGCCGTTTTGCCAGGAGCAGTCGCAAGCCAGTTGCAGCCAGTACCAGTACGAGTACCAGTACCAGTCCTCCCTTTTAAATTATTCAAGAAACCCCACACTTGACTCTATATCCCTGACGCAAGTTCAAATTTACATTCTATACGTAAGTACCTACCTACTTACCTACTTGTTCTGGTTCTGGTTGAACTTGAAATTTTGCAATGAAACAAAAAAATGTGCCGAATAAAATAAATAAATTATAGAAGCTCCAATAGAGGATTTGATACGTCACCTATACCTCCCAAGGAAATTTCGTGCGTTGCTTAAATTTCGAAATTATATTCTATACACTACATAGAAGGATACCGTCAAGTCAAAATCAAAACCAGACAAGAAAACAACATATGTACTTATACCTTTTCATTTTTCATTAGCTGAATTATAGCGTTCCACACAATCACCACCACAATTACTTATACATTACACACACATACACACATATACACATGTATTACGACATAGCCTTTACGCTACTACAAAAAGACGAAATAATAAAAAAAGGAAGACGTACATCATTTACATACCAAATAGTAGTAGTTAGCAAATAAACTATATAGTAACAAGTTTAGTATAGTTTTGACGAGTCATTCGGCATTTTTCATGTGTTTTTGCACTGCCTGCACGCGGCGCGCGGTGAACGTCCAATGTATGTCTTAAGTAAGTCTTGCGGGTCTACTGCATACTGGTTCTTGAGAAATATACAGAATACAGATATCTGCAAAAAATATAAGTATATAGAAGATATAGACGTTGCAGACAGTCAATGGTTGGTATAAAATACATAGGTAAATATAGCAAATGTAAAAAAGGATAATTACGTACGTCTACTGTCTACTACGTGATACTGAAACTGAAACTGGTGAAACATTGATAAAATTATATCTGTCTGCCGTTCATTTTTTTAATTCAATATTTAATTCTTTTCAATTTTCATTGTTCATTGGAGATTACATGCAAGAGAACTGGTCAATATTTCACGTAGGTGTTTTATTTCCCATTTTTATTATATACTTCGTCCGGCGCCCGGCATTGATTGAATCTCCTTCTATCTAAATTAAGGAAAGAAAAAAAGTAAAGCTTCGATTAGAATACTTATACACTTATACCCACGTGATCAATAAGTCTGGAGAAAAATAAATATTTAATCTTTCATTTATTCAGATTTATGTCAAGGCTTACAACGTGTTTCATTCCCCATTCTTTTGGTTGTAATCAATCAGCCGCCGTTGAAATAATATTCGCAATCCTCCCAATACCAATTCAATGTCAAAAAAGGTGTAAAATGTGTATAATGAGGGAAGGATTTTTCTTTAATTATTGAGACAGAGGGTATAGAATTTATTTTATATATTTTATTACTTTTGGTTTTAGTTGTTTTCATTTTAATTCATTTTTGACGTCCCCTTTGCGTCTTGGCTGCAGAGTTTTCTCTTGGTTTTTGATTCTTGTGGTTCCGAATTAAAACTTGCGAAATACGATATGATAATGTAGGTACCTAGATATGGAACTAATGTTATAAACCTGTACAAAAATAAAACTAAAATAAAATTTGAATTAAAAATCACACAAAAGTCAAAGTCTAATAATAATAATAATGTAAGTCAAAACCTTGTTCATTATTCAAATTACTGATATTCAAATGAGGATGTACATAGCATTTACTGCTATTTAGGTATCATTGAACATGGCCATGGGGGTCAAGGGGCGGTATTACGGTGGTAAATCAGGAGGAAAATATAGTATAATTAAAAATAGCGCAAAAATATCCTATCTATTTCAAAATTCACAAGTACAAGTACAAGTACAAGTACCAGTTAAGTATAGAAGTATATATACAGGTGTAGAAAAAAGATAGCTTTATTCTGCATGACTAATTACAGTATATAATTAGTATACAGAGATTTGCACACTTTTTTTTATGACTGTATTTTATTTAGTATGTTTTATTCGCGGCGTTATAGCTTTAAACAGTGCACAGGACAGAAACAGTGGTACACCGCACATGAGCGCTGAGAGTGACTTGCAGAAAATATATGTAGATATACATACAAGTTGGAAGGTAATTAATTATATAATTATGATGAGAGATGATGTAATCCAATATATATCTCAATATCTCAATGATACCTATAAAATAAAGTAATCAAAAAATTATAAATAATATTGCTAATTATAGACAGCTCCACGTATATATGTATGTACATTTAAAAGCTAGCTAAAAATAAAATTACAAGTATGTAGATAAAGTGTATTTCTGTTCCATAGTTAAAATGTGTTATATGTGCATACTAAGGTTAATTGAAGGTGCAAGATATGGTAGCTGATACCTTTAATCTCACCTTATGGATCTACTAGTCTATATTCCTATGTATAGTTTTAATTGATCGTTAATACCTAAGACGCTATATGTCAAATGTGCGTAAAAGGTATAGGCTTTGCTTACCCGAATTAAGTTTTGGAATAGGAGCAAATTATTAGCGTATGGAAATGCCGGATTTAAAAAAATGTTCCACCACAATAATACAGAGGTAACGTAAAGCCTAAATCAACTCCCGGGTTTTGAATAACTCCCATAGGGTCTTTAGCATTGAAGGGAAGGATTTTGTATTTTTATACCCTGGTTTCTAATTACTCCCGGGTCTAATGAAAAGTCTGATTTCGATCCCCCAAGGAGTTATTTGATGCTTTAGTGTAAATTTTAATTTAAACTGCATTTCTGTATAAATTAGGATTTTTATTTGGTGAAAAATTACCGAGACAAATTAACACCGCATAGAAATATAATATTTATGCCAAAGAAGATACTACTAAAATGCGATTAAAATTATACCGAACTACAAGTTACCTACTAATACACAAACAATACATTACACGATACCAGTATACAGCATATCGTCTGGGAAGAACTAAAATGACCCATATCCAATTTAAGATCGAATCAAAATGAGATATGTCATAAAAACAAAGTGAGAAACATGCGTAAAATTATAATTCAGAATTTTTGAAAAGCGTAAAATGTTCTATTTACATGTTTTTGAAAATTGCAAAATGTTCTATTTACATGTTTTTGAAAATTGCAAAATGTTCTATTTACATGTTTTTGAAAAGCGTAAAATGTTCTATTTACATGTTTTTGAAAAAAGTAAAATGTTCTATTTACATATTTTTTAAAAATTGCAAAATATTCTATTTAAATACTTTCAAGACATGTTACAATATTTTTGTAGATAGTGGATGTTGTTTTTAGCTAAAAATGGATTTGGGTGATTTTGGTTCTTCACAGACGATATAGTATTTACCGGATTTACCCTACTACGTTCCCCTCATAAACCTAAATTACTGGTTGTGCACAATTACATATATTCTGAAAATCTTCAAATGTCTATATACTTTGCCACTGTAAGATTTTTCCAGAATTCTAGTAACTGGAATAATTCATACACCTAAAACAAATGATGGGTGGCCATGCTTCACCGATGCCATACAAATTACAAATAGCTATAAAGCACATGGCATATAGTGTTGCAATTTCTAATTTTTGCGAATTCAAAACTGAGAAACAACTATACCATACAAGGAGTGGGATATCAAGCTCCTATCTCTCTAAACTACTCACACGTACGTACACAGTACAGTCATAGTCGTATAAAATCCAGCTATCAAAATGTGATTATCACGGTCAGATTCTAATGCCTTGACTTCAACTTCACCTCCCTACATGCTCACCCATGTCTTCCCCTCCTTTATTCTTACGACTCACACTACTATCAGTTTCTGTATTACGCCATTTCTCATTCTATATTAGCGAGCTATACTGTTTAACTAGTTTGACTATAACACAACACACATGCCCAATGACTATACCAGGTAGGTACCTATACTATAACTATAGCTATAGCCAGAACTATATTACTTGTTTTAATTATTTAACAACAGGGAACATGTATAGCTTTAAAATCTGGAATAATAGGTACTACTCACGATCAGTATTTTACTATTCGCCATTCGTCATTCAAACGGACACGGACAACGGACGTGCAAAGTTCTCGCTTCTTTAGTAAGTACGTAATTCTGCAATAATAATGATAAGTAAATGTGGAAGCGTCAACATTCAAAGCCAAAGCCAACAATAAAATCCTTAGACCTGATGACTCTTGAAGGAAACTAATAATCTCAAGTTGCGAAATGTATTTAAATAATCAAATCAAAAATGGCGAAAAATCAAAAAGAAATATCTCGTCTCCGTCTCCTCGTACCTACCTAGGTGATGTTCATTGTAAATTGAAAATTGGCTAGTCATCCTAAATTATTGCGTATTTTATATGAGTAATGTCTCATTCACACATTTCGCTTGCAATTCTAAAGGATAGGGAAATCCCAAACGAGTAAAAATGAAGACAAAAAAAAGTTAAAAACCAAATAAGTGACTATAGCTACCAAAACTATTTTATCTACGATACACTAAAAATGAAGATACTACAAACACAAACTTATTCTACTATACAAAGTAAAGTAGTAACCTCTCTATGCCTTCAAATATATCTGTAAAAAATAATAATCTAACATATCATCATAATAATAATATTACTACCCTTTGTCAAAGTTTAGTGGGGAGGCACATACTTATTTTTTTTAATATACCTACTATGTTTTGAACCTCTCTCTGAACGTCCCCAAGTACGTAGGTACCTATGTATAATATGTCTACCTAATATAAAAGTATAAAAGCAGTTAAAAGCACTCACGTCAGTACATATACAGGCGCTTGTAATCAGTGAGCTACCTGAGACTGAATCATATATTTACACCTATCTTTACTTTTGTACATATAAGCAGATATTTCTAATTCAGATTCTTCTAAATTTACACAAATTTTTCCCTATAATGGTTGCGTTGCATCACATCAATCACAATCAAAATCCAACAAGTTGTTGAACTTGAGTTTATTAGTTTTGCTTCTATATTTTATGCCCAGCCAGTGCGGCATGGCCGTGCTTTTCACTATCAAAACCAAAACTAACAAACGAAACTAAAAGGTGAATATTAAAAAGCTATAAAGACTGCCGACAGCCGTCACATCGACATCGACCGACCGACCGACGGCCGACAGATACATGCAGCACATAGGGATATATACTTAATTAGATACCTACATAGTTTACACATCAAATGTCAGTAATAATTATTATTACTTTATTAGATATACTACAGCGAAAAATCTTGAAGACAGTAATGCTCCATGAAATTGAATTAACTACATGGTTCTTGAACTGAATTTTAATTATTTGAGAACGTAAACATAAATTTCGAAATAAACTAAACTAATAAAAAAAATTGATAAATTTTAGTCAGTTTTATATGAGTAAATTCAAGGATCCTCTCAATCATACAATCACAAGGTATACAACAATTAATTAATAATTTTACAATTTCACAAAGATTACGAAATCAGGAAAAGGAAGATAGAATTTTTAAAAAATGGAAAATTGGCTGGAATATATTGAATGAAAATATATAATTATGTATCCACTGAGAGTACAGTATAGGACTGTAATTACTATTGCGATGCAATAACCCCAGTGATGATTCATGTACATACATAGTCAGTGAGTGGGCAATGGAAGTTCAAGTCTTAAAAAAATCAATTTCCTTTTTAAACAGAAAAACATTAAATTTCTGAATCATACTATGTAAGTACCTATGCACTATGTACTACCTAAACATAATTTTAATTGAGATTAGCAGGCACTGAGCGCAGTACCGGTACCGGTATGGGTACCGGTGATGCCGCTACTGCTACTGCTACCGGTTCCGGCATCCACTATAGGAAAACTGTTGGTTTCTAGCTTTTGAAGGCTATGTTAAATCCGCCCGTAGACCCGTGGGTACAAGTTGTAGGATTTTTTCTGTAGGATATCCGGTACATGTGAAGTACATAACAGGTATAAATTACAATTTACCTACTTCATGTATATTATTATGTTTTACTGTTTCGTTTTTTGTTCTTCTATTTCACTGATGTTGATGATAGTAATAATAAATTAAGTGATTTATAAATGCTTCCATTTTGATTTTCTCACCACATTTTCACATTTCAAGAGTAAGCAGATTATTGGCTCTGCCTGCACTTGGACATTTTAACATTGAAATTGAAGACTGAATATACTTCACTTCTGTTCAATGATGTTGTTAGTGTCCGTGTCGGCATCGTCGGCGTCGGTGTTGATGATGCTGCTACTACTGAGTGAAATGCATACACTTGATAGTTGTTCTTGCTTCTTGTTCAAAATGTTCAAATCTAGTTTTTCATGTCATTCATTGAAACTCACGTCACAAACTCACACAATCATTTATTCAGTGACGACTTCGACCCACCGACCGACCCGCTGTACACTGTAACCGTCAACAATAAGCAATCAAAATTAAAAGATTTAAGGGTTCGTATAATATAGTATATATTACTGTAGCTAGTTTAGCTGTAGTACTTTATTCTCTCTTGCTGTCGTTGCTGTAGTTTATTCAATTCAAAAAGTCGAGAAATTACTTGGTCTAGAGCTTCAAGTTTCTTGCCCTTCTCAAAAATTTAAAGGATGTTTACTTGTTTACATTTAAGAGAAAATTCAATTTAAATAATAAATGATATGGATAGGCACTAATCAAATTGAGTAGTCACTACTTACTACTTGACTTACTCACATGAATAACCATTACCAATTCTCAATAAAAATAAAATGTCTAATGCTGAACAACAACTTACGATTAGTATATAACTAGTTTGAATTTTAAATAATACTATTATTACAATTTCATTTTCGAATAAAAACTGTAAACCAGTCGCCATTTTTGTATTTAAAGCTACCACTGGATTTTCCAAAGGAAAAAGTCCTATATAATTATAAACCTGACCTGCACGACCTATCTGCATAAACCGCAAACCTTTTCACAAGTATTTTAAATTTTAACGTATTAGGTGCCTATGCTTACCATTTACTGACAGCGTGTAAAACCTGTAAGTTAATATGTACAACAGGAAATTTAGCACAGTTTTTAAAAATTTATGCACTATAATGCTTTGGAAACCCCCAAAAAAATTATACGAGCATCCTTTAACGAAATAAAAGCTCAAAAACTTCAATTAAATTACATGAAAAAGTTAAAAACGTTCTAGTTCCAGATTTTTACAAAGTAATCATTCTGCATTTTCGCAAATTACCATAATATCTTCAATGCAAATTTTGTTGGGCTAAAATGACTTTAATTTTGAGTAATTTATGATTATGTAGAACTTGATTATGTTTAAGTATGTTTATTAGTTAGTATTGCTATATTGAACGATAATTACCTTGATTAAGTTGACTATTGGCAGTTGTACGTGTGTGTGCACTGTGACTGTGAGGCATAAAGGTATACCTACTGTGATGTTGCTTATTAGCATAAAAAAGTTGATAGAAGCTTGTAGGCTTTGATGTTAATGTTGCGGTATATAGATGTTAATTGGGCTCTGGGTCTTGGTCGCCACGTCAACCGTCATCACCCTGCTGCCTGATCGTTATCATTATTACGTATCACAGTGGTGGTTCCGGATCATTGATCGTCATCGTCTGTGAAAATAAATAAGATACTGCGCTGTAAATTGTAAATAAATAATTATAGGTGCACATAATATTACAGCATTAATTACAGAGAAAAGAACAAGAAGATATTCAGGAATAATGGTATGTACTGATATAAACTGTAAATAATTGAAATATCTACGTCAATCTTACTTACGAGTCCGCACAACAACAAGTGCAATTATAGTTATTACCACAATACAAGTTATCATATAATTTCTAAATATTAATAACCCATTATTGTATTACTGATATTGTTGCTGTTTTGTTATATCTGCTGACCTACTGATAGTACAGTGTAAATATCGAATCTAATAGTATTGGCAATGGCCTAATGGTATCGCTACGACTACGACCTATGACCGAGGTTTATACAGCCACATAAAATAAAATGCATGTTGTCAAAGTCAAGCCAAGCGAAGAGAAACAAACAAAATCTAAAGGCAAACAAAATCATAAAAACAGACGTAGTATGTAGATGTACTGGACTGGTACAGGAATCAGAAGCCTTGCAAGTCTCGTTCCTTCAATAATGAACTAGTTAATATTGAGAAGCTAAAGTAAAAGTAAAGTTACATCCACATAAATAATAAAACAAAATTAAAGCAATAAGGAGAAGACGGAGTTAAATTATTTAGTTTTAATGTGAAGTTAGTTGGTCTTGAGTTTGTTAGTGTTTGTTGTTTTTTCCACATATTAAATTGCTCATAAATTTGAAGGTGTCGGTGCATCACTCTAAATTAGAATTTCAACATTTTGTAATGCAGAAAATGCAAATTTCCGAGTTTTATTTATATTTCAAATATTAATTAGGCACAAAACCTTCTATTTTCCTACTTTTAAAACAGGTATTGTGTACGTTGCCCTGATTAGTTATGCAAATCCTATTTACATACGTATATGTAAATAGATGATTTATTTGCTATTTCGAACCTGTATTCAAAGGCTACATTTTATTGGTCTGTACGTTTTTAAATAAATTATATTTTTTCGAATTTCAAAAGGTTATATCAACAAACAACAGCATATAACTCTATGCTTTAAACTGTTTCTGAATTAGGTTTAATAATACCAAGGAAATCATATGGTGGCTTACGTCCAAAGTAAAAGTCCACATGACTGACGTAGACCGAAATATCCTTTCACCGACGATACTGACACAAACACCCATTTATACTTCTTACTGAACTAACAAGATGAAAATCAAGTGTAAAACCGTTATCATAAATACGAATTATTTTTGCAATTCTGAAAAAACATCAATAAACAGTAAAAATTGAACATTTTCGAAGAAGTTTTGGTCACACTTGCCCATTATAAACAATATTTCCTCTACAAGCATCTAGCAACAAGTAAATTAAAGGAGGTTTCTTCGCACTGTTTTAAGAAGGCAGATATCATATTTTGGACCTGTAATTGATGATACATCTCATAATTAGTTCTCTCTGTGCACCTACTAATTGAATTCAAATTCACACAAATTCAATCCCAAATCAAAGCCACTCAATGAGTGACTAACAAACTAATCGACAATGATATAGATGTAAAGCATAAGAAAAGAGCAGCATAACTAAATGATATGATTAAAAATAAGAGGGAGAACTCACACAGAAAAACCCATTGAAGCTTATATGTAAACCAGTTTGCCTTGGCTCTGTGTAGTGATGCTTGAGAATTTCGTAGATTTCGCATTCTCATTTATTTCTTGAGTAGTTCTTTTGATTATTTCATACATACACATTTCATACTCCTGCAGTTTGGTCTTGATATCCTGCAAAAACAGAGCAATACATATTATCAACTATATCCCCTATAATCCACACACACATAGTCATATAGTCCACAACAATCAACATATGCATCGCACTCATTAGTCGACTATAATATATTATATTCTTGAATCCTTTGATAACATAATTATAAAATTTCATACATATACAAAATTATACAGTACAAACTAAGGACGAAGGATTCTGCACACAGAAATTCACACAGGCATGCAAAACACACAATATAGTGTATATGATATGAGACACACCACCAAGACAAGACAACCTCACTCACTGCGGATCGTAATAAGGAATGAGAATGGGAATATCATATTCAAATTCAAATAAAATAAAGCCATGGACATATAAATAATATATAAAATAAATAATATGAAATAACACGAAGGGCCCCACAGCCTCCCATAGACTCCCAAGTACAACACATATGTAATGAAAAACATCACGATATATACTTACTATAGGTATATCATCAAACTGTTCTTAAACTAGTTAGTTACATACATAATACATGTACCTTCAATTTCAATTCCTATCCTGAGTATGTAAATTCAATATCCTTCTTTAAGAAAACGACGAGAATAATTTATAATTATTATTTTATTATTCGTATATTCTATTAAATTCTCAATGTTTAACATTCAACAAGTCAAAGTTCAATTCCAAGTTCCTCAAGTTGAGCAGCCAATCTAGCCTATATCTATAGCTAGCACTCTTTATATAATCCACTATTAACGAGTTGACGAGTCTACAGGCTACACATACTCTCTCGTAGTCGCTCTCTCCCTCTCCCAGTCTGCAACAAATAATAAAACAAATACTTACGTAGAATCATATGGAAGAAAAAGGCTAAAGGAATATTATTATCATTAATATTATATACGTTGTTAGTTAATGCTCAGTTAGCGTCTCCTCTGCTACAGCTACCGTAACCAAACGTTGGACTTGGAAGTTGGATCGTGAAGCATAGTTGGTTCTTGGTTTGTTAGATCTTACAAGTCAGTTGAGAAGTAGTTGCAGGAGTTACTGGTTGACTCCAACAACTCCAAGTCGCAGTCAGAGACATAGACAGTCAACAATCAACAGTTGGTCGTGGTGGTGTGGATTCTAAAGAGTTGTATAGTTAAATATTATTATTGTATTGTAGACAGCTCAGATTTTCTTCACACTCTTGACTCTTGGCCATAATGCCATGTGAGGTGACTATGTAGTAATAATTGAGAACCACCGACGACGACGACGACGACACGAGTACAGGTGGACGGCTTGTAATTTCCACTTGGTGCAGTCACACCAAACTGCAATAAAAAAAGAGCAAAAATTAATACTAACGAAAATAGCACTGTAATATTTATTGCACCTTCTTCACCGAAAACAAAAACCAAAAACAGTAACATTTTATAGATCAGTGAAATCTTCGAAGTGAATTTTATACACGGACAACACTTATTTTGGATTATCATCTTTCCCGGTGACTATATAATTTCTTCAGTCAGTTTTATCAGTTTTCTCCGTTTCCGGTGATTGAACATCCAACATCGAATCGATCATCCATTAACAGTTAGTTATCAACTATATATGTGTATTACATGTGTTTGAATTGTAAGTGACAGTGGTTAATATATAGTTAAAATTATAAATTTTAATACTCAAAGTTTGAAGTTGCGGTAATTGGAATTGAGATTTCAATACGGATATACACTTTGTTGACTCTACCGGGATTTCGGTCATCATCGGTGTATTAATTCTGCAATTAAACTTCCTTCTTTGGTTAATTCAATCAAAAGAAAAGGAGGAAAAATTGTGCCAAATTTGTTACTTCATTCATCCGCTCAACATTTTCACCTAACAACCTGTAAGTAATAAAAAACATATACTTGAAGTAATTGTCAGTATCAAATAGCTGGAGCAATGCGCTGTAGTCTCACCAGTACCAGATCCAGAAAGTAGTTGTCAGCGATATATCAATATTTTACACACACACGTTACATCCTACGAACCTTATTAATTTTCAATTAATATTAGTGATTAATGATCAACTGAAAGACAGAGTTCATTACTTGAGCAGATGAATATTGACTATCAACCCTATATGAATGTTAATTATCAATAGTTAATACTGAATATTCAATGAAATAATACCAAATACAACCTACCTACTGAGTTAATAGAAAACTGTGAAATTATTCAATGAGGATATTTAGATTTTCATTCATCGTTTCCGGCTTGACATTCAACGTTGTTGGTGTTATTGGTCACTCTCACTGTCACTAGTCAGTCAGTCAGTAGTTGCTAGTTTTGTGTATTGCGGTTAGCAGTTGCTACTGACTGCCAACTCACTTGATACTTCGTTAACTACCATATTATGTCTGCCTTTTCGTCTGCGAGAACATTCAACATGAATTCTGCAACCAAAAACACGTTCTGAATTTTCAATTAAATCAATAAGCACTTTAAAGACAAAAGAATGTTAATTTGAATCGAAATCGTATAATATTATTCAGTGGACGACCAACTTCAAACGTAGGATGAGGGTGTATTAGTCAATATGCAATAGTTTAGTTGATAGTTATTAGTTGTTAGTCATTAGGAATATTAGTTATCGCACTGACTGTAAATTGTGACTAGAGTAGTAAACAGTGAATTGCCCTTTACTTACAGCCAACCGCAGTTGCAGCAAAGAACTAATTATATAATGCGTTGAAATTAGGTACGTATTAGGTGTTATATGTTATTATTAAAATTTGAAATTAAATTTAAAAAGATATATGTATAAGTACACTTACACTTGTTATAATATCTATAGTTTATTACCCTTTATAGTACCAACAACAACTAATAGGTAGGTAGGTAGGTTGTGGTTTTGTAGTTGTTGTAGGTTGAAATATGCGGACATAATAACAACAAAAGATTATGTAGGAATAGGAAGCACACCGCATCAACACCAACCATAACCATATAAGTTTTAAGTCGAAAGATCGAAACTGTTATGCACACCTGTGCTGATTACATAAATTGGTGGCTTTCACTATTACTTGCGACTTGCAGACTTGCAGTATGTTACAGAATTTTTGCAGTAACAAAAAACTACAACAAACTCAAACTACAACAACTGCCGTTACTCTGGCTAAAAAGCTAAAAGGCTGGCTGGCTGTCGGTATATAGTTAAAAGTGTTAAGAATGTGTAGAATAACAGGTATATAGATGATAGACTATTAACTAAATAGCATTAGTATTGTACTATGAACAATATTGTTGAGTTAAAATCAAAACTTCAAAACGTTCAGGTTCAACTTTTAACATGTGAAGATAGCATCATTGCGTTCGACGTTCCTTCGAAATTCAATGCAAGCGTATAATAATATTAATAATATAAAGTAGGTATGTGCTCTCTGCTGTAATACTTTTGGGTTTTGTAATAATAAAAGTAAAACAAAAAATAATCATGTCTAACCTCACTCACTACAAACTACCTACTAAACTTACTTAGGTAGGTAGGTACATTCTTTTTTTCACTGGTCTGACAAGCCAAAAAAGCCAAAAACCAAGCCTTGTTCTATTCAGTAATGGTTGAAACCAAAGTCAAAAGAATATAAAAACCCTCACACTTATTACAGATATTGTTCTTCATTCTTCAAAGATCAAAAAGCACTGCAAAACTTCCGCTTTTCTTATCGTAATCATTATTGTATTCCTTAAATATTGAATTGGCAGCGACATATTATTTAATAGGCATTTTAGAATAAACACAAGAGCATTAAATTCCGCCAAAATTATATAACCATTAAAATAGTATTACAAACTAATATTTGTACCAATAATAATGTTTGTATTTAATATTTTCATTTCTGATTTTTGTTGTTTCTGTTTGTGAATTCAATTTAAATGTACAAAAAAACTAAAAAAAAGTGATTTTCTTTGGACAGAATATTTTGTCCTATGTTAAAACCGCACTGGTCATATACTACACAGGTATATTAATTATTGAATATTTATTGAGCTTGTGGTGGCGGTGAGTTTGTGAGGTGTGTCACTTTATGCTACTACTATATCAGGACAATTACGGTACGGCTACGGTTAGGAAGAAATCAACTAACTTTTACTAAACAAAAAAAGTGCAATATACACTTTAGTTAGTGAAGGGAAGCGCGTGTATTTATTTGGATTTGTTTTGTTTTAATAGCTTTCAGATTTTTTTCTTCTCCATATTACTACTGGTTGCTGGTTCTCCGGTTTAGTTGTTTAGTTTTTACACACGCTTGAGTTTGACTTCAATTACGGATATATACGATCCAATCTTTTCTCGATTTTATATTGATGATGATCAGAAAACTTCCTACATCGTACATCGGCATCGCATCGGCCGCATCGACATCGGTCACAATTAGAGTTGCAATCACAATCATTACTCATATTGAAAGTTAATAGCTTTGGTTTTTCGCTACAGGCTTTTGTTACTTGTCGTTTTTTTGACTTACCAAAGTTTAGTTTTTGCGCAGATAGAATTTAATTAATAACCATCTCTGTTTTTGTATTTTTATAATGACACTTTAGCTCGTGGTCGTGCTGTGCTATGGTGTGATGTGCTGTAAAAAATAAAAGTGAAAACATTTGTACTTTGGTATTTTGTGCCGATAATGATAATGGTAGCAATTATCGACGCAATAAATGGTCAGTCAATAATTTTTCCAATTGTCATTTCCAACCAATTAATCACATTAACTTACAATAATGGATCTGATTTTGTTGACTGTCAGCAACATAACAGCTCATGGCGCAGTTTCTATTTTCTATAGCACTATACACCTAGTATTAGTATACCTAGATTTTAAGTAGATAGAAATATTGAAATGGCACGTTTAGTATAGACAGAGCTCGGTACAAGCACGTAATACTAATGTTATTATTTACCTACTATAGGTTCTTACCATTTTGGAATATCTTGAATTTCTTGAATTATGATCGAAACTATTTAAGGACGGTTCTATTATTAACTGTAAAAGTGTAAAATTAAATCTGGCATATGCCTGCAGGATAGTACCCACAGCCCACAGCCGACAGGTGACAGGGCGGGGCAGTATTTTTAAATTACATATTTAATGTGGAAAGTTTTTTATTTTAATATTTTTGTCAACACTTCCATTTCCATCAACTCGTGTTTCAAATTACATTTATATGAAATCTTTTTTACCGCCAATTTTAATCTTCAACATATTTAATTTTACAGATTTGCTATCTAAAATCTAATCAAACTATAATAACATGTGTTTTTTTTCTGGATCAAAATTAACCTTATAATACCCTATGCCCTATTAGATGAGAACCTACCGATGTAATAATAGTATTTTCTTTATTATTATCTAATATTTTATGTGACATAACGTGTGCGTTTAAATTGTATATTTTTAAAATAGTGCATACGTTTAGAATTATGCAGCTGTACATTAGTACATTATCTGTGTAGGTAATTAAACTAATGGCCGAACACACACATTACATTTATAGTTTATCAGCTTTTAGCTGTTCTGTTTCTGTTTCTCTTAAGCTGTCTGTCAGTTGTTAACCACAGTATATCAGAACGTCTGTCAAATGGCCATGTGACACGATCACACGAATCACAGGTATAATGTACAATATTGTAGCATAATAAACGATAGGTAATAACATGTAAAATCATATGGCACGTGACACTGTACAAGAAACACATGTAATTAAACTATAACAACAATATCCGTAACGCTTAATGTGAGTATCATAGCTCATTTAATTGCTTGGTAAAGTGTAAATCTGTCAAATAATATAAAGAGAAATGAGGGACATTATAGAAATGCAGACAGCACAAAAGGAAGAAAGAAAATGTTAAAAAACGTAAATGATATTCGAGAAATCAGATAAATACAAAACGGAATGACACATTATACATACAGAAATGTATAACGTTTTTTTTAAATAATAATTTCATAATGAAGATCATAATGATAATGAAAAAGGAAGATATGACTCATGATTATGAATGAATAAGATTTCATCTCCCAGATATTATTTGACATGAATTTTCCTTTTTCTTGTCGGCATAGTCTCCCTTTACACACTATCATCTCGCAGCAGTCCATTTCACATTACTCTGATCTGAAGATCACACACTCACCCCCAGACAATACAATATTCATATTTCGTTTTTCGTCCCCATATTTTTTTATTCGTATATGGTCAACACAACTAAATGTTAACGTTACAAGTAACGTAGGCACTTACGTAAAAAAAAATTCGATATGAAATCTCAAAGTGCAAGAAATTAAAAAGAAAGTCTTTTGCCATTTCTTTTGGCTTTGGCTTCGCGTCACTTTTTGCCCCACCAGAAAACCAAACCAGTGAATGAATGATTCTGTGTGTAAAGGAATACGAATGCTTAGTATAATATACAGATATACTACTTAAGGTAGTAGGTGCTTAGTACGTATGTATTCAAGTCGCGTCTCGTCACCATATAGATAAGAGTCCCATCGTATTGTAACTGTATTCGTCATTCGTATCGCATCTCGTCGTCATGTCATGTCAAGTTACACTGTTGACTCTGACTCTGACTCTGTACTGCACTGTATTGTACTGTAAGTAAGTAGGTAACTACTACCAAAGATTTTCATCAGCAGTCGTCCGCCGTCGTCGTCATTTAGTTTCCATTTTTCCTTTTCTATTTTTTTTTCTTGTATTGTTTCATTATTATCCCTTTAACATTAAGAACATTAACAAGATTTAAATTCTAAGTTGTTAAGGTGCATTAAAGAAATGACAGGGACCACGACAGGGGAATGACATATAGGAAATCTGTATGGGATATACGGATATATGGGGTATGGGATATGGTACACGCAAAAAATATACACGTCAATTAATAATTAAAATTCCTTCAGCAGGCAATAAAATACAAATAGAGGTATGTGCGTTAGTGTGTATAGTTAGAGGTACTTGTAAACTTTTAAATAATAAGAACTAATTATTACAGCGAGTAACCTTTGAACCTCCGGGTTACATCTTCAAATAATAATGGTTGTTAGGTATTATGGTGATGAAGTCATACTAACCATATTTTATAAGGTAGTGGGAAAGTTTCGTCAAATTAAGTAAGTACAAGATGGCATTTACTCAAATTAAATTAATTTGTAGACATCCATTCTTTTAAAAAAAATGTGTGTTCACATAATTTTGTAGTTGTGAAAAAGATGGAATTTTGTAAATTTTTGTGCTTCAAAAAATGTTTGTTTATAAAATTATGTAGGTTTTAAAAAACATGTAATTTAGTGTATTTTAAAGTTTCAGAAGCATCCGCTTATAAAATTTTGTAGTTTTAAAACTGATGTGGTAATTTAGAGTGTTATTTTTTTTATTTTCAAAAATATTTTACAAACGAATTTACTTGTTTGAAATAAAAATGTTTTTACGGCATTTTTAGCTCTTTTTAACAGCAACTTTATCTAATTTGAATATATTAAACATTATAAAGATTTTCAACAAAAAAAGTATATCTGAACAATCAAAATAACCCTATTTATGTTTACATAAAAATTCCTTCCTTATGATTCAATTATACATTTGAAATTGCTAAAAAACCATCTTCCTCTCTTCAACTTTAGCTGGAATTTTCTTGTAATTCGTGGTTTTACAAAATCAGGCACAAAACCAATTTTTTCGTTTAAAAAAATGTAGCTATAATATTTAAGGTCAAGTATCCACTCAAAAAGTATATTATTTATTTTTAATATACATAATTGTTTGTCGATTTAGAAATCAAGTATTTTATATGCAGAAAATAACTTCCTAATATTGCTCGAATCAAAAATAGTTCAATGCTTTATTAAAATAAAAGTATATTAATTTCATCGATTTTTTAAAACCGTAATGTTTTTTTCAGTAATATTGCAAATAAATTTAGTCATTTAGTCAATTTAAATTTTTGTTTTAAAGTTTCTTAATGCCAAAAATTCTGCAATTTCAGTCAAAACTACGAAGGTTACGTAAATTTTAAAAAATTTCTTGTTTATTTTTTGACAAATATACTACGTTCCTTGCTGTGTTGTATTGCTTCTTCATTGTTCCTGGCTTCAATTTCAATTTCAATCATCATTCACATTCTAAAGTCACCATCAAATTCAGCATCTGTCAAGTAATTAGTATGTACGAGGTGTACACTGTGCCTATGGGCACGGTCTCTCTCTGTAATATTATGAAGACTGAAACTGAAGAAGATATGCTATACTGACATTTCCAAATTGACATTGGTGCCACAGATTCCTTCCCTATATACACATACAACACAGCTGATTGCGTACAACGGTAACGGTAAAGCTAAAGGCCAATCACTTTCCTCATCCCAATCGACAGATTGATGAAATATAAGTAGACATCAGACATCGATAAAGAATTGGTCAAAATCCGTGCATGCATTTCTATTACCGTTGACTGCACATCAATTCTTTGCTTATGACGCTCTTAACATTTCTTTCTATAGCCATATATCGTCAGTGAAGAACCAAAATTACCCAAATCCATTTGTAGCTAAAAAAATATCAACTATCAACAAAAATATTCAAATATGTCTTGAGGGCATTTAAATAGAACATTTTACACTTTTCAAACATATGGAATTGGAACATTTTCCACCTTTTCGAAAACATGGAATTGGAACATTTTCCACCTTTTCGAAAACATGGAATTGGAACATTTTCCACCTTTTCGAAAACATGGAATTGGAACATTTTGCACCTTTTCGAAAACATGAAATTAAAAAATTTTGTACCTTTTCGAAAACATGTAAATAGAACATTTTGCACCTTTTCAAATACATGTGAATAGAAAATTTTACGTTTTTCAAAAACTCATAATTAACATTTTACGCATGTTTCTGATTTTGTTTTTATGATATAGCTCATTTTGATCGTAACTTAAATTGGATATGGGTCATTTTTTTTCTTCACAGACGATATCTATATTATGTAACTGTATCTTGTATTTAAATAACAAATATTTAAATAGAGCATTTTACACTTTTTCAAAAGCATGTAATTAGAACATTTGACACTTTTCAAAAAATATGTAAATAGAATATTTTTACCTTTTTAAAAACTTCTAATTAACAATTTACTCATCTTTCTCATTTTGTTTTGATGACATAGCTCATTTCGATTGTAGTTTAAATTAGATATGGGTCATTTTGGTTCTTCACCGACGATATATGCCAATAAATGGAACTAGGCGCCCTTGTGGAATCAATACGATCCATATTTTTTTTAAACATATTATATGGCTGAAATGGAAATCCTGTCTGAAGCCGAAACAAGGGCGCATTTTAATCATTGCCTGTAAATCAAAAGAATTTCTCAGTATTATCCAACCAACATAAATACTGCCTACAATACAAAAATGTAATTCATAACAATATAGAGCACCCATGTAGGCATTTAGGTATGTAAAATATTCCAAAATGTTCACGTCAAAGTTTTGCCTCTTTTTTTAAGACTTTTCTGTCTGTCTCTGATATGATGGTGAGTTTGTTAGTGGTTAATTGTTGAATTTGGATTTGTTAAAATTATTGGGGTCATCTCACCATGAGTGAGTCTCACTGTATATTACCTACCTAAATTATTATAGACAGAAGAAAAGTGATAGTGGACCAGTGCAGTGCAGTGCAGTGGACGCGTAGTATGTTGGACGTGGACTTTTGCGTACGTGTGAGCATATAGTTTAGTGGGGATTCTGGGGATGTGATGTGATGCGATGTGTGCCTTGCTATGCTAGGCTTGTCTCTGACATGATATGCGTAATCATAATAAGAGAATAATAATATGACGTGATAATATAGTGGAGAGGTATAGCCATTTGCCCATTTCCATTTCAATACCAACATTCAACATAACCAACAACCAACACTAAGGTGTGCACTGTCTTCTGCATAGAGCTTCTATCTACCTCTGTACGTCTGTACCTGCAGAAAAATATATGTAAAAAAATATATATATCATTAGCATTACTATGGTATAACCATAGCCGTAAGAATTGCCTATACACCTATATAGTAAAGGTTGCATTATTCTCTTGGGCTGTAAAGTTTCAACATTTTCCACAATATTATTCTTTTTTACCTAACAATGTTAACATTGCAAGGGCTGTTCGCTCAATAATGACGACGACGACGACGACGCCGTTGCCGTTGACGTTATATAGCATAGTATTATGTTGTGTAGTTGTGTTGTGTTATGTGATGCTATGTTACATATGTGAGCTCAAGTGGGGAAACCAGAACCAGCTGAACGGCAACCAGACCAGCTGAGTATAACAATACGTAAAACTTGACTCTATAACTTTTACAATAATAATAATAATATAATTCACTCTCTGCATTTATTATGCAGTCCATTTACATTGCATTATTGTACACAGTACACACACATATTATATGTCCTGTGCTCGGACCCTTTCTTTTTCTTTCATAATGAAAATGAAAAGTATAAAATGGAATTATTATTCCTATTCACCTATTCTTTTCCATTTTCTTCTGAATTTATGAATGGGAGTAAGTTCTTGGAATATTGAATATGAAATTTGGTATTTACTTACTACTTAGCTACTTAGTGGTTTAAATTCTTAAGAGGGTAGAAAAACTGTATTAGGTCACTGTACTGTGACAGAATTTTTGCAATATCATACTACAGCTCACGATCAGAATATATAAGTACCGTATTACTCCAAATAGAAGCCCCCGGCTTCTATTAAAAACAGCACCCTTTACCCCCGGCTTGTATTGGAGGCCCGGCTTGTATTGGAGGCCCGGCTTGTATTAAAATTATGTTTTTCGAAACCAAAAATAAAACTTAAAGTTACCTTATTTTTGACAACTTTTCATTATTTTCAGGCATTACATTCTTTGCTATAATAATATTGTTAGTGCTTTTTAGTGCAACTTGGTCAAAAGAAACACTAGTCTCATCCATAGCTATTTTTTACCCCCGGCTTGTATTGGAGGCCCGGCTTGCATTGGAGGCCCGGCTTGTATTGGAGGCCCGGCTTGTATTTATACTTACACCCGTTACCCCCCGGCTTCTATTGGAGGCCCGGCTTCTATTGGAGGCCCGGCTTCTATTTGGAGCAATACGGTAGATAGGTACTTGTTTTATTTATTTTATATTTTTTCCGAGAATTTTGACTGCGAAGCGATCGAAGGCTCATTACAGACGGCTATGGCAAATACCTGATTTTAATTTTTTAATATTTTAATAAATATTGTCTGCAATGATCAAAATGAACCATTTCCATTTTTAGCTAACAACAGTATGTATTATCTACAAAAATATTGAAATATGTCCTAATAGAATTTAAATAGGCCATTTTGCACTTTTCAAAAATATATAAATTGAACACTCTGGAATTTTCAAAAATGTGTAAATAGAACATTTTACAATTTTCAAAAAGTATGTACCTAGGTAATTAGACCATTTTGCAATTTTCAAACATATATAAATTGAACATTCTGGAATTTTAAAAACATGTAAATACAGCCTTTAACACATTTAGAAAAAGTTTAAATAGAACAATTTGCAATTTTCAAAAACATGTAAACAGAAAATTTTACACTTTTCAAAAACTCCTAAATAACATTTTATGCATGTTTCTCATTTTATTTTTATGACATAGCTCATTTTGATTGTAGCTTAAATTGGAAATGGGTCATTTTGGTTCTTCACAGGATTCACAGACGATATGTTAAAATTTATTTAGGCTAAAATTTGTTTTCATTTTTTCATTCGTGTGTATTTCTTATAACAAAACGTGTTGTACGTAATTTGTAAAATCAAGTAAAAAAGCCTTTGATCACGAATTTAAAACCTTAAAAAAAAAGTTTTGAATGACGATTTTGTAGCGATTTAAAAAGGCGTTGGTTTAATCCAATTTCCCATAGATTTCAATTAAATAATGTATTTAACTGTAGTGTTAAAAGTTAGAAGCTATATTTTTTTATTTGCAACTTATTCATCAACATTTAAAATTGTAGCCCCGCCAACAATATAGCGGCCATACGAACGGCGAGCATTATGACGTTAATGGTGACGCTCATGTTTAAATTTGAAGGCTCTCAGGGACAGTCACAGCGCGACAATAGTTTAATTGTACAATAGAAATCTAATGTGCTTTTACTTATGCAGTACTGATGGCTAATGGACATTTAATTTTGATTTTACTTTTGGTTTTGGTTCTATATTATGTTGTACAGTAAAATGGAAATTTAACTAAAAAAAAGTGCGACTTTTGGATTTTGGAGTGAACTACTGAGAAAATGGTGGTGGTGGCAGTCAGTAACACATATGGCCTACATATCTATGCAATCTGCAGTATACACTTGTATGCATTGTTAGTATGTCATTGTCATTGCCGTCTATGTATTTTACTTTTTTGGATAATTATCATCCAAGTTAAAAGTTAAATTAAATTGTTTCTTTGAATTCGGAATATACCTATTTCTTATATTATAATTACAATTACTGTTAGGTATACTATATAGTGACAAACTGAGAGGGCCTCATAGGAATGAAAAAAATTACATAATTACCTGCTTGATTTTATAATAATAATGCAGCTCTCTAGCGTTTGTGCTTGCAGATGTGTGATTTTGCAATGTGACGAGTTTAAAGCCACACTTTACTTTTTACTAGAAAAAAGCTAAACTTCGCCCATATGAGTGCTTGACAGTTGGCAGTATTTGGTATGGCCCACATTTTGTCAAGGCAAGTACATATACATGTAGGTACATAGAATATTTTGCAACCTCCGTATTAAAGCATTTAAGTCTCATCATTTTGATTAGAAACCATTACACAACTTTTGCATTCCAAATTTCAACTAAGTAAAATCATGTACAGAATGCAACCCTCTAATTTGCTTTCATTTCATAAACTGTTTTTACTTTTCGTATCTACCTAGTTTTTTTTAGCTTCAAAATTTTATTATCATTTAATTGTCATGGCAGCATCTGTATCGACATCGGCATCGGTGTTTTTGCCCGCTACCGTTTAGCATTGCAGTGCCAATTTTCATTTCTTTTTCGTTATTATTGTTGTTGGAAAATGGCACATGGTTTCTACAATAATGTACCTACCTGAAATTTTTTTAAGCTTTTTCTTAAATATGTACTATGCTACTGTTTTAATGGACTTTGCAATTTTAACATTTCAATTAGTTTAGTCAATTACTTTTAAAGCTAATAGAGAATGAGGGCACTTTGTTTTGTTTTTTTTCTTAGAGTAATATTCTTTTTTATTTAAAATTGCTACGAGATTTTTGAATTTTGACGCATAAAATTAAATGTGCTAATTTAATACAATGTGATGTAACCATCTACCTTGGATTTTAATGCCCTTAATCGTCGTCCTGCCTTTGTTATTATTACATATTGTTCTGGAATTCTGGACCTGACTACCTGAATACCCAAAGAAAAACACTTTATTATAGGAGATGCTATGCATTGAGTAATAAAATATATCTCATCATTGTTAAGAAATATTCACACATTTGTACATATTATGCGGTTTCCATATTCCATACTTTGGCGTAAAGTATAGTTTTAAAAAAAGTGCAAGAAACGATTAAACTCAAGGCCTCAAAAGGTGCTTTGTTTTTATGCGGTACTGCGGTATTACACATAATATTCCCCTTTTTTCCACTGATTCATATAAACGTCGTATAAAAAGTGAACTGATGATTAGCGATTAGATAAAATCCCTTGCACTTTTTTAAGTACTATAGCTATAGCGCATTGGCAGTGGAATGAGTGGAAGCGTCGGTTAAAAATTGAACATTCGAATAAGTTAATTGACGCTTAATTGGTAGGGGTATTATGTATGTAGCTAGTTACCTAGGTAGTACGAAGGTAGGTAGGTACATTTACGATTTACTCATAGTTCAAAGTGGAGATTGGAGGTGCACTTAATTCTCAATTTAAAACAAAGACAGCTCCATTCTATATGTTCTTAGGTAGGTACATCTCTAATTCACAGAATCTCTGAAGGGAGAAAATCCCGAAGCGTGTCTCCTGCGAAAATGAGACTCCTGTTGAATGCTTAAATAATAGTTTAGGGCAGGCAAAAAAACACGAAAAAAAACAATTTTTGGGATGTACTATCGTGGACGTCTACTTCTCTGAATCTGAATCAGAATCTGAAGTGTGGCAAAAATGCATCAAAAATGTAGAAAAGTCAAATTCCAAGTAATATAATCGTTTAGCTATTCCCGCACTGTAACTCTAGGCAGTAGTCTATTTTAATTGGCCATCAATATTTTTCTCCGTCCACATTCAAACGTTTAGTACTCAAAAACTCACCGAATACTCACAAATAAAATAAGAAAATTAAAAAGAATACTAAAAATTAGCAAACTGCTCACCATGGAAAAACTTTTAAGGCGGGGTGAGTGAGTTTTTGACTTGATGTATAATTAAGTAGGTAGGTACATAATAAACTTCACCATCAGTGGTCAAGACGAGACGAGTAACTTCTGTCTCTGTCAATGATACCATCATATAAACTTCAACCTTTAAAAATAAAAAAAAATTATTTATTAAGAAACTATTTCACTACCAGAGAACCAGAACCAGAACCAAAACCAAAACCAAAATAGCCAATGAGCACGCGAGAAAACTCAATTCTCAAAACTTTGCCTAAGAGCCAAAATAAAAATAAAAATAAGACTCAATAAACCGGATCGAATTCAAATTAACTTACGATTAGAATAAAAAACTCTATGCTATATAGATACAACGTATATTGTGAACGTGATATGTGTGAAATCCTAAGGGTAATCGCTCCTACTGTATATACGTTCAAGTTTAAATAGATTTATTATTACAAGTTTACTAATTGTAAGTAAGGTAACCAAGTTAGTCAAAAGTTGCTATCTGCTATCTTGATAGTTGATATTGGTACTGATATTGGTATTGATATTGAGCTTGACTTCATTTCTAATTGCAGTCCCTTGTTTTCTTCATTTTTTTACAGGGGCAAGTTCTCACGTTGTAAAATCAGAAGAAGCAAAATATCGTCAACAACAACAACAGCAAGAATAACGAAGAAATTCAAGTACATACTACCGACTTATAAATACTGTATGGAAAGTTAAAGTGGGTGCATATATATAAAAAGTTTTTAAAAAATTGTCTCACGTACTTATACAGAGCGTAAGTACAGAGGGGAAAAAATATTTAAAAAAAAAAGAAAAAATTCAAGAAATATAATTACAATTGTGCAAGATGGGACGATTTGGACGAGCGAAGCAAAGTTGGACGCCTGAGAATGGCCATGGACCTGTTGGGTGAGTTGAAAAATGCAAAAAGCACTATCTTGTTTTTTACGCTGTCTTTTTCTACACACATGGCCTGCTATTTTCATTACTTGATGCTACTTCTATTTTCTATGATCCCATTATTATAGGAATTAATCACAGTTAATTTTTTTACTAGTTTCAGTTTTTTGAACACTTTTTTCCTGTAATTTACACAAATTATAACATTAAAAGCCATTGTTTCAATATTTTATATTATGCTTTTCAATAAAATTTAAAACATAATACAGACAGATGGTTCAAGCTTCACTTCACACGTAGTCGCAGAAGTTTGAATGCACATAAGAAATATTTTTATCATATTTTTAACATTAATAATAATGAGGTGAGGGGGGAGACTTCTTAAGGTTAAAGTCACGCTTGCTTTAAAATTTGACATACAAAGAATAACACATGCACGTTGCATTGTGGGAAATTACTGATATGTGTAGGTTTTTGGGTCTTTTAAATTATAACATTGTTTTAAATGAGTGATCGTTCCGCTCGAATCTCTATACGTTTATATCGTTTCTTTAGTATATGCAGTCTATTTTTATCTCAGAGTAGTTGTGGCTTAACTTATTATGCTATTTCGCACATAATATGTGACATTTTGAAATCAAAATTTTTTAAATTGAAATTGAACTAGAGACTCCACAGTCACAGCTACAGCAGACGCGAGTTTTTTTGTGGTCTACGCAGTTGTACGTGTAGACATACCTACACCCACGCTCTGCTACTTACCACTATGCTTGCATTGGCCTGTAGACTGTAGATCAGTCAGATCAGTGTCAATGCCGTGTTGTTGACGACTTTTCAAGTCCTATGACAGTTTCATACCGCAATTCAAGCCTAAGATTTTTTTCTATTAATATCAGTATAGTAGTACAGTAATGACCTACATATTTTAAATTCTGATTTTTTTTACATTAATAATTTCGCTTTTATTAGGACACTTATTGAATTCGAGCCAAAAAATGAAGGTACCTTTATATAGATTTAGAATCATACAAAATTAAAACGTTTCTACTTTTGTAACCAATAAGATGAAAATAAAAATGCGCAAACTTTAAATCATTACGTTAACGATTCAAATTATAATTACCTGATTTTTGTAACAACTTATGTTTGAATTGCCATTTTTAGCTAAAAACAATATCAACTATCTACAAAAATATTCAAATGTCTTGAGAGCATTGAAGTATAGAATATTTTTATTTTACACTTTTTAAAAAACATGGAATTAAAACTTTTTTCAGTTTTTAAAAACATAAAATTAGAACATTTTGCACCTTTTCTGAAACATGCAATCAGAAATTTGCTCACCTTTTCAAAAACAAGTAAATAGGACATTTTACGCTTTTCAAAAACTACTAATTAACATTTTATGCATATTTTTCATTTTGTTTTTATAACATAGCTCATTTTGATTGTAGCTCAAATTGAATATGCGTCATTTTTGGTTCTTCACAGACGATATGGTTAAACCTTGTTGACTTTTAATTTAATAAATGTACGACCCTGTCTTTTGTCTTTCCCTGACTCAATCAAAAATTCAAAAGTATACAGTAGCACAGAACAGTAGAAAGAAATTGTAAAAATATTACATGTTATTATTTCATGTATTGTTTATTGTGTAATTAGGAAACGATTAGTAAGTCACGTGCAGTGGACTAGCACAACAAAATATTTAGACAGTAAAAAAAACCAAGGAATGATAGATTGAACTTAAGAACCGTGAATGCACAGCATTTTTGAAGACCTTTTTTTCAAAACACGTCAAGTCCACACGCTTTATATATACAATGTTGAGTTGACTGTGGACTTGGCGTTTTTTCCTGGCAAACTCTTAATTTTGTAAATGTATTATATTTTATTGTTAAAAAATGCCCACAATTAGAAGTACACGTGTAATTTACAATTTTACAAGAAATGTAAAAAAAAAATAGAGATTGTCCCTTTACGTATTCTGTCTTATTGTATTATTGTTTTTAACATGCATGGTAACATGATAGTAATTTTCTCTGCTATGAATTGACTTGAACTTAAGAACTTAAGAACAAACGCAAAGTTTTCAAGTGACAAAAAAAAGAGAGGGACAAGCATATTATAATGGAGTATTAAATTACATAGTAATTATGAGTAACAATGCGAGAAACAATAGAAAATCAAGAAGAAGAAATCGCTTAAAAAATAAGGTTGAAAAAATAATTTGCTACGTGTAGCAGAATTAGGAATTAAGGAATCAAATGCAAAACAACACAATACCTACAGATAGCAAATATCTTCAAATAACTGGATGCTAAAATAATAAAAAGCAAACTTTTCAGCATGTAATTCAGAATTTTTAGGCTAAATATTTTGTAGTGCAAAATTTTAGATTTAAACATCTTTTAAAAAAGTAAAATTTATATATTTTTCAGGAAAGTTTCAAACAGTGTATCTACGTTTTTTAAAAAAATGTAAAATATTATGATAACATATTTTGAAAAAGTGAAAAATGTACTAATTGACATCTTTTGAAAAACAGCAAAATCGCCTATTGACGTATCTTTCGAAAAACTACAAAATATTCAATTTACATCTTTCAAAATAATGCAAAATATTCAATTTACATCTTTAAAAATAATGCAAAATTTTCAATTTACATCTTTAAAAATAATGCAAAATTTTCTATTTACATCTTTCAAAATAATGCAAAACGTTCTATTTACATCTTTCAAAATAATGCAAAATATTCTATTTACGTCTTTCAAAATAATGCAAAATACTCTATAGTTCCGAGGCCATTAAATAAACACGAGTTTTGAAGACCCGGAAAATAGAATAAAATTTAATAACAACAACAACAATAATGTGATTAATAATATAATTACATAATTACTCCTACAACATTCCAAGTTGGCGATCGACATGGGAAGCTGTTTAGCGTTTCCCATTTTTTTAGCCTACTGATATATCTGCGTAAGTACGCCTATAGATAGGTAGGTTCATAGTACATGCATAGTAATTACTTTAATTAACTTTTTATATACTATATAAGCCACAGACTTAACTAACAGCGCAGGCAGCAGTCAGCATGGGGTTCTATAGTGTAAACGTAAACTGTACTAAAAATGTAATGAAATAAAACATTACATATAAAATTATGGGAGGAGGAGAGTATATTCTAATAGCACTTACACTTTCATGCTTACAAGCAATATATAATAAAGTTTCTACAGATAATGGCAACACGAAAAGGAGTAGCATCATTCCACCTACATTATATTTGAAAAGTCTCACATTTTGTGTTCTGTACCTCATTCATAATGTATTATGATCTGTACGTAGTATGTTTAGCTTTTGTTTCAATCTTTATCTCTTTTTGCCTGTACAGATTACACTACTGATGTTAGGTATATGCTCAGGGAAAAAGCGAGGAAGCGTGAAAATATCCATTAAAACTATATGAACATATTCTAATTTATACTTGTCAAAAATCAAAACTTAAAATGCATTATACTACATATACTATACTATATACTACTACTAGAAAAAATGGAAGCTTAAGCTGTGAAATTAAACCAAACTGCAACGTTTGCTGACACACTGCAATTTTAAATCCATACATTGCTGTGCTCCACGCAGTTATAGGTATTAGGCATTAGGTATATCTCGATTTTAGCCGTACCTGTTAGGATGTTGTTAACATAGGTACGTCTAGTTTTATAATTATAAAGAATTCTATATAGAGTTTATATAGTCTACAATATTTAGGGCAGCATGAAGCAGTACATTTGCTAATTTGTAAATTTCATAAATTCCTAAATTCCAATTGGAGATATTGAGTTTTGATTTTAACGTGTTGAGTGGATGCAATGTCCGCAAATCCAAATCCAATGCATGTTGAAAGATTATGAAATGCACATATCGTGATCGTGAGTGAAGAGTCAAAATGACCCATTTTGATGTTTAACTGAAAATATAAAATGCACTATCTACAAAAAAATATAGAAAATCAATATTCTAAAACCATCGAATTGGAAAAATTTGCGATTTTTCTAAAATGTGTAAATAGTACATTTTGGACTTTTCAAAAATGTGTAAATAGAACATTTTGGACTTTTCAAAAATGTGTAAATAGAACATTTTGGACTTTTCAAAAATGTGTAAATAGAACATTTCGGACTTTTCAAAAATGTGTAAATAGAATATTTTACACTTTTAAAAAACATGTAATTATAACATTTTGATATTTTAAAAAACTCGTTTAATTAACCTTTTAAAAGCATAACAATTTATCTCATTTGTTGCGTTTTTTAACATAGCTCACTTTAATCCTAGCTTTTAAATTGGATATGGGCCATTTTGGTTCTTCACTTTATTTGTAATGCAAATATTTGCACTGACCACGGAAGTATACTCATAAGTGCTGAAAAGTGCCTGCTGATAGCTCACAAGTGTATTTTAAAATATGCAAAAATATTTACTTAAAATATTGAAGAGGCTTTCTGTATGTAGATGTCTTAACTTTCAAAATGCATTATATATATTATAGTGTCTTGAGATTTCATTGTTCAGTAGGGCTCAGTACCACGTGGGATTTGACATATTGGTTTTATTTTTGCGTACTATACCTTCTTCCGTGCTACGGTCTACGGCACGGGCAATAATAATAAAATAAATAATCATTTGTGTTTTTAATTACAATTATTTACAAATTCATGTGGTTGGTAGTTTGCTCATTGGATTTTGTATGTAGAATGTAGGTCAGGTAGTGCAGATATTCATGAATGGACAAGCAGTCTTTTTATAGTATATACTGTACAAAGTATACAATTTTTAGTTCAGTGCAGAGTTCACTGGAATGTAAGTAAAGCTGTAAACATAAATAATACAGATGCTCGCAATTATGCTATGCACATGCCTTGAACTCCATTTCAATTTAACTTTGATTTTTTTTTAAGTGAATCAGCTCGTTACTGTTTACTGTTTTTATGATCCTGTTTACTTCACAATGTAATTCTATATGTTTCTATTTCTAGCTTTGTTTTAATTTTGAGTTGTTTAATTGCATGTATTTCAAGTATAAAGAAGCTAATAAGCTTCGTTTTCGTTCTCATTCTCGCTCAAGAGTAAGAAAACAACTGTAGCAGAGTTTTTTAGGTTTTAAAATCCAAAAGTACTATCTAGAATTTGGGCTACAATGCTATTTCCCTATGCCCTATATAGATAGGCGTTTGGAAAAAAAATGTTCTGGTAAATTCTAGTACTAGTACAAGTAGATCGGCACTTTGGAACGTTTTTAGAAATGAAAAATGCATTAATTACGCGTGTTATAGAAGTGCACAATCCACTATCTACGTCCTGTATACTGTGACTGTAGTTCAAAATATTATATTATTGACATCTTTTGAAAAGTTCAAAATATTTTATTTAAATCTTTTTAGAAGGTGCAAAACATTCTATTTACGACTTTTTAAAAAAGTTTAAAATATTCTATTTACATCTATTTAGAAATTGTAAAACATTCTATTTACGTCTTTTAAAAAATTTCAAAATATTCTATTTACATCTTTTTAGAAATTTCAAAACATTCTATTTACGTCTTTTTATAAATTGCAAAATATTTCATTACCATCTTTCAAAATAAAGCAAGATACACTGTAATTAGACTTTATTGAAAGAGCATAATTAAATATGCATACATTTTTTTTCGGAAGCACAAGTTAAAATATTTCACATTAAAATATATGCAATTTTAAATTTGAAAATAATTATCCCATAAAAAGAAGCCTCTGACAGAAGCTATAGGTTTTTAAGCTGGCAAAAATTAAACAGACACCCAGTGCAAGATACCTCACTTTGATTTTAACATTAAAAAAGACAAATCCCTTGTTTATATCTTCCATCTTCAACGCAGTAGCAAAGACCATTTCCCATAGTCCATAGTATGTATATAGTATATTGCCCAGGTGCCTTTAAAAAATTATTTTTCCCTTCATTTTCTACCTAGGTAAATAAATTTGTTGGTCAGCTATTTAAGTTTTAATCATAACAATGTTCTCTGAAATAGTGACATTATTATTATGAAGTTATACTAGTGTGAAATTCACGTTAAACGTACGTGCATACTAAAAATATTTAGTGTACACTTCTTGTGAAGTGACTGAGGCGTGGAAATTTAGAAGTTTATAAGGAGATGCATATTGTACACTGTTTCCATTACCAACACCAACATCGACATCGTATTGTTTTAAGAGATTATGTGTATGGTCTTGGATTACGATTACGTCTTACGACTCCCAACTTTTGGATTGCATCTTATATTAATGTGCAATCATTTTTTCTTTTACTGTACTAAATTAAATTAGACATATGTACTAAATATATACCGTATAGTAAGCCACGTGGCTTACGCGTCTAAAAAATTTCAGCTTTAAGATTTAGTTAGAGTGTCGGTTTTGCATTTGGTAGCCAAAGCCAAATGACCACTGGATTGTACTATGTACTTGTATCATTATTAACGCGTGGCACGTATATGTTTTTAACTATATAGTGTCGTTATGTAATTTCAAATTGGACGTAATAATACGTTTCAACTATGTATACTTTACCAAAAGTTTTAGTTAAGCGTTGAATACCGTGAATGTTCGGATAACGCGCCCAGAAACCACCTTATTTTTTTGGATTGACAGTAGCCTAAAAAACTGCAAATGCAAAACTTTCAATGCGAAAAAAAAATCTAAAAATACAATTTCGACTGCCAATTAAAACAGAAACTGCTGATAGTTAAAGCAAAAAAGTTTTATTTCACTATTTTTATTTTCGAATTGTGCAAATAACACTTTTTGGTTGGCATTTTTAAAAAAGTCTTTAGATTTTTTTTGCCGCTTTTTAATGCACAAGCAGCTGTAGAGAGTATTAGAATGGTCTCGCGTCTTTAGTTCGAATACACGTTGTACGAAACGACTTGTACGAATGCATTTTGTACGACGGGTCTTTTGTACGAAAGTTTTTTGTACGAATGGTCTTTTGTACGAATGGTCTTTTGTACGAATGGTCTTTTGTACGAAGGGTCTTTTGTACGACGGGTCTTTTGTACGAATGCATTTTGTGCGAAAAACCATAATTTTAGTAATAATGTTTGTGGAATGTTTTATTAAAACATATTTATTATACATTACATCAATTGAATCAATCAAAAAAATTGGAGAAGAGTGATTTTACATAATCTGAACGTAATTACTTGGCGTGACGAATAAAATAACGAAATATTAATGAAAAAAATTGAAAATAAGTCAATAATAGGTACATAATATACAACAATAATGTTCAACGTACACCTACATCTTTTTCTATAATTAACACACCTAAAGTATGTAGTAACTATAGAAGTAATTTTACTACCCGTTGGCGGTAGCGACCCACTTTTCTTATTTTAATTAAATAAAAATCCATCACAAACAGCTTGGGGATTCCTTCTTGGCCCTGATATAATTTTGGCTTCAATAAATGACATTTTCACAATGTAAAATTAAAAATAATAAAATTAAAAAAAATTACTGCCAACACCCTTGTGAAAGACTTGGTATTCCCTACTGAGTACTTCGAACATTACCGCTTCCAGGATATATCATTAACACTATATCATATCATATCACTCGCACTATTTAGTACCTTTGTAAACAATTCGGACACAAATTCGGACAGTGATTTTTTCGTACAAAAGTTTTTCGTACAAAAGTTTTTCGTACAATAGTTTTTCGTACAAAATGTTGTCGTACAAAATGCATAATTTTTCGAACAAATATTTTCGGACTAAGTGCATTCGTACAACGTGTATTCGAACTAAAGACATAGGACCATTAGAATACGTCTCCCATTTTAAATTTCAAGAAGATGTGCTGCAATCGTTATCAGTATACACGAAACATGAAATGAATTTTGTCCGCATTAAATTTTGACACGCTTAATTAACCCTTTTGAACACGCATTGAAAGTTCAGGTTTTTATAAAGCCAGTAGTCCAGTAGATATAAGTGTTTGGGATAATGTTTTTCGATCAGACAGGTGAATCTAATGATCAGACACAGACATCTAACCGTCAGACAGAATGCATTTGTTTTGCAGACAAACTTTTACGATTTGCAGACACGTTTCAGCGACAACATATAAAAACAATTTATTTTGCAGACAATTAATGTCGCGATTTTATTTATTGACTGCTTAATGTTAAAAGTAATCAAGCAGTGTTGCAGTAGGTAATAGATAAAATAAATCAATGATGTATACTTAAATATAGTAATAAATCAAATAAGTAAACAAACATGTTACAATGAATCAATCAAGTTAAAAAAAGTTGAAATGTAATAAAGTAAGAGTCATATGTTAGTTATTGTCGAGACTGAGATTCAGATTGTGTGGCATCCTTGGTCCTCCCTAGTGCAACCTTTGCTGGTCTTCCTCTCTTTTTCAGTGTTAGTGTGGACGTTTACTTCAGTTTCAAAATAACCGACTTCCTCTCTGTGGTTAAATATTCTCAGTTGCTTCTTGAACGCACAAGTTTTCCCGTGTTTGGCACAGTAGTACGTTATTTTTTCAGCTACTGCAGTACCCTTCGAATACTCAAGCTTCCAGTCATTTCCCACCATTTTCAAGGCTTCCAGTTTACTCGCAAATTCTCCTTTTGGAACCCAGTTTAATTTAACCCAGAAACCACCTACATTTCGTTTTTTATTCGGCGGTGGCTCTTGCTCTCCAATAATTTCTTCCAATTCTTCTGTCTCTGTTATGTTTCGTTTTTTTACGAAAACAACACCTTTGCTCATGATGGAAGCTTCAGATATGCACAGACCTTTTTAAGTAAGAAACTAGTAAGGCTAAGATTTACAACACGAATGACAAATACTGTGAGCACTGTGGTAGGTAAAGGTAGCAAAGGTAGGTAAAACTCAGCTCATCGTAGTCTGACGTCATCCAAGTTTATTAATACTTTTTCCTTTCGACAATATTTACCTAAGGGCTCAATTAGTTGAGTATTCTTGTTTGGCTGCTAAGAGAATGCTAAGTTTCTAAATAATTGTCTGCAGGAAAAATTGTTAAAATGTACAAAATTTTGTCTGCATATAAAAAGAAAATGTCTGCAAATTCATCAGATTTTTTGTCTGCAAAACCATTTTTTTCCGCTGAAGCGTTAAAATACCACCCTAAGTGTTTGCACCTTCAAAGATGAAATATAGGCGAATTAGTATAGCAGATGTATAGGGAATTTTTCTTTATACATGCATCATACTTGCTAAATTATAATGTGTCTATTTGCTTTAGTCAAGCCAATTTATTAAACCCTGCCATACTGGGGGATGGATAGGTCCATAGGTTATAAAGGCATGCAAACTTTGACATATTGACGCCATATTAAAAGCTAACAGGTTTTTTTGAGCATAGAAAATTAATGTGTTTGATTTAAACCCATGATTTGTTTAAGTGTGAACACAAAATGAATTATTTGACATTTTGACACTTGGATCTGTGCACGAATAAGTGATGCATATTGTGGAGTATTTATGTATAATTATTAGCGCCATTACTTGCCAAGATTTATTTATGAATTTCAAGGGATATTTTACGTTTCTACATACCTTGTTTTTTGCACGAACTAATAAATAACAATTTGGCTCCATGATAACGTTTCGCCAAAAGTCAAAATTGCTCTCACCTTCCATTTTTTACACTTTCTCCACCACATCTATTATCTCTGTAGAACTGTCAATCGTTAATCAATTTCGTCAACAAAATTTATTTTTTCGCCTAAAATGTTATTATTATTATACAATTTTTGGTTTACAGGCTTTTTTAATAAAATTTGAACTTCATGCTTAAAATATATTGCAAGTCTTTTATAATATTTACTAAAAATATTTTACCTTTCATCAGTGAAGGATCAAAATGACCCATCTCCTTTCTTAGCAGGAAAAAGAATGCTTTATTTACTAAAATAAATTAGAATAGCAAGCTCCTAAATGTTAATGTATACGTAAATAGAATATTTTGCATTTTTAAAAACATGTTAATAAATCTTTTTGCGCCTTTTAAAAACAAGTAAATATAATAATTTGCCTTTTTAAAAAAACATGAAAATAAATCTTTTCCATTTTCCAAAAACATCCAAATAGAACATTTTGCACTTTAAAAACACTCGTAATTAACATTTTACACATCTTCCTGATTTATTGTTTTTCTATAACATATAGCGCATTTTGATTCTAACTTAAATTGTACAACATCGACCATTTTGATTCTTCACTCATGATTTATGGAATAAAGCTCTGAACTTGAGATTATTAGTAAAGTAATTAATACAATTTTAGAATGTTAATGTCGAATTACGAAATCTATAGTTATAATATTTGCCATTGACCATTACTATCCCATCCCCTATAGCGTATCCCCCGGCTTACTATAGTTATCAGTTTTTGTTTTAATTAGGTGACGTGCTCAGTATGCATATTAATTACCATACGATTGAAATTATGTATTACTATTTTGACAATATTATGTCAAGTGCGCTTTGCGGTTTGTGGTTAATAAATATAATAATTATAGCTACTGCCTCTTAAAATATTAAATCTCAGACATCTATGACTAACGATAACGATGAGATCTTGAAAAAAGGGCGGGATTGTGAAATACATTTAGGATATAAATTTAAATTTAAATACCATCGAAACTCTATTTACATTAGTTAGACAATAGGGCTGTGAGGAACGTGCATAGGACACGACGTACGTACGACTCCATGAACATAATTAATAATAGTGAAAATAATAATATCTGTAATTACAGCTATTGTATAGCCGATGCCGATGCCGATGCCGAAGGTACTTAAAGCTGAACAGTATGTACAATGTACACGGTAGACGCTCTTCTGAGTCACCACTCACACTCGTGTTGATTAGTCGTTATTTATGTGATGGTTCGTAAGTTATTGAAATAAAAGGAAAAAAAAATTGAGGTTGGCAATGGGGAATTATATGGGGAATTGCCAGACTACTTACGTGTGCGACTGACTACCGTGTTAAAACCAAACCACATACAAACAACAGCCTGCCTACAGAATGAAAGGGAAAACGAGAAATGCAGAAAAATAAAAAAAATGAAATAAGTAAATAAAAATACACAAGTAAACCTTGTGCCTTGTGATGCAACAAGAAAAATGTCTGACTGACGATCAAAATATTAAATGTGTGAAGTTCAAGTCTTCAAATGGTGGTGTCTACTTACGTGTGTGTGACAGAAAACTGTATAGAAAAATCCTTGAGGGTTGTTTTTTTATCAGTTTGTGTATTTCATTTTCTATGTGATTATATTGAGCAATAATATTATAATATGCTACCTGCCTTTTATATTTTTCCCTTCGTCTTTTTGTCTTTGGACTTTGACTCATATAATCATAATCATGATGAGGGCTCTCGGATCACAATAAGTAAATAAAAATTAAATCTACTTCTGACTTCTGAATTCTGTGTAGTGCATATAGTACACCTGTACCATGTTTTCGTGTACATATATCTATGCCCTTATTTTACAAGTGCGTATATTCCTGTATCATATCATTTGACTGACTGTAATCTGTAATAATATGTTTTATTCGTATTTATGCTTACTTTTAGTTTTAGTATGCACTATACGTATATAGTTTGTACGTGTATTTTTATGATGGATTTTTTGTGGCACTCCTATATAGCTATTATAATTTTATGTGTGAATTTTATAAGGTATATAGGTAGCTTCTTACAGATGTATGAGTTAGCTTATACTAATAGACCAGTGTGTTATACATTGTCAGTAATGTCAGGGAGGAGCAAAAATCGTTCATATCCAATTTAAGCTAGAAATAAAATGAGCTACTTAGGAAGGTATGCCGAAAAAAATACTGAATAAGGTAAATGCGTAAAATGTTAAATATGAATTTTAAAAAAAGGAAAAATGTTCCATTTACACGTTTTTGAAAGGTGCAAAATGTTTTATTTGCACGTATTTGAAAATGTCAAAATATTTCATTTACACGTTTTTGAAAGGTGCAAAATATTGTATTTACGCTCTTTCGAAAAGGGTCAAAATGTTCTATTTACACTCTTTTGAAAAGTGCAATATCTTCCATTTACATGTTTTTAAAAAGTGCAAAATATACTCTTAACCTTAGCAAGTTTTTATAGGATCAAGATATTTAATTTGATTTTGTAGATAGTGCATTTTGTTTATGGCCAAAAATGAAAATAGGTTATTTTGAATCTTCACTGGCGACATAATACATATTGATAAACATATAGGAGTGTACCTTCGTTTCTACCTATTTTAAAGTTATATCATACTATGTATGTATATATTTATTGGCCTTAAATGTTGAGGTTAATTAATCGTAAATCAAAAAGATTACATTATTATGGTCTTATGGTAGTTTATATAGTTGAAAATAAGAATTGAATATGTAGAATCAAAAAGGTACATATTTGGCTATATACTGTAGCCGTATATAGATGTACCTACTTATATTGCGTTTTATTGTACGTGACTAGGAGTTGACATAACGTTAAAGCTATTTTTAAAAATTTTGATGTCTTTTTTAGTTGACAATTTTTCTATTTTTAAATAAATTTATTAGAATACATATTCAAAAAATCAAATTTCACAATTTAGAAGCAAATAAAAGCGGCCCGTCCTGCGGACGGAAAATGGAACACTACATATACCTAGCTTACATGTTAAATTTTATGAGAAAAATATTATGTCCAGTTTCTAATTGTGTGGAACTTTTTTTTGATTGAATTTTAGGACCTACCTCCCTAGTAAAACGACTGGCTATGAAAAATTTAAATTACTATTATGGAAAAATTACAAAATTCAGACGAGGCATCTGGTCCAAACCTTCGTCGAACTCCTCCTTCCCCTTTTATTCTCTTTAGTTTTAGTTATTGTTCGTGTTGTTATTAAATCTAAATATGTGACAGAGCCGACGACCTTTGAGCCATTTGAATTGAAGGGAAATGTTCCGAATGTTGTTGCTTCACAATGGTGAGATTCCCCCTCTTCAAGTTTTTTATAGTATAACATCTTTACACTTTTGAATACTCGCAATGCTATGGTGTGATTAATCATTATTTATTTGCCTTTATTGTTATAAAATAGTGATCGAATTTTCTACACGCCAAAAAATGAGTTCCTAGATCAACTGATGCAAAGGATGAATGAAGACTATTTTAAAGCTGAAGGACTTGAATATAAATGTAAGAAAAACCACAATAATCATTTTTAATAACAAAAAATCACTTTATAAAATAACATATTTTACATATAATAATTGACGCCTCTTTTGTGCTTTTTGAAAATTTCTGTAGTCATTAGTTTCGAAACAGAAAAGGATCTGGTGCAAGCTTTTATTAAATTAACACCAGAAATAAATCGAACAGTGAACGTGGAAGATTTTGAAGCAACACCGCCTCCACCATTACTCGGTGGTTTCGTCTTCAAAAATTTTAAAAACAATAAAGAATTTCCGAAACATATTGAGGTAATTAGGCAATTTACAGAGATATTTTTAAGCTAAACGTTATAAATCATAGGACAGAATCAGCAGTTAACTGTATAAAATGTCTAAAGTTTGCGATACAATAAATTAAAAGGCGGCAAATTTAATTTGTGGCTTATTAAAATTTTGACTTGAAATTAAATGCTAATGTTGATTCGGAATTCATGATGTTTGCAGTACACGATACGTCTTCCAGCCTCGCAAAGAAGTAATTTCGATTTACTCAGTGAACGTTTCGGGATTAAAGCAGCTTGGTTCACGGAGTTAACCTACCCACTCTTTCAACTTCTCGGGCCAAGAGCAAAGGAACAAGTGACGGGGGGTTTGCCAGGTTATTTTGAAGAAGGTTTCCTCTACATGCAGTACGCCATGGACTCGAGTATCACGAAATTACTCTTGAAATCGAATGAGACACTTTTACAAGAGTATGAGGATCTGGACATCAAACTTCAACGGTTCCCATACCCACCCTACATCGATGACAAGTATCTATTTGCTCTCCAAGCTTTCTTGCCCATCCTCATGATGTTGAGTTTCATCTATCCAGCCATTAATATCACCAAGAACGTCTGTCATGAGAAGGAGAAGCGACTCAAGGTATAGCTGTACATGCAGCTTTTTTCAGCTGTGATTTAAATTCTATTTTATTCGATAGCATGAAATTGATTCAAAAATCAAGCACACCATTTATCCAGTACGTATAACTAACAGTAAGTTCATTAGCTTAAAAGATTTTGAAATTAATAAGTTTTATTTTGTGTGTGGTTGTGTGTGTGTAGGAATCGATGAAAATTATGGGGCTCCCAAATTGGCTTCATTGGATGGCGTGGTTTATCAAATCATATGTTTTCTTGTTCATTTCTGTCGTTATGATGACTGTTCTTTTGAAGGTATGTGATCTAGTTAATTATTAAATTACTTTTGGTTCCCTTTGCATCCTAACTTGATAATGCTAGAATTCAAATGAGCTATGCTAAATAAACTACAAGAGATAGATCCATAAAATATCAACTACGAGATTTTGAAAAGCTCAAAATGTTCGATTTACATGTTTTACGAAATGTTAAAATTGTTCTATTTAAGTGCATGCTTTTTAAAAGTGCAAAATACCCTTTTTACATGTTTTGGAAATTTTCAAATTGTTCTATGTACCTACATGTTTTTAGGACCTAGATATTACTTGTTTTGAAGATAGTGCATTTCGTGTTTAGAAAAAAATGGATATAGGTCATTTTGATTTTTGGCTGACCATTATATATGTATGCCTTATTTAATTCCAGATAAAATGGACGGGTGAAGATGGACTTGCAGTTATTCCTGAAACAGACTCCACAGTATTCTGCCTCATCCTCTTTACCTTCTGCTTTCAACTAATTTCATTCTCATTCTGCGTCTCCAGTTTCTTCTCAAAAGGTTTGCCATATTTATTAAATGTTAAGTTTTGAAAATGCCTTCAGCGTTCAGCATTACAAAATGATCGTTACAGATATTTTTAAAGCACTCATGGTGATTGCTAAAGTTTTATTGATAATTAATTTGGTCATTGATTAAATAGCTAATGCGGGAGCAACAGCAGCTGGTGTATTTTGGTTCCTTTGGTACGTTCCATACGTTTTCCTTCAACCCCGTTACAATTTGCTCTCTCATCGCTACAAGATCTTCACCAGTTTCCTTTTCAACACCCCCATCTCCTATGCCTGCCAAATCATTTGCATGTTCGAGGGGAGCGGCGCGGGACTTCAATGGAACTCAATGACTCTGGGAGCCTCACCCGATGATGACTTCTCCATCACTGACTGTCTCTTCATGATGATCTTCAACGGCGTTTTCTATTTAGTGGTGGCATGGTACATTGAAGCCGTTTGGCCGGGTGAATTTGGTATTCCACTTCCGTGGTACTTCCCACTTACAGTGAGTTTACGAATAAGCAAGAATTATTTTCATAATTTATATTCAAACAAATCTTGTTATAATATATTGTGTTAATATCGTGAATATTTATTGCTTATGTTTTATTAGAAATGGTACTGGACCGGAGACATTCGCATCAAAACTGATGGACCAGCAGGGATCGAGCAATCAAAAACAAAACTTGACGGGACTACTATGTTTGAGCAAGAGCCTAATGGAAGAGCGGGAATTCAAATTTTGGGTTTGACCAAACATTGGGGCCCAAAAACAGCTGTTAATAATTTACATCTGACCATGTATGAAGGACAAATCACTGCTTTATTGGGACACAATGGGGCTGGAAAAACAACTACTATGTCTATGTTAACAGGTTTGAATTTCTTACTCGATTCATATTTCGTCAATTACGTAAATAATTTCAAAATTTAACCAAATATCTAAATTTGAACGGTTCTGCATAAGCTAATCATTCTAAAAATAATATGAAAACGATCTTAAATTATTTAAACTTTTTGGACCTTTACAGGAATATTCCCTCCATCTAACGGAACCGCCATGATAAACGGCTTCGATATCTGCAAAGATATCAAGGGTGTGAGGTCCAGCTTGGGTCTTTGTCCACAGCATGACATTTTATTTGATGAACTCACAGTGGAAGAACATCTCTACTTTTTCTGTCGGGTAAATTAATTCATTTGTTACTAAATAATTAGCTAAAATTTGCGGAATTACCCAAGTTGTAAAATGTGTGTATGAAACTTGTTGAAATTTTAATGAAAATAAATCGTTATGTAACTCATAACTTATAATATGTATGTATGAAATAATTTTAGATGAAAGGAATGGCTAAAAATAAAGTTCCTCTGGAAGTAAATCGAATGGTGACGTCCCTTGGTTTGGAGCCGAAGCGTCATTGCCAATCTCACACTTTGAGTGGGGGTATGAAAAGGAAATTGTCTGTAGGCGTGGCTCTCTGTGCTGGATCAAAGGTTGTTTTGTTGGATGAGCCCACCTCTGGTATGGACCCTGGTGCCCGGCGCTCCACTTGGGATTTGATTCAAACCGAAAAGAAGGGAAGGACCATTGTACTGTCAACACATTTCATGGACGAAGCAGATTTACTCGGAGATCGTATTGCTATCATGGCTGAGGGAGAGATTCAGTGCTGTGGAAGTTCCTTGTTCTTAAAGAAGAAATATGGTATACATATAAAAAATTAAAAATAAAAACTTCCGTATATATGCTTTATTCGGTGCAAAGCATTTAAAGCTTTTTTCAGGGAAATTTATAAAATTTTCGTAAATGTAGTTTTCCTCGTACTTTATTCATGATTTTCGAAAATTTCTTGTACAGGCGGAGGGTACCATTTGACTATTGTAAAGCATCCCGGATGTATCGTTGAAAATATTACAAACGTTTTGAAGCAAACAATTAGCGATGTGGAAGTTGAGGCTGATGTGGGGGCGGAGCTGAGTTATTCACTCCCCGATGAATTGTCCCATTTGTTCCCGCCTATGTTCTCAGAGTTGGAAAGACGAAAGGACGAACTCGGAATTGCCAGTTATGGAGCCAGTATCACAACTATGGAAGAAGTCTTTATCAAGTAATCCCAAATTCAAGCTTATAGTTACAAAACATTCTTGATTTCCCCAGCATTTCCGACTTGAAACGACAGTATCATTAATTAACGTCCAATTAAATCTTCATTTCTATATTTTTAGAGCCGGAAAATTAGCTGAAGAAGAACACTTGGCAAAGTCAAAACTAAAGGAAGAACTCAAGTTAACTGGCAGTGTGAGCATTGATACTCTCGGCAGTAATGGAACTCAAACGAACGGGAATGGGTCCAGTCTCAGCACCTCCAAAGTTCAACTCTATCAGGACGAATACAAGAGAAATACTGGCTTCATGCGTCGTATTCAACAATTTCACGCTATGCTCGTCAAGAAACTTATCTATGCCATTCGCAACCGCGTCCTTCTTATTGTTCAGGTGAGCAGAACAAAAATGTAAAAGTTTTTAATGCAGGTAACTAATCCCGCAGCAGCAGTTTTGCAGTTTAGTTCTAGCTCTGCCTTATTTTAAAGGTAAAAATAAATGTCGCCATATGACGTATACAAGATACGGCATTCAATTTTGTAGCTAAACTTTTAATTGCTCATTTAGATGGGAATCCCATGCTTCTACTTAACTATCGTTTTACTCATTATGTGGACCCTTCCTGGACTGTCAGATCCTGGCTCTCATGAACTAACATTGGACGTAAGTTGTTACTATAACAATTAAATAATTCAGATTTTCACCGTTACATTTCGTCCGCAGGACGGGCCTATATTCACTCGATCATACTAATTAATTGTGTAAATATTAATTAATATTTAAGCGCTATGAAAATCTCGGGAATACAATCACGACCATTGCCTGTAATAATGATAGTACAATCTGCTCTAACTACGAAGACTTCGTCACCTCAAAGTATGTGATCGAAAAAGTGACCGATGGAGCAAATTTTACGGACTACATCCTGCAAAAGGTAAACAGTTCTGAACGATTTTTAAAGTTGTTTATTTTACTACGCAAATAATAAGCAAGAAGCAAATTATGGAATCAAACCAATTGAAATGTCATTAATTATTTAATTGATCAATTTTCCCATTAGGAATTGGAAGACTTACCCCTCGTCAGTTTCAAGCACATCATTGGTTTTGAGACGCGAGCTAACGACGAAACTGGGAAGGACGAGCTCGTGGGCTTCTTTAACAATCAACCCTTCCACACCCCACCCCTCACCCTCAACTTCATCACGAATGCAATTTTGAGAACATACACACAGAACTACACTGTCACCGTCACGAATTACCCACTCCCCTACAGTGGATTTGACACTTTGAAGGAGACGGGTCAACTCTACTCTGTGAGTTTCCAAGTGGGCTACAACATTGCTTTTGGAATGTCATTCTTGGCGGCTTCCTTCGTCGTCTTTTTAATTCAGGAGCGAGAGTCCAAATCCAAACATTTACAATTTGTGTCTGGAGTCGAGTTCCCCGTGTTTTGGTTTGCTGGATTTTTAGTGGATGCAGTGAATTATGCAATCCCATGCTTCTCCATCATGGCTTGTCTATGCTTGTTCCAAACTGAGGACTTTTACAGTTGGGAGATGCAAATCCGGCTCCTCATCATTATGTTAATGTATGGTTGGGCCGCTATACCTTTTATGTACTTGTGGAGTTTCTGCTTCACGGTCCCATCCAGTGGCTTTGTGCGTATGACCATGTTCAATATTTTCACGGGGATTGCTTCCATGTTGACGGTGGTGATTATTCAGATCCCGGATTTGGGACTTGGAGCCGTTGTAGACTCTCTCAATGATATTTTCCTCATTTTCCCTAATTATGCTCTGGGTATGGGCATTGTTCAACTTGCCACTAATTATCAGTACACGAAACAGTGCAGCACGTTCCAGCTGGAGTTCATCTGTGAAGCTTTCCCTGAAAATCCGTGCTGTGCACATTGTAAGTTTTTATTTTTGCTGATTTTTTGCCATATCCAGATCTAGTTTGAGAACTTCCAAAATTACTTGTTGAACGAATATAAGTTAAAAAGTATTGCTATGCTTAAATTTCAGTGCAAGAAGATTACTTCTCCTGGAAGCGAGTTGGTATTGGCAAGAATGTGATGTACTTGTACTGCATCGGCATGATTTCTTTCGTCATCCTATTCATCAGTGAAAGTAAAGTCATTCAGTCCGTCTACGGATTCGTCCGCACTTGGCTGTATGAAGCAGGTATCTGCGGCTGTTTCTACCCGAATTATGAGGAGAATGATGGTAAGAACTAGACAATGAAAAAAGTCAAAATATTTTTTATATGAAAAAGTAATTATTTGATAATTCTTAATACCATACATGGTTTTATGTCTGTACTTACTTAATTGTATTTAATCCATGTTTTTAGAATTGATCGCCCTGGAAGATTCTGACGTCCTTCAGGAAAACGACAGAATTCGTAAAACTAACTTGACAACACTTTTCCAGGGAAATAATTTAGTTCTCAGGTAATTTAGTAGCTAAACAACTATCAGCAATTAAAGCAAAAGGAAGCAATGCAAATTTGGACTGGGAAACTTCTTGAATTTAAATCCACACTATCATTTAGTGTAACTAGGGCTTATTATTATTGAAATCTTTTTTATTTAATTTGTATTTCTATAGGGATTTGACAAAATACTACGGAAATTTCCTCGCTGTCGACAATTTGAATTTAGCGGTGAAGCGCGGTGAGACATTTGGTCTTCTCGGTGTGAACGGCGCGGGTAAAACAACAACATTTAAAATGTTAACGGGTGATATTCCAATCACGGACGGGGACGCTTATTTGTACTCTGCCAGTGTTCGGAAGAATATCAAGAAAGTACATGAAAATCTCGGCTACTGCCCACAGTTCGATGCTATTATTGAAGAAATGACGGGGCGAGAAACGATTCGGTTATTTTCGAGACTTCGGGGAATTCAAGAGAAAGAAATCGATAATCTTGCTGATAAATTAGCGGAAGAACTTCTTTTCACTAAACATATTGACAAAATTGTTAAAGGATACAGGTAAGATAATTACTTAGATTTTAAATTACATTCTTGAACTTAAAGGGAACTTAATCAATTTTTGTAGCTCTCAAATGTGCATATTTCTAATTCTATAATAAACACGGCATGCCTTCAAAATGTTGACTGTAATAATGCATTTTGTTTTTTTTAAATTATTTGTAGTGGTGGCAACAAAAGAAAATTGTCCACAGCCCTTGCTTTAGTTGGAAATCCTCCAATCGTATTTTTGGATGAACCCACGACAGGTATGGACCCCGTGGCAAGACGTCATCTCTGGAATGCCATTACAAGAGTGCGAGAGTCCGGAACGTCTATTGTACTCACTTCTCACAGGTATAGGATTTTCAAAGCTTAGAAAGCAAATCTCCAATTTCGAATTTTGAAATTACACATATCGTTGGACTAAACTGTTTTTTGCCGTTTGATCAAATTCATCGTTAATGCTTACATGTTGCTCAATTTATTTTTGCAGTATGGAAGAATGTGAAGCTCTGTGTTCCTCATTAGCCATAATGGTAAATGGAAAGTTCCGTTGTTTAGGATCTCCACAACACTTAAAAAGTAAATTTGGAGAAGGCTACACTTTAATTGCTCAAATTACACCCAAAACCTACGAAGAAGAACCCTTCACTCGTGCCAAACAGGTAAACAGCTATACCACAATTTAAATATGTGTATTTATCACGTTATGTACTATTTAGTTCAAACATTAACTGTATTTACTTTTTGTGGCTTTCAGGAATTGGGTAGACGTCGAAGTAGTTCCATGAAAATCCGTCGAGCCTCAGGAAATTCGATGGGAGCTCAAAGATGGGAAACAGATTTGGACGATCTACGTACTTTTATTGAAGATGCTTTCCCAGGTATGTAATTGGACACCGAACCAAAGCTTCGGATATTCAGACAATAAAAGTTCTTTAGTTAGTTCTTACATCTATTATTTGTAACTGCGATAACCAAGCAAATTCTGACCTTTACCTTATTTTCCTTTCAGGCTGTGTACTTAAGGACATCCATCCCGGTTTCGTTCATTACCACGTCGTAAATGAGGACGTGACTTGGGGTGCTATGTTCGAAACTATGGAAATAGCCAAAACGAAATTTAAATTAGAAGCCTACTCTGTGGGTCAAACTTCTTTGGAACAAGTTTTCCTTAACTTTACAAAAACTCAAATCAATATCGATGACTAGAACACGACAACGTCAACGACATCAAAAAATATTAAAAATATTTAAGAAAAAAACTATTAATTATTATTATTATTATTATTTTTGAAACAAACCACATACTTGTTTTTATTTTAATTAATCGTATATAAGTTCATATTACATATCAAAACATTATTATTACGAAAGTTCATTCATTACTTATATAGTCTATTACATAGTAAGTTTTTTTAGTTTTACTGAAAAAAATCGGGTGTTACACAATAATATTGAATTTTAATTTTCGAAAAACAACCCTGTTCCTAAACTATTTGTAGTAAGTAATTAATTAAAATATACAACTACTTAAACCAATTTAGTAATATGATATTATACAATACATATACATATAGAATATTTCAGTTTTTAATTTTAATATTATTTTGACCAGAAGAATGAATGCCGCCAGAAATATACACACAATTTGAACAATTTGTAAAGGGTTTTTGTTTTACATATAAGGTTGTGGTCGAGGGGTTGTTTTGTTGGGTTTTATGGGTTTAAATATTTATATTATGTAGGCACAATATTTAGTGATATAACATGTACATAAAGTTACTTAATTATATTGAAAAACTGACAAGTAACGAGCCATTTTATGATGTTATTTCTATGGGTTTTCAATCAACTGATATTATTCTAATTCTAATTAATAATATTGAATAAATTAAATACATTATTCTAATATTAGAGCAAGTTTAATGTACATTATAAATTAGCATACGCTATGTAATACAAGATATTACGTCAATTGTCAAATGTGTTGTGATTTTGTAAACGGAAATTGAAACTAAAATCAAAAACCGGATTAACTTAAAAAATGGGATCCATAATATAGCCTTTTAAAAACAGAATTTTCATATTACTGATATATTACTACGTTATAAATAGGATATTGTAAACATCGTGTGTCGTTAATGTTAACTCACCGTAATTATTGCCTCTTGATTTTTGATGAGTCAGATTTTCATGATAAAATTATTTTAAAATATACTTAGTCAATGTATTCAAAATTACGACTGCTCTAACGGATGAAATATGACGGTTATGTGAAGAAAAGTAGATGGACAAATCATTTAGTAATAGTGTACTACTTGCGCCTTACTTAGTTTTTGTTTTAGTTGTACCGTTAGGATTACATAATGTAGGCGGCTAATCAGTGAATAGGAATATTCCTCAAGAATATAATATTATTATGAATTTAGTTTGTTATTAATTGTGACTAGGTACACTCACCCTTCTTTATTAGTAGACGGTGTCATGTACAGTTATTATTTTGTACATATAAGAATCAAACAAATCTAGTTGAATAATATTAATGGAATTAACTCGAATGTTTTGTTGAAGAATAAATAAAAAACATAAATGTGATAATAATGATCAAATATTTAAAAGCTGGTTAATATTTCATAAAAGTTGTTAGTATTCAGCTATATTCATCTTAACAGCATCCTTTATTATACATATTCTAATTTACTAGTACAGCCTTTGAAATCCTTTTGACTTGTAATGAAAAAGGACGCATGATAATCCAACATTAGTGCTTCGATGCATCGGTGGACCAAGACCAAGGCCAGTCAGCATTATTGACATTGACTATTACAGACCTCCAGCAGCAGAACAGAACTTAGAAATCAAAATAATTCAAGTGTCAAGTTTTAAATGAGAAATGAAGGGCAAGTTACCTCTTTATCGTAATGTGCTGAAGTAGCTTACATGGATATAATAATTATTATTGTAGCACTTGATTCATCGATTCAATTTTTATCAACTTGTCATTTAGATCGATTTGGCCCATTTCCATTCTTCCTTCGCTAAAAGCAACAACTATAAACTATAACTATACAAAGCAATTGATTTTCTCCCGTAGTTAACTAGTTGGAAGCTATAATCACTAATTTCGACGGTGATTCGTTGGAGTGGTACGTATTCTATGACGGGTTTTACTATCTCGTTAACTATTAATATTAAATTGCATGGTAATTATAAGTACTGCTTCATCACTGTTGACTGGACTTCATTTTACACGATATAACAAAAGATCCTGCCCATAATTTTAATATTTGGGTAGATATGCAGTTAACAACATTTACTTATATCCGCTATTTTTAGTGTTTTACGCTCTTAGCTGTAATATAATTTATTTTCTCAAACATTTTTGTATTGTAATACTACACAGAAAATCGAAACAGTAAACGACCCTCCGAAGCCCTGAACGGAGGAAGTCCAGAAGTGAAAAAGTCTGATTGTGTGCCTTGACTAAACGCTATAAAAGTTTTCTGAGAAGCATAACAATGGCTGAGAAACGATCATTAAGTCATCACGACCCCAACTCATTTTCTAATCCTGGTTAGTGTTGTCTATTTCCTATTTTACTTGTTGAATTGGGCGAATAAATATACGTAATTATTTCTACTGAACAACGTTGACATTCCAGACGCAGTAAATAATATGTGGTTTTACTTTAACAGAGGAAATTATTATTACCCATCTTCATTTGGACTGGAAAGTTGATTTTTCGAGGAAGGTTATTTCCGGTTCGGCTCGCTATGATCTTCTGGCTACGTGCGCTACAAGCAATAAATTGGTGATTGAAATTTAAATTAATTCTTGTTATAAATAAATTTAGATACACCTACATAATGGTTAATACAACGTATTAAAATTATTCATGATGTTATGCTAAGCTAAATAACACTATTCACAGTTTACCTGTATAGCTTATATTAAGTTTCGCTTTTAAAATAAATATGTAGGATGAGTAAACATTTTTATGTTTTATTACATTTATAGCCAGCTTATATTTCTTCTTTCTGTTGAGCAAAATAATTCAATATACATTTCTATTTTGGTATATTATGAAGATTTTAGACACCCATGATTTGGACATTAAGTCCGTTGTTGATCAGAATAGGAGTGAATTAAATTTCGAAATTGGAAATCCTTTTATGACGATGGGAAGGCCGTTAGTCATTCAACTTCCATCCGTTGCCGATAAGAAGTAAGAAACTATAGTACTACTCATAAATTGTAACCCTAACCAATGACTTGTTAGAAATAGTTAATTGTCTTACCATAATGTTTAAGTTGTAATTCGTCATTAATTAGTTCAATAAAAGAAGTCAGATGACCCTAATGGTACTCACTAGTCAGCTATTTAACAATATGTGATTGATTTTGTTACAACAAATAGAACTCAAATTACGATCAAGTACGAAACCTCGCCAACAGCCGAGAGCCTCCAGTGGCTTTCGAAGGAGCAGACTCATGGGAAAGAATTTCCATATCTTTTCAGTCAATGTCAGGTAGGCGTATTGAATAATTTTAGATTTTAACATTTAAAAACACATCCAATTTATGTATTTGAATTTAAAATTGGCTGTGTATTTCATTTAAACAAATAAATTCAGGCAATTCATGCTCGGTCCTTAGTTCCATGTCAAGACACACCCTTTGTAAAAGCAACATACTCCGCAAACGTTAAAGCACCCAAGGACCTTGTGGTTCTTATGAGCGCTCTTCAAGAGAAAGAACCCGAAGTTATTCCATCCGATTCGGAGTATCTTCTTCATTCGTTCTCACAAAAGGTGGGGATGCCCTCCTACTTGATTGCGATCGTTGTGGGTAGACTCGAGAGTGTCGAACTTGGACCCCGAAGTCGTTGTTGGAGTGAAAAAGATTTTCTAAAACTTGCTGCTCATGATTTTGCTGATACAGAGAAAATGCTACAGACTGCTGAGAGTATTTGTGGAGAGTGAGTTTCTATATTTAAAATCAAAATCGAATTCAAAGTTTAAAATGGACTATCTTGTGCAGTAATTAACTGGCTGAAAATTCAACTAAACGTTTGATATCATCCGGCAGGTACGTTTGGGGACGCTATGACTTATTAGTCTTACCACCAAGCTTTCCTTACGGAGGAATGGAAAATCCATGCTTGACGTTTGTCACTCCAAATCTCCTCACAGGGGACAAATCTCGTGCGGATATTATTGCTCATGAAATTACGCATAGCTGGACTGGGAATTTGGTCACGAACAAAAATTTTGAGCACTTTTGGCTTAATGAAGGCTTCACTCGTTTCATCGAGAGAAAAATTGTTGGGCGGCTGTGGGGAGAGCCAATGAGGTAAATTCTAACTTACGGATTTAGTTCTAGTAACGTTTATTTTATGTCCCCGTATATTATTATATCGTTTATGAAGAACCAAAATGAACCATATCTAATTTAAGATAGAATTAAAATGACCTATGTCATAAAAAATACAGTAAATAAGATTCATGCTTACAATGCTAATCACGAGTTTCTAAAATCAGCAAACTGTTCTATTTACATCTTTTTAAAAGTTTTACAGTGTCCTATTTAAATGCTTTTGAAAAGATCATGATGTTCTATTTAAGTGTTTTTTAAAAGTGTAAAATGTTCTATTTACATGCTTTTTGAAAGTGCAAATTGTTGTATTTAAGAGTTATTTTAAAGTGTAAAATGTCCCATTTACATAATTTTGAAAAGTTCAAAACATTCTATTTACTTATTTTTGAAAAGTTCAAAATTTTCCAATTAGGTGTTTTTTAAAAGTGTAAAATGTCCTATTTACATGTTTTTTGGAAAGTCCAAAATATTCTATTTACTTGTTTTTGGAAAAATGCACAAGGTTCTATTTACATAATTTGATGAACATGTTATTTTAAATGTTTCTGTAGATAGTTCATTTTGTTTGAGACTAAAAATGGATATGGGTCCTTTTGGTTCATTACAGACGATATGCATATGCGTTCTCCTATATACTTGAGTATAAATGTGGTTTTAACAGGTATTGTAGTATAACCTATTTTAACTATACTTATTTATTATATACTACTATACTTATAACCAGCACAGGTTGGTCTGGCGGTTAGTCAGTGGGTTGATTCCTGCTGGTTAAGCAACAGCCCAAGCGCATTCTGAAATGGATGGGTGACCTGTGCTTGGTAATCCTGTAAGGCTCGGTGATATGTACGTTGCAGGTCCTAGAGAGATTGTGTATAAATGTTATTTCTCTGGGCTTTCTAGAGTTCTATATTTCTGAGTTTCTATGGTTCACTGGGTGGCATAGTTGGATTTAAATTTCCAGTGTTTCTTGAGTGGTAACTACTTTAAGTGAATGAGATTTAATCCTAGAACTAGCCACTCGAACCTTTGGGATAAATAGAAATTTGTTCTCTAGAAAAAGGGCTCGAGTCCTCAAATTGTGGAGGAACCTCGTCTCTCAGTGAAATAATAGTGAAAACTGGGCTTACAAGAGATGAAATCTCAAATCCTTAGGGATTCTACCCAGATACGAAATATTATTATTATTATTATATATTTATTGTGTTTCTGGTACTACAGACACTTTTCTGCTCTCCTGGGCTGGTCTGATTTAGTCGATTGTGTCAAAGCTCTTGGAGACACAAATCCGTTAACACAACTTGTTGTGGATTTACACGGGGTGGACCCTGAAGATGCTTTTAGTCGAGTACCGTATGAAAAAGGAAGTAACTTCCTGTTTTATTTGGAGCAAATAGTTGGGGGCGCGGGTAAGTCAATCTACCTGACATACAACTAAACCTAAACAGTATTTAATTAGAAATTAGGAACCTACTTACGGTTTTTATTTAAAGTTAGCATCTATACAGGTATCTTTTTGTGGTATTGTCAAAAGTTTTGAAAATATATTAAATAATTTTTATTTTGTATTTTGCTTATTTTATAGAAGTTTTCGAGCCTTTCCTGAAGGTGTACATTAAAGAATATGCGCACAAGTCCATCGATACTGACGTTTTTAAATCATATTTCATCGACTACTTCACGAAATTAGGGAAATCTGAAGATATTAAGGATATCGCATGGGACTCTTGGCTCTTCTCACCTGGAATGCCAATAATAAAACCAGAGTAAGCAACTCACAGTTGCGGTTTTTAATTTCCTTCTAAACTGAATACATACAATATAAAAAAAATTGGATTTACTTTGTTTAATTTGTTTTTTGACGTTTTATTTTGAATAATTCAGCTATGACACATCTCTCGTAGTTCCCTGCACAAAACTAAGTGAAAAATGGATACACTGGAATCCAGCAGAAGAAAAGTCACCTTTTTCAAGGGAATTGGACCTTAAAGATTTAAAACCAAATCAAATAGTTGAATTCTTAAATCAGCTCATTGCCTCGGAAGCTCCATTTACAATTGTCAAAGCGAAAGCCATGGAAGAAGCATATGGTTTACAGAATTCTACCAATACCGAGTTTTTGTTCAGGTAAAAATAATCATGTCCTGAATTATTCTTCTATTCAAGCTTATACTGAACCACAAAATACTGGCGTGTTTTGTTTTATTTTTTGACATTATTTTCAAGGATATGATTATAGTTTTGAGTGACATTTTTTGGTAATAATTAACGTTTACATTTGTTAATTAAGATGGATTCGCCTCATTAGCAAAGCTCAATGGATTGACAGACTACCTTTAGCCTTGGACCTTGTGACCAAGAACGGCCGACTCAAATACCTTCAGCCCATCTACAGAGATTTGTACAAGTGGGAAGAGGCTCGGCCTCGAGCCATTGAGACATTTCAAAGGAATCGTCCAACCATGATGCATGCCTCTGTTTTTGTCACTGCAAAAATTCTGGGACTCAGCTCTTAATTTATGCCAACTTTAAATATTCCCTCAACAATTTATTATCACATCAAATGACCGTTGGCATTTTATTATTCAACATTTTACCACGGACAATAAAAACTATCTTGTAGGTTGGGTTAATTTAAAGCTATAATACGTAGTTTGCTCATTTGCTTTATGTGCTACTTAAAAAATTTGTGTTTTTCCTTCCCAACGAAAATAATAGTGATGTCTTATATATTTGTATAATCATATAACTTTGCAATTTAATTCCTATATTATAAAATAAACTTTCCTGTGCATATAGAAGCAGGTCAAGTAAAATTGAATTGTATAACCCAGACCAAAATATGTTGTTTTTCTGGACCGTCAACGGTTGTTCAATCCACGTGTTCATTAGGTATTCATCTCAACTTGAGCTGTGGGAAGAAAACTGTCAATATCACAAACACAAACAATATTAGTGAATTTTTAAACTTCCGAACTCTCTAATAAATCGATGATTCAGCAATTACTGTGAAGCTACAGTCAAACTACTCTATTAATGCTTGATCACCTAAAGTGGTTCTATTTTAAGGCTGGCTGCTACATGTCGCTTTAGTTTTTTGGCAATGTAAGAAATCCAAGAGCGTGGATCAAGATACTAATTTCATTAGCAGTCCAACCAAATATTGTATTCTTCGTTGTATTTTCTGGAAAATAAATTGACACTTTTGAATACTTTATAAATGCGATTTAGCCACGTCGCACTATTTTCTCCAACGTAGAGGCCAAGAGGCCTCATTCGAAACTTAATTTCTATAATTTTGTGACTTATTCGTTGGGAAGTGCTCAGTGGTCCATAACATGTTTTGGAAGAATATCTGTAACGAAACTAGTTAAATCTCATTAAAACCTACAGAACTCTCAATATACATATATATATTTTTTAAATCTTCAAAAAAGACACTTTTCTGTTGAGTTTCTTTTAAACTTTTGCAATTTTTGAAATCTTGACAACATTTTAACTCACAGACTAATAAAATTAAAACAGAAAATAGAAAATAGTTTAAATCAGAAATAATAAAAATGACGAGCTCATTAAGTAAAGCCAATTTTAAAATAGTTGAACTTGGATCAAAGCTGTGTTGTTTTCATTTTGATTTTGACAAAAAAACAGGGCAAGTTCGGAGGTTCTCCTCAATATGGAAATTGTTGTTGTCACATTTAAACTTTATTGTTTTTGCGATATGTACATTTTATAAATGTGCCCAGTTTGTAAATCAGTTATTGCAACCTTTTGAAAGTATGAACTTGAATCACCTTTCAGTTCATTTCATGTTTTCCGTGGGTTGTAGTATAATAACCTATTTTACTCTTCAATTTCGGATGCGTATAAACGACACGATTGTTGTGTGGAATGGAATTATTATTGGAGGAAAAAATGAAACAATTTTTAAATTACGGAATTGTTCTAAACAAGGACTACTGGTTTCAGTGTTTGCCTCATCTGATAATTGTAGCCCTTTTTGGAGTTGTGTCATTTATTCTAATGGATCCAACAACGCCACAACTTTATTACCACATTTTGCCGACTCAGTTCCAATCAACATTGTCATACATATTTTGCGGCTTTGCAGAATGCTTTACTGCATGTTTCGCTGCTTTTAACTGTTACATTAATATATTCATTCAGCTTACCTTCCTGGAAAAATGTAGTCACAGATTAAAAACTGGAACACAGAAGATGAAAACGTATGTACCTACATTTTGTTTTATTTTAACTAATTCGAAACATTTTTAATTTCTGTACAATTGTGTTGTTTGTACTTCACATAAATTTTAGCAACCGATTTGGAGAAAAAGAAATAATTCAGGAGGCATTTGATGACTGTCGCCAACTCCAGATTTTGATTCATTTCTTTAATCTGAGCAATTCTGGAATCATATTTGGGTTAAATCTTTTTTGTCTTTCATTTTCAATTGTTGGCCTGTTTGTAGCGATTAAGTTCCATGACCAATTTGCTTTCCTAGCATCTCTAAGTAAATGCATTTCTTGGGTGTGCCGGTGTGATGATTTATTGGATTAATTACGAGAAAGCTTTTCAGATCCCAGAACTTGTCAAGGAATACAAAAACGCAATATTGATTGCGCTCAAGATGTCAGAGAGCCTGCACCGGAAACTACGTTGGAGAAAAAGAATCATAATGCAAAAAGATTGCTTGACTTTTAAAATGGAGCGCGAAATTTGGTCGATCCCAAACATTGGTATCCAAGTGGGTGGATTTAACAAAATGGAAAGAATGTCTACGCTGAATTTTTTGGATTTTGTGACACAAAATTTGGCTAGCTTACTTATAACATTTAAATAATTTTCACTGAATTCTATTCACTGCACTGTTTTAATTTGTAGCTAGTGGGAGAAGATGCAACTTTTGCAAGTACATACTAGTACATAGTGCACTGCTTAAAATGCATTTAAAAAATAGAAGATAGCAAAATAGAATAGGTAAGAATAAATGTATAACGTGAGTTGAGGAATTATCTGTAAATATAATTAAATTAAAATTCGCAAGAATACAAATCAATCCTATGAACTGGAAATTCACAATATGTACACGTAAAAAGACACATATTAGAGCCCTACATAAGTAATACACTAATTTGTAGATTAATCCTTCATTTTACTGAGGGCATTATAGTAACACCAATAAGATGCATTTAGATAATGTATAGTAGGTAAGTATATGCAATTGTCGGAGTTCTAATTAGCACAAATATGGTGGAACATTAGAATTATTGTCAGCTATGGTTATTGTTATATTGTTATTACAAGAATATTGAACTAAATTTTAAGTGTCTTTGTTGAAAAAATATTTAAAAATGTAAAAACAAAACTAAAGCACTGTGTATGTAGAATAAAACAAAATTAGTTCAAAAAATATCAATACATTATCATTATCAGCCACGTGAACTACTTTATTATGTATTGTCTACCTTAGCGTTTACAAAAATAAATATGTAGATTGTAGTTAATAATATTCGCACTGTAACTACAACAAAGCTTATTTTACTCACGTTTAACTGGTGACTTTATGTAAATATCTGGGTGTGTTATTTGTCTGTGCTCATGATTTAATTTTTCTAATAAAACTTTTAAAAACTGTAAAAACAAAAATAGAAAGTTTTGTGTATCTATTGGTTGTCCCCCATTGGTGTATCATTCAAACCCGACCTACAAATGCAAACAGAGCCAGGCGTGTCGAAACGTTTTGTCTGGGGGGGGGGGCAAGATTATCTAAATAAGCTATGTATAATAATTAATGTACTATGTTGAGGTCACGGTCAAGTTCAGAAGTTATTAGTCAGCACTTTGAGTGTGAGTGCAAAGTACTATATTACTTTTGTTTTTTACATTTAGCCCAATTGGCAGCCACAGAGTGAGTCACGACAGATAGTTAAAAATTTTATTCGATACAATAATTATTTATTTTATTATTACTTTTATTGTACACTGTTCCTTTTAAAAAATTAGCTCTTACTCTCTAATTTATCAGGATGTCCTCAAGACCTTCAGAAACTATATTATACTCATTTAAGTATAAAGGCAAAGAAAAAATACACACGGAACTTATGTATGAATACGTACTCGTTTTCTCAAGTATAATCTACATAAGTCAGTAATGTCATTCTATTTAAGAATTTAACATGCAAAAATAATTTAATTTCTCAGAATTATTTCGCAATTTATTTATCAAGTTTTGCATTGATTAGAAGATAGCAAAAGCGCAAGATCACATAATAATAACACGAAATTTTAAAAAAAGCATGAGAATTTTGCAACTGGAATTTAACGAGTGAGAACGTAGGATCAATATGCTTGCTATAAGCTGATAATAATATGATATAAAAACAGTTTTAAAGTTCTAGACTGACTCATGCAGAGCTTCCAGACTGCACACAGAGTGGCTCAGTTTCCAATTTTCCAATGTCCAACTATAGCTGACTATAGCGAGGGATGAGTCACAAGTAGGAAAATATTACGGATTGTACAATATTTTTGCACAATTTCAATTTTGTTTGGCATTATGGTACAGGTGCCATAGATGTGTATATAATTAAGCCACATTTTGATGATTATTTCCATAAGCTGAGCCGTAATTAATTAATTAAATAATTAATTATTAACATGTATCTACTTATCATTATAGCAAGCATAGGATTTATCTAATATTTTAATACATAACAATAGACACCATATTCGTACATCAAAACTTTGCTATATATAACCATCCCCCTTAGCTGGTAACTTCAGTAGTTCATCAAACTGTCTTAAAACAAACTTGCTCATCGGCCTTCTGCACGCTTTAAAAAACTTTGTTTGCAGTTTGCACCAAAGTTAATTTGACAACTGTGACGCTGGCATAATTTGTGAAACGGTAAATTTTGAGCATTCTATTGTTCTTCTTTATTGAAATTAGAAGCTATATCCCTTGAACTTTTTAAACATAAATAAAAGCCACTTATTAAGCCAATTACTGTTAGTTTTACATTGCAATAATAAATATCGCCAGTGAAGAACCAAAATGACCCATATCCATTTGTAACTAAAAACAATATCCACTATGTACAAAAATATTGAAACATGCCTTGAAAGCATTTAAATAGAATATTTTGCACTTTTAAATAATATGTAAATATACTAAATATAACATTTTACTTATTTCAAAAACATATTAATAGAACATTTTGTGCCTTTTAAAAAACATGGAATAGAACATTTTACACTTTTCAAAAACATGTAAATACAACATTTCACACTTTTTAAAAACTCTTCATTAACATTTTACGCATGTTTCTCATTTTGTTTTTATCACATAGCTGATTTTGATTCTAGCTTAAATTGGATATGGGTCATTTTGGTTCTTCACAGACGATATGAACAATTATTTTTTTTAATAAAAGTTGTTTTTCCTACAGGATAAAGTTACTGAAACAAAAAGAAATAATTATGTCATAAACAAGGACACTCACTCAAACCGAGATCGACAACTTGCTTGATACAGAAGTTGGAGATGCAGCCCGAAGGGCTCTCAAGGAACAAAGTGGACCAGTTTGGGGTGGCATTGAAAGTTTTATTAAATGGCTTCGTACAGTTATTAAGGATTCTCTCAAAAGCCGTCTTGAAAAACTTCCAATAATTGGAAAATGGGCGAGCCGTATCTCCGTCTCGATTTCGGAATTCACATTTTCTGTCATTGGGACAGCAATGAGTTTTCTCCGTCTAGTATTTACGAGTCCAACAACATGGGCCAGTGCTCACGCGGCGTCTATTAGAGCCTGGACAGCGAACGAAGCGAATGGACTTTTAGCTCAGATCTATGCTTATAGTAAGCACATGTCTGGATTTTTCCTGGAAATCATTTCACAGTGTCTGGAACGTGCCATTGTTGCCCATAATTTACAAGTGACTCAAGAGGAGAAGGAAGTTATTACTGTTATGCTTAACGACTTGCTTAACGACCATGAAAAATGATCGAGATACACAGAAAAAGAGAATATGACATTTTAAACAGCATTTCATTCAAATTGAATTTAACTTTTTTCCACTGAGCATACTGTTTTGTTTGAAAATGTGTTATACAAAAAGTTAATAAATTATACAGTCATTCATGTTGTTTGAAAAAAACATTTCTACATACTACTTAGTAATGCTTAGTACTTAACTACTGCAGTATAAAAAAAAATAAGAACATGCATATATAATTTTTTAACCTTTTAGAGTTTGAATTTCATAAACTGAAACATATATGATTTTAATGAGTAAAGAAATTTTGTGATAGCAACAATTTATTTTTAAAAAGCTAATATCATTATGAATTGTAGCCATTACAAACACACACACATATTTAGATAGTTACATGCATAAATGCTGGAAAAAATACTGTAATTAAAATTATTACTTATGGTATGTGAAGAACCGAAATGACCCATATCCAATTTAAGCTAAAATCGAAATGAACTATTGTCATACAAAAAAAGTGAGAAACATGCATAAAATGTTAATTCAGAGTTTCTGAAAAGTGTAAAACGTTCTATTCACATGTTTTTTTAAAGTGTAAAATTTTATATTTACATGTTTTTGAAATGTGCAAAATTTTCTATTTACATGTTTTTTTTAAGCGTAAAATTTTTTATTTAACTGTAATTTTAAGTGTAAAATGTTCAATTTACATGTTTTTGAAAAGTGCAGAATGTTCAATCCCATGTTTTCGAGAACTGCAGAAAATTCTATTTAAATTTTTTAAAGACATTTTTTATTATTTTTGTAAATAGTTGGTTTTGGTTTCAGCTAAAAATGGATATGGTTCATTTTGGTTCTTCACAGACGATATTGCATAATTAATTATTTATTCGGACACAAAAAATGCCAAATTCAAATTTAAAGCGGAATAAACAAAAGTATTATGTTAATGCTGTAGTAAGGAGTAAGGCAAAAATTTGTTTGATTCCGTCTGACTCTGACTGAGACGTTTTGTCAAAAAATGAAATCTAATGGCTGCAGTAGCCTGCTTCTGTCTTGCTAACCCTGCACCATTTATAATCAGTCCGAGAATGGTACCCGCATTTAGATGTACATTTCCGGTCATAGGCGTCATAACCCCGTATAGCAGAGCAGTAATCCCAATTTTGTCCATTATTTACTGAGGTCGTTGTTTTGCACGTGTTAAAGGTTCTACTTTCTGTTTTCTCACATTTTGACAGACAGTGGCTTCCTTCAATTTCATGATTTTTGATATAAAATTAAAACAACAAAATTAAAAGTAATTTTGAGCGTAGAGAAAACCATAAACAAAATTCTTTTTAAAGAAAATCAAAATTCTGAAAAGAAACTTTAGTTGTTAATAAAATACTAGAATTTATTTCATATCATTTAATTCAGTATCGTATGAAATAAAAAATATTTAATTACGAATTATAAAAATATGCTATACTCACCATGAGCAGTTTTAACTCTACCAGTCACGGTTCCTATTTCAGCAGCTGGGAGATTTTCAGGCATCTTGGTTTTGCTACAGTAGCCAAATCCGCCTTGAACAAGGTAGCACCATTTAAAGGGATTTGCAGTGTATTCACACTTTGTGGCACATTTTCTCATTTCATGGTCGTAGCCTGGTGTGGGGGAGCAATAATCTACAGTGTTGGATTTCCACTCGTGAAGTGTTGTGCACCGGTAGTTTTTTGAATCGGGGCCTTGCTCACATTTCGAGCCGCATGGAATACCTGTTTAATGTACGGTACCGGTACCGGATAATTACTAATTAAATATGGGTGAAATAGAAAGAATCTGTAATAACTGCATATGTGCTAATTTTGTATTGTTTAAAAAAAATTAAAATAAAATTAGTGCAAATAGGATTACCATGAGCGGAGACGACTCTGTCCACAGCCCTGGATTCCAGAATAAAGTCTTGATCTTCGTGTGGCTTGCAGGAGTCGCGCTCCATTCCGTTTTTACCTCCTTGACTCTCCTTGCTAATGTAGCACCAGTCCTGTGCCTCTCCACCTTTCCTACATTCACTCACACACTCATGACCTAAAAGAAAGAAACGCGTAACGCGTTCACAATTAGATTAATGCTCACCGGCATGTTATGTAAAAGTTAAACAAACAATTACATATCGTAAGGCGGGAGGAGTCAAAATGACTTGCATCCAAAATTTACTCTAAATTAAAATGTGCTACCACAGAAAAAAACACTAATTCAGATTGATGTGCAACATGGTTATTGTAAATTTTTGAAAATTGCAAAATGTATTACTTACATGTTTTTGAAGAGTTCAAAATATCCTATTTACTCGTTTTTTAAAAGTGCAAAATTTTCCATTTGCATGTTTTTGAAAAGTTAAAAATATCCTATTTACACGTTTTTGAAAAGTGCAAAATATTCCATTTACATGTTTTCGAAAAATTCAAAATATCCTATTTACACATTTCTGAAAAGCTAAAAATATTCCATGTTTACATTAATTTGAAAAATTCCAATTGGTCCATTTACTTGCTTTTGAAAAGTATAAAACATTCTTTTTAAGTATGTTTTAAATATGCAAAAAAGCAAATTGTTCTATTTAAGTACATGCTTTTAGGATCATATTAAAGTTTAATTTGTTTTATAGATAGTGCATTTTGTTTTTAGCTAAAAATGAATGTACAGTAGAGGCAACCGAAAGTGAAGGCTGGCAAGGATAAATTTTGCATGCAAACAAATGGCAGCTTTATCCTTGCTAGCCTTCACTTTCGGTTGTCTCTACAGTACATACTAATACATACGTCATTTTGATTCTTCACTCACAGTATAATTTATTGTGTTTAGTTAAATACCACAAAAAAAATCTAGAAATTTTAATAAAATATTTACCCCCGTCCGACATGAGTTTCTCATCGACAGATGTAATCCGGGGGCGCGTACTACCTACTTCCCGTTCTGGACAGTTCATACGAATGATTTTTATTGCGTCAAACTCGCTGAGACCATTTCTCTGTCCAATGACCACATTCTTTCGCTGCAATAATTTATTATCGTATATTTTCTAATGGTACGTCTATATGGACTCGCAAAGTATTAGAAGATATACGGTACATCGGATTTTAAAGGTTGCTTTCAACGCAAAATTTAAAAATATTGTCTGTGAAGAACCAAAATGGCCCATATCCAATTTAAGCTACAATCAAAATGAGCTATGTCATAAACACAAAATGAGACTCATGCGTAAAATGTTAATTAAGAGTTTTTAAAAAGTGTGAAATGTTGTATTTACATGTTTTTGAAAAGTGTAAAATGTTCTATTTACATGTTTTAAAAAGTGTAATATGTTCCATTTACCTGTTTTTGAAAAGTGTAAAATGTTCTATTTACATGTTTTTGAAAAGTGTAAAATGTTCTATTTACATGTTTTTGAAAAGTGTAAAATGTTCTATTTACGTGTTTTTGAAAAGTGGAAAATGTTCTATTTACATGTTTTTGAAACGTGCAAAATGTTCTATTTACATGTTTTTGAAAAATGTAAAATGTTTTATTTACATGTTTTTGAGAAGTACAAAATGTTCTATTTAAATGATTTTAAGACGTATTTGAATATTTTTGTAGATAGTTGATATTGGTTTTAGCTAAAAGTGAATATGGGTCATTTTGGTTCTTCACAGACGATATGCTAAATAACATAAATACCTAACAATATCCGCGGGTGGAATTTTAAATTACAAAATCATTATACAGTGTGCTGTGTATTCTATGGTCGTCTATTATGTTGAGTGTAAATCAATGCTATATATTTTCAATTAAATTAATTATCGAACTTACAAGTGGAACAATCGTTTTCAGATTTGGTCTTCTTGCAAAAGCATTGGTCGGGTAGTGCATGATACTACCGTAGTCATAGGGAACGTCAAATTCGTAAACTTGCGCAGAGGTGTAGGCTTCAAAGTTAGAAACTGCAGCTGTAAGGTATGGCAATAAGTCAAGTACTTAATTAATTATATCAAAGTATTCAAGGAAATAACGGTGATCAAAAATTAGTAAAGATGTCATTGACTTAAGTGGAATTTAGAATTAGGACTCTTACATTTCCTTATATTGTCTTTTCTAACTTCAACAAAATAATCCCGATCTGTCCTGGACTGTTCGTGCCAGAATCCAATAGCGTGCACAAGTTCATGGATCACAGTTCCTTTTGTGACGCAGCCGATGGATGTACTTAAGTTCAGAGTCTGCGTAATGTAATAATTAAGGGAAATATTTAATAATTACGCATTTTGTTTAGAATCAAATTAAAAATGAAAATACATATTGTATAGGTAATCAGGCATATAGTTATATATAATTCAATTAAAAAATCCCCGTTCTACGGACGAAATGTAACTTATTGCAAAACGTCTGTGAAGAACCAAACTGACCCATATCCATTTTTAGCTAAAAGCAATATCAACTATCTACAAAAATTTATAAAAATATCTTGAGAGCATTTAAATACAACAATTTACACTTTTCAAACACACTGGATTAAAACATTTTGAACCTTGTCGAAAACGTGGGATTAAAAAATTTTGCACATTTTCAAAAACATGGAATTAGAACATTTTGCACCTTTTTAAAAATATGGAATTAGAACATTTTGCACATTTTCAAAAACATGGAATTAGAACATTTTGCACCTTTTCAAAAACATGGAATTAGAACATTTTGAACCTTTTCGAAAACGTGGAATTAGAAAATTTTGCACCTTTTCAAAAGCATAGAATTAAAAAATTTTGCACCATTTCAAAAACATAAAAATAGAACAATTTACACTTTTCAAAACCTCCTAATTCACATTTTACGCATGTTACTCCTTTTGTTTTATGACATAGCTCATTTTGATTCCACCTTAAATTGGATTTGGGTAATTTTGGTTCTTCACAGAACAGACGAAATGCTGCATTATTCTAAAGCATTTAACGAGCAGAGTTTTAAAATCAGTCTCACCTGTGGTCCTGTTCTCTGTAGTCCTATATAAGAGGAACAGTCACCAAGATCCCGAATGTAAATAAAATCCTTCTCACCACTCCTTTCCTGGAATCTCATACAAGTTTTTTGGGAGATTTCATCCATAGCTTCACGAATTATACGCCTTTCTTGAGGCTCTGTAATAAAAACGCACAATACAGGTGATTGCGATGCCGAAGTTGTGATTAATGTTATTAGGTTTGTTGTTTTGTAAGTACCTATATGTGTGTAATAATAATTGTTGTAACTTACTAAATTCCTTTGCTGCAAAGACGTATGGGATCAATTGATTTGGCCACCTGTAGTGACGTCCAATAATACCCGCCCCGGCAACTCCTTCCATCATACTCGACATCTCTTCGTCACTGATGATCATATCCCCTTCGAATACATCCGGGTCTGGGTTTTCCTCAGGACGAAAATTTAGATTTGAATCTGACAATTTCCCGCACTTGCTCTGATGGTGTGAGATTGCAATTAAAACAAACGTTAATGTTGAAAACACTGAAATAATTTTGGGGCGCATTTTGGACTTGGGGACTTGGGATTTTGTTAGGCTTATAATTGGATTTAATTTTTTTTTAGTATTTAATTAGTTTTATTTTTCTTGTTGGTACTTAATCTATAGGTAACGTATCTGTAGTCAAGTAGCAATAAAATCGGACTCGGCACATTTATGATTTTTTCAAGTAATAATTAGGCGTTCTTGTAGGCTCGAATTCAAATCCGACTTATTGGTCTAAATATTCTTGGAAGAAGGAAACCGGAAGGCGTAATTAATTTATGTAAAGCTAAATACCTATATAGTTACAAATGTTGCAATTACGGGGATACTTTATTACAATTTTGAAAATTTACTACTCAATTTAAACGAAAACGGATATTGTGGTTACGTTCATTTCAGTGAATTTCTACGCGTAGTTCCGTTTGGAAATTGGTCGGTGTCAAAAATAAACCGCAGGACTTGTTGCCTTGTTTCCAATTAAAACGTAAAGGACGTAAACCATGATATGAATTTCCTTGTTAAAACTATCCTCTATGTGAAGTAGCAAAACAACCCATTTCAACTGTCAGATAAAGCCGAAATATATTCACACGAATAATATCATGATCTTGATGAAAGATTGTAAGCAGGACATTTTACTCTTTTAAAAATAAGAAAATAGAACATTTTGAACTTTTTCAAAAACATACAAACAAAATATTTTGCACTTTTCAAAAACGTTTAAATGTAGCACTTCACAAATTTCCAAAATCATGCAAATAAAACATTTTGCACTTTTCAAAAACTTTTAAATAAAAAACTTTGCGCACTTGCAAAAACATCCAAACGAAACATTTTGCAAATTTCCAAAAACTTTTAAATAAAAAACTTGACACTTTTCCAAAAACATACAAATAAAACAATTTGCACTTTTTAAAATCTTGTAAATAGAACATTTTGCACTTTACAATAACTTGTATTTAAAATTTACGCAGCAGTCTTATTTAATTCTAGCTAAAATTAAAAATAAGCAGTTTTGATTCTTCACTTACGATATCTAAATCAACCCTGTCGAATTAGGTATATCCGTTTATTTATTTAATTCTATTGTGATAATTAAATGAATCAGCGTGAAAAATACTAATTACTAAGGCAGTTTTCCTTAAAAATTGCGTCAGTAAAAGTATTACTTAGTTAGTGTTATTTATTATGGTTGAATGCTAATTGACTTGACGGTAAGGGTGGTAGGTGCGAATTGGCGGTTAATTATAGGTTTTAGATTTATTATCGGTATGCCTTTCTGATCAATGAGCTGTAGCTTTATTAATGGTATGTATATATATATTTTTCTTTGGTGGACCGAAACCTGAATTCTCTAGTTGGCACTGAACATAACAATAGCATCGCTTTTTTCCCTTGCCCATTAGCTGAACAGTAGATCTATTGATACTACATATGACGTCATTTGTGGACGACTCTTACTTACCTTCCTCGTAATTGACCCGATATTAGAGAATATTGTGGACTCAAATTCAGAAAACAATTAAAATGATTTTATTTCGCTACAAAATAGTGGGGGATTACATTCCCATGTAATATATTACTATTCCCAGTTAAGTCTTTTTTACTCTTAATGTAAATAGTGGAATTAGTCGATTTTGGTAAGTGTTTTAATTACGCTATTGCAATAATAATTATTCGCATACATATGACTTTGAGTGAAATCAAAATAAATGCATTTATCACCGAAATTGCTTTTTGTTTGCATACCTACTGCTGCTTAGTTTGCTATAAGGCGCTAAATTTTTATTCAACTGTACATTATTATTTAGGCTGGCAGTAGTTGTAATTAGTTGACAAATCCGCCGCAAAGCGCCGAATGTTTTAGAGTTAGTCTAAGTAAGTAGTGCACTACTTGCAAAAGTTTCATCTGTCGCCACTAGGAACACCTTAAAATGGTGAATAAAATTTAAAAAAAATTACTTAAATGTAATAAGGCGTCATCCATATATCTCGTATACAAAATAGGGGGAGGGGGCACCAGCTTCTTGATCACGTTTGTATACGATAAATTGGAGGGGGATGGGAGGGCTCGATCCCTTGATCACGTATACTTTATCAAATTGTAAAATAAACGAAAATTACAGCTTTAATCTCGCCAAACGTCTAAAAACTAAAAACAAATCGGTCATTTTATTCCTGTTTTAATTTGATTAGTGGATCCTACAAAGGTTGGGAGTGTATCTTAGTGTGTACAATAAGAAGACAAATTAACTAGTAGTGGAGTGCGTATGTGTGATCGAGTTCATTTTTTATCACCTTTGAAAATCTGTATCTTTTTCCACAGACAACGCACAATAAAGAAGAAGCTATCATTAAACTTCTCTTTTAATACTGTGTACAAAAAAATAGTTTCGAAAATTAAAAGTTGCAAGAGATACAGGTCATTATACGAAAAAACTCCGGAAAGTCTTACAACGGCCCAAGTGCCCTTAATGTGATCAATACATTTAAAGTTAATGGTAAGGTAGGGTCTTAAATACGACAAATTCAAAAAAATTACTCAAAACTTTCATGATTTTACATAGCCAGAGCTTTTAAGGAAAGATGCTGAAATCAGTAGTAAAGATAATTGAGACTATAGGCTGTATGAATATTAGTTGGACAGATTTTTGAAGGGGGTAATATTTGAACTGCGGCCACTGATCACATTTAAGGGGTGATCACATTTACGCACAGTACTACTACATATTTATTGAATATTTTTTTACTAACTTTATTTCTCACTCTTCTATCAATGGACTATCAACAACGAGGTTCCTAGGTATTAAGATTCAAATACCTGAACGTTGTTTAAATCTAAATACTAACGTAAAGTAATTATAATTAAATAATTGGGATTTAAAACTTAATAAGTAATTAAATCTAAACACTGAGCACTTATACATCATTTCCTATTTAATTTGCGTGACTGCAGCTATATTAGCTATATACGGTATTTCCAGTAACCGTGGTTAGACATGTAATATTGTGCTGGTCTAGGTCGGAGCGTAAATAGTGGACGGGTCTATTTAACACACTATACGAGAGTAGACGGGCCGGCAATAGTAGTTAGGTCTGTAATAGGAGACGGGCCTGTTGTATTAGACGGGTCTGGGAGGTTGCAATTTGAAAAGTGGACTGCGCCAAGGTTACAGGAAATACGGTGCATAATTCATTACCATTTTGAAATACTTGACCGATTTCAACTTCAACGGGTGGTATATTATTTTTGATCTCTTAAAAAAATTGAACCAAAACTGTCTGTTTTCACTTCTGGCCCATACAACACTTTTCATAGGGAATTTAAAAAAAAAATATTTCGAAAACTACCCGGTGTGCAGCTTTAAACACAAGCATAATAATTATTAAGATTCTACTACTCAATTCCGTTTGAATGGCGCATCACATATAAATTTGCATTGAGTAGCCGGTACGAAGTAAAATATTAACCTAGCGCGAAACTTTAAATTACCCTTTTTTCAATAAAACCTAACTCATAAATCTGAATCAAGTTAAATTTTCTAAAATTGATTCAGTTTCCTTGCTAGCGCTCAGCACTGCCTCCTATTATTGCTAAAGCCCGTTTTTTACGATTAAAGTTTCGGTTTTCTAAAACTTACAAACTGAATTTAAAAATATTTTTTTTGTTTTGTGTTCGGTTTCAAGGTTTTAAATATATGTTATATATTAAATATTATATTGAATTTTAAATTATAGGCTTTAAAAGTCTGAATCTCAAAATTAAAATTATAGAATTTCGTTTTTATAAACATATCAATACAAGAAGCACTAAAAAATGAAATACCTGGTTTGTCAAACTACTTTTTGGCTAAGGTATTCAATGAAATGTAGTAACGTTGGTTTGAACATCAAATTCAATAAATAAGTTATTTTTAAAATCGGTATTTTTTATGACAACTGTATACGTATATGGGGGAGGGAGGGTTGTCGTCAATGATCACAATTGTATACTTAGAGGGGAGGAGCGGGTAAATAAGTCAAAAAAGTTTATACGAGATATATGCACGACGCCTAAGCAAGCTGGCTGGCCAAATTTCGTGCCACAAAATCCAAGAAAATCAGCGTAGACATCCTTTCCATCATGTTAAATCTGCCTACTTGGATTCCAATGTTTGGGACGGACCTAATTTCGCGCTCCATTTCAAAAGTAAAACGATCTTTTTGTACTATGACTCGCTGTCACCAACGAAGTTTTCGGTGAAGGCTCTCTGACATTTTGAGTGAAATTGGAATAGTGTTCTTGTATTCTTTGACAAGTTCTGGGATCTGAAATGCTTTCTCGTAATCAATCGAGTAAATTACCACAGAGATACACACAATAAGTGTATTCAGAGACGCAAAGAAAACAAATTGGTAGTGGAATTTAATCGCCACAAAGAATCCAAGAATTGACAATGAAAGAAAAATAACCTTGAGCCCAAATATGATTCCAGAATTGCTCAGATTGAAGAAATGAATTAAAATTTGGAATTGGCGACAGTCGTCAAATGCCTCCTGAATTTTTTCTTTCTCTCCCACCCGATTACTAAGATTTCTGTGAAATGCAATATAAAACATTTTTTGCAGAAATGAAAAAAACGCATTGAATTAATTAAAATAAAAAATGTATAAATATACATAGGTTTTCATCGTCTATATTCCAATTTTGAATCGTCGGCAAGATTTTTCAAGAAAGGTAAGCTGAATGAATACAGTAATGTAACAGTAACTAGTTCCAAAAAACATAATAATACCTTCTGTTAAGCCACAAATTGCGTAAGAAAGCATTGTTTGAAGCTGAGTCGGTAAAATGTGGTAATAAAGTTGTGGTGTTGTTGGATCTAATAAAATAAATGAAATAGCCCCGACAAATCCTGCAAAGTCCATGCCAGAGAGAAATTGAATGAGTAGTTCTTGGTTAGAACATTTCCGTAAATTCGAATCTGGTCCCATTCCTGTTCCATGTTTATTGAATCCTACAATAATTCCATTCCATAAAATAACGATGTCGTTTGAATGCTCTAAAAATTGGTGAATACAGTAAGCTACAAAACTATATGTGACAGAAACTATAAAATGAACTGAAAGGTGACTGAAATTCAAACTTTCAAGAGGTTGCAATATTTGGTTGATTAAACTCCCCCATTTGTATTGTGTGCATTACTGTGCATAGCACAAAAAAAGCGACGTTAAAGTATAATAAGGCTAATTTCCAAACAGAGGAAAACTTGCAGATTTTGCCTGTTTTTTCTTGAAAATCAAATGGAATTATGCAAACATTTAACAGAAGTTGAATTGTTTTAAAATTGGTTTTACTAAATGAGCTCGCCATTTTTACTATCCTTAACTTAAAAATTATGTGTAATGTATTTTGATTCGATTGCTCTATGTTTTTTTATATACAAGATGCAAAATTCAATAAGTAAAATGAAATATAAAGTAAATCATCGACGTTTACTTTCTTCAAAAATATATTATGCAAATTATGAAGACCTTAAAATATAGTTTTGTTATTCTCCTCACACAGGCATTCGCTGACTAACCACTCCGCAGTGAATTGGTGACAATATTGAAGCAGTTAAGTTTTTGTGTGGGAGCTCTTTTGCTTAAAATTTAATGCGACGTCGCTAAAGCGCTTTATGATATTTTTTTGCAAAATATTTTAAAGACTTTATTCCTACCTATCTACATAATTTACCGGAATTTTGAAACTTTTGCAATACTGAACCAATTTCATCGAGCCATATATCATTCGAAAGGTAATAACTAGTAGAATTCAAATAACAGAATGCGCCTCCATTATAACCATACGTTTTCAAGACAACTGTCTTTTAATTTTTCAATTTGACCTAAAACGTGTTGTATGGGTCACAATCAAAAAACAAAAAAATACGTGTCTCTTTATTTTTGAAGAGCTTTCCAATGATGTATCATTCGCTCAAATCCGTTAACTTATTTTAATTTTCAGTTATGTTTTTCACAAGCCATTTAAAAACTAATAACAATCGTGCGTGCACACTAAGTTATTTAGATTTGCCTAATCGTCACCGTTCGAATGGTATATCATGTTTGTGTAAGTTTACTGAGTGGCCGGTCGAAATCTTCATTTAAAACAATATTTAGTTTTAGCGGGAAATTCAAAACTTTCAATATTAAATTTTTGGATTTATTGAGAATATCAACATACATGTGCGTAAATCGTCACAGCTAACCCGTTTACGGCTTCTTCCCTTTAATTTACAACCTCTTAATTGACAACTAAAAGGCGGCAAATTAAGGCTGCCATTAAACAAGGGCTTTAGCCCTTGTTTTTACAATATAAAAATGTTGTTTGCAAAACTCCATTCACAGTTTAAAAATTTATTTTCAAGAATCAAAACCTTATCAATAGATAATCAGTATTGAAATTCATATCAATTGCCATTATACTTGTTATTTTAATTCAATTTAAAACCTTATCAATAGGTGATCCGAAATTGTTATTTAAATCAGTTCATTGTGCTATTCTGTATTGTATGTACTGATATGTACCGTAAATCTCCAAATAACTGTATATGTAACATTTATATTAAATTCAAAAACTTTGTATAATTATATATTCCCACTTACACTTTAAAAAAAATATGCAAATAAAAAACAAGGGCTAAAGCCCTTGTTTTATGGCAGCCTTAACAGCGAAATTAGGCATATTGAATTTGCCGCCAAATTTGAATTTTAATTTAGATGCTTTAAATTAAGGAAAGCAATTAAGTTGAACAATGTGTTTTTGGTTATTTTATTTATCTTATTTATATTCAATATCAGTAATACAACCAAAAATTCAAAATTCCAACCTTTGAATTTGCCGCCAAATTTTAGTTGTCAATTAAAAGGTTGTAAATTAAAGGGAAGAAGCCGTAAACGGGTTATCTGTGACGATTTACGCACAGGTATTTTGATATTCTCAATAAATCCAAAATATTGCAATTTTTGAATTTCCCGCAAAACAAAAAATATTGTGTTAAATGAAGATTTCGACCGGTAACTCAGTAAACTTACACAAATATGATATACTATTCGAACAGTAACGATCAGGCAAATCTAAATAACTTAGTGTGCACGCAGGAGTGTTATTAGTTTTTAAATGGTTTCGAAATAACATAATTGCAAATTAAAAAATTTTAACGGATTGTGTCGAGTGATATATCATTGGAAAGCTCTTCAAAACTAAGCAGGGACCTTTTTTTTCGTTTTTTGATTGTGATCCATACAACAAATTTTTGGCGGCATTTAAAAATTAAAAGACCGTTATTTTGAAAACGTTTTGTTATAATGGAGGCCGGTTCCTAAATTTGAATTCTACTGGCGATTAGCTTTCCAATGATATATGGCTCGATGAAATCGGTGGAGTATTGCAGAATTTTTAAAAATCCGGTAAATTATGTAGATAGGTAGGAATAAATTGCAATTTTTAAAAGGCTATGTAGTGTGGTGTTTTCAAAAACCGAAACTTGCCTAAAGATATTTTTATTTGATCAATTTAATATTGAAATTTTAACATCGAGTGCATGAAAATCGACACAGGTTACCCTTTGACGGATTTTTTCTTATTAGCGCCATCAATTGAGGTAATACGATGCAATATAGTAATAGATGCCTTTGGACTCTCGGATGCGCCATACAGTTTTCGTTCAGTATTTTCAAAGGTTTGGCTTATTTTGTAGCGATTTATGCCGGCAAGGTCATTGAGCTTGAATACGTATTCACCCATGTAATCGTCAAGATGTCTACCGAAGTGATAAATTTTGAGCCAGATTTCCTGTTTTTTTGCCATTTTAAACAAAAACGTTTTATTACATTTAATTAAATTCAGTGAACCACTAAATACAATCTTTTTCAGATACTTTGTTACATAATTTACAATCAAATAATTATTGTATTATGAAATATAATTTGTTAGTGAATGAAAAAAAACGTACCCTGAGTGTACCATTTTGGAAGGATCCTTGAAACGTCTTTTTCCACCTAGGACGATCATCATCTTCAATGGTTTCTGTCTGTCCTAAAACTGTCCATGACCCCTGATTCAATCGCGTCTGTACATAACAGTAACAACTCGGCTCTTTCCCAGCGTACACCAAGTCACTGTGGGTGGTTTCAAAAAAAATGTAATGTATTACTTTTTTATTATTAACTATGCGGTACTCTAATTTTTCTATAACGCTAATGTTAATTTTGATCTTTTTGAATAAATTGTAATTAAATAATTCCTTTGTACAAACTCAGCAATGTTGGATGGGCTGAGGTCAAATCGACGCAATGAATAAATTAATATTATTAATGTTAATGTAAGGCATGATTTTATACGAACATATCTAACAATTTACTAGTAATTTTTAATTGCGCATGATATGTGTTAGATATAGTTTCATAAAATTCAAAAATTAGCTGGGCTTACTCTGCTTGCAACTTATATTCCATGTTGATGGTTTCAGCCATTCCGCTTTGGATCAGTTCCATTGCGAGAAACATAAAAATGGCTCGAGGATGCATTTTATATAATTAAATTTTGCTTAAAAACGATTACAAGGTATACATTTTAACGGAGCCTAAAATATTGTCTTTTGTACAAGGGTGCCAGGCCAAGTGATAATTCCATGACTTTAAGAAATTTAAAAAAAAAATTATCTTGACGAAAACAAAAAAAAACGGCATATTTTTAGGTCTATTGCCTTTTTCAAACAAATAAAAATGTCCGATTTTTTTTTCAAACTTATGGAATGATTTTTTTAAAAAAACATTCTAAGAATCAGAAAATACCGAACATCAAGATCGGACAAGAACTGTAAATGTAGCAGGGTTGTCAAATAATAAAATTTGAATTTCTTAAAATTTTGGCAAGACATTTTGACTACATTCACGCAAAATGCAACCTAGTTGCCTTGGGTCGGTCTGTAAAATTTAAAAGTATTCGGATTTTTTGAATTGGGTACTTTTAAAATCTGGAAATCAGTGTTTCACTTGGCCTAGCTTGCTTGTAGGTGTACAGTAGCGGCAACCGAAAGAAAGGTCTGGCAAGGATAACTTTTGCATGCAAGTAAACGGCAGCTTCATCCTTGCCAGACCTCACTTTCGGTTGCCGCGCCAATATAATACCTACTTATGAGTAATATAATTAAATTAATGACAAATTTAATAATGTCCGATTGTTTTATCACCGTAGAATACAGCATAATCATTATCTTAAATTGAAACAAGTCAAAGAGCAACAAATAAGCATTATTACATTACACATAATACCTAGGTAATTGACATTTTTTCAAATTTAAATGAATGCAAGCTTAAAAATGTAATTTAAATTCATTACTTTATTTCATTAATTAATTGAAAACAGGAAATTGACAATTGAATCAGAAGCTATTGAAATCAAACATTAAATCCTGCGACCCAGAAAAATAATTATTGTGCTTAGCTGTATAACATTTCCGTGCCATTTTAAATGGCACATAATATATGTCAGGCACGAACGCATATGGGTTAAAGATTGTTAGGGATCGCCCATAAAAGACGTCTTTCAAATATCACAATTTAAATTACTCCCATTTTCAACTTTGAAATATTTTTTCAACACAATCAGGCATTATGTCGTGCACATAGGTAAATGGTTAATTGAATTTTGGGGGTCGTGCATAAACGACGTCCTCTAAATATTAAAGTTTAAATTGCCTCAATTTTTTACTTAAAATTATTTTTGACTAACCATATTTCCACAGTTATTTGTTGAATGGACCCAGGTCAAAAATCGATGAAAAATGAATTATGATTATCTCTATTTTGCTCTAATATGAATTTTGACCAACTCCTTCTTTCATGCATTACGGCTAATGCGATATGTTAATGACTAGTTAAGGGTTAAGTAATTCAAAACTAAGTAAATTAGGGGTTACCTATAAATAACGTCATCAAAATACCCCCATTTTAAGTCCCTATAACCCTCCTGTCATCAGATTACCCGTTAGGTAATTGGATATATTTAGCATGCGATACCATAAATATATAAATATTGCTGGCAAAGGATCAAATCCGCTTCCTTCCACTTTTGACTTAAATAAGCGTTTTATTAAACTTTTAGTGCATATAATTTAGAAGCCAATAGTGGATCACGCTATATCCCACATGGAAGTGTGGGGAGATATTTAGGTATGAGTAGAGTCCGTGTAGTGAGTGTGGAGAATATATTGTAAATAGCAAAAAAAAACACTGGAATTTTTCGACCTACACAAATATTTATTGGAATGAGCAGTACTACGTTTTTGTGCCACTTAGCAATCTTGAAACCGTATCAGTCACATGTGAGTAATTACATAATCTTTAAATTTTTAAACTTACCAAAATGTGACAATAGCGGTTGAAATTAAACATTTCTAAGAGAGAGAAAGTAAATTTTTTATTTACAACTGGCGTTACAATAACGCTTGCCATAAAGACACAGTAAGAACATACAAGAATTTTAAGAAGTTACAACGGTTATATGCATGTACGATAAAAAAAAACAGAATAAAATCAGGCCCTGCGTGCGAAATTTTTTGATCAGGAGCCCGAAGTCGATGCTTAGCTTACAGGGAATGATAGCTTTCATAAAGAAGAAAAATCCTATTGGGGCAACGCTCAAAATACGACAGCGCTTAACTCCACTACTCCACTTCAGCTACTCCCACTTGAATTTCTGATTTGATTTAATAAATTAAAGTCGCAACAAATAAGCAAGGGATTCCTAAAATGATATTACTTGGGTAACGTCATTTATGAACGATCCCATGTATGTATTTTTGTAACATCTTGGGTTTAAAGTACTTAGTATATATCTGTTTACCTAATTTTTAAACAAATGCCGAAGAAATCCTTAACATAGCAAAATTTAGATGACTTTAAAAATGGACGATCCTAGTATGCATACTGGTAACGTTCCCTAGTATAGGTACCCGTTTAATTAATTGTAAATCAAGTAACAGGCAGAATACTTAAAAAAATCGCCCATACAGTGCAGATGATTTTGTATCGGGCAGTGTTCTAAGCAAATTTACGTCAGTAACTGCACTGCGTACCTTTTCAGAGCTTAATAAAGCTGTTAACACCTAAATACAAAATAACACACGCTGATTTTTTCTATCGTGCCCAATTTTTATAAGAATATTTTTTTAAATGCACTTGAAATTTAATAAGGTAACATTTCAAAAACTCTGAAATACAATTCATAAAGATATTCAAACATTCTACATTTCACAAACTCCTGGAATCATCTTGGGAATTAGAGACCCGCGTTGCATTAAAACTCTAAGGTTAACCCCCCGCGTTGTACTTGAGACTGCGGTATATTAGAGCATTTACGGTACATAAACATTTTTTACAATATAAAAATGTTGTTTGCAAAAATCCATTCACAGTTCCAAAATTTATTTGCAAGAATCAAAGCCTTATCAACATATAATCGGTATTGAAATTTATAATCATCGCCATTAAACGTATTATTTTATTTTAACTAAAACCCTTATCAATAGGTGATTAGGAATTGTAATTTCAATCAGGTTATTGTGCTATCCTCCATTATTGTATGTACTGACATGTACTGTAAGGCTCCAAATAATTCTACATGTAATAAACATTTGTATTACATGTAAATATGCAAATAAAATAAATTGCAATTTTCAAAAGGATATTATGTAGTGTGAAATTTTCAAAAACTGAAAATTGCGTAAAGGCATTTTCATTTGATAAATTTATTATTGAAATTTTAAAAACGCGTGCATAACTAAAAATAGTATAACAATGTACAAAATAAATAAATATATATCAATTAAAAAAAATTTAATTCACTAAAAATTAACAAAATTCAAAAGTTAAAAAAAACCAGGTGATTGTTTTGTTGTTTAATATATATTTATTTAATTAGGATAGTCGATATGGATTTATTTTTACGACGAATCCACGTCAAAACCTTGCATTGTTAATTAACATTTAAAATTTTAAGTTCAAAACGTTAATACTGACCCCCCGCAGCTGCTACTATATTATTGCTGCTGCTGTTCCTATAAAGTAATTCGTGTGTGCTACACAATAAAATACACAAAAACAAACATTATGTAACTCTTTATCATTCAACGCTATATAGGTACTTATTATTAACGCTTAACTAACTATTAAGTATAAATATTATTTGGCTGATTTATCATTGTCATCATTATTATCATTGCTGCTCTTCTTCTGTTTCTTGTTTTTCTTTGTTTTGGGTTTTTGAATGGGAAGTTTCAATTTGCTCATGGTGCCCTGAGCTGTTCGCATGAGGTTCACTCGCAGATTTCCACTCCTTAATAATTTGACAACTTCCATTGAGATATGAGCTGCCATTTTAGTTTGGAAACGATCTTGAGCAGCTGGATTGGGTGCACCACTCAAATCATAGCTTCCTTGTTGACCTGGACGACCTGGTGGTGGTCCATTCTTGGAGCTTCCCTTCCCCTTCTTACTTTGGCCCTTCAATTTTGGGATAGAGATCTCCACGTCTTGACCATAGGCACGATCCAGTGTGAATCTTTGTAAGAATACCACGCCATGACGCTCCTGAAATTAATTAAAATATGTTGTAAATGCTAACTTTTCAAAATTTTCATTTTCTCAAGGCGAACGATTTAAAAAAATGTTTTTTTAGGAAAAACGATACAGATATTGTTTGTGAATATTAAATAATAGTAAATTGGATTTAAGGAAGACACAGTAGTGTAACGATAACACAGCTTTCAAAATCAGGATTAAATTATTTCGTAAAAAATATTATTTTTTTAAATCTGTAGATTTTACCATAAGTATCATTTCAGCTTCAAGTTCTGGGATTGTAGCCTTAATTCCTCGTTCTTTGGGTTCACTGGATTCGTTGACGTTGACATGAATGGGTCCAACAAGAAGTCTGTTAATTGATTAAAACGAAATTTAAATTAAGACATAAAAATTGTAATTGTATGCGAAAATCATACGTTCAGACGTTCAATTAAGTTCATTAATATTTTTATTATGTTTACCGAGCAGTAATCATGGCACTTCGGGCATCGACACTCACAGCGACATCACTCGCTCGGCGCATTCTACTCAAACCACTAAGAACTGCATTAGGCTTGGCGGGACTGTTAGAATTAACGAAAGAAATTAGTTAAAAATTTTAAACTTTAGAGTATAAAGAATATTCGTTTACTTTACTAGGTATACACTATTAATTGTGAGTTGTATCATAAAACTTTTATAAATTCAAACTGTTTCAAATTTTACTAAAAACTTACAGTGCTGGTGGTCCACCATGCGGATAGTAGCCTCCTTGAGGACGTCCACCACCCCCAGTTCCTGGCTCGGCATCAAAACTGACATTGTCATCCATATCGTCACGAAGATCGGCCTCATCTTCATCGTCATCATCATCATCTGCTTCCGTCTCCAGGGATACTTTCTGTTGATTTGAATTTTCTTTGGACTCGACCTTCTCAGTTTTTCCGGGCTTGGACTTATTAGTACCTTTGGTGCCACCACTGTATTTTACCTTCGCGTTCGTATTTTTACTTTGGTAGCGTTGAGCCAGGGAGTCTACATTTGTTTTGGCCCCTGCTTTCTCATCTTCGTCGTCATCTTCCATTGTATCATCTTTCTTGGTTTTCTTTTGCTAAAAGTTTGTTGAATCGAATCATGAATAGTTTTGAAATGCTTAAAATATAATGTACTAACAACTAAAATTAACACATAGAAATTATATTAAAACTACCTATATACTGATTTCTACAAATTGTTTTTTTCTATATTAAAAAGTCTAACCTTCATCCTGGCAATGACGCTTCGGTTCTCCTCATCATCCTCAATCTCATCTGCTGGGAAATATTCGTCACTTCGGGATCGAATGAAAGGACCGGCATGATCATCATCTTCCTCTGAAGAAGGAGCATCTGCTTGCTCTGTAGAGTTGGAAGTTTTTACAGATTCCTCAGCACTGCCTTCCGACAGCGGAGTTGTCTCTGTCATTCAAGGTCAATTAATTAATTTAGCTTTCAAATCATAAGTACATTATGCAGTACTGACCGAAAGAAATTACAGCTACTTTCACTGTTAAAGCGTCGAGAAGATGCACTATTAAACTAGATACTAAAATATAATTTAAATGCTATTTATTTGTAGTTTCGAAATTGTTACTAATCGCCAAAAAAAGTCTGATTTTTTATAATATTAGCAATGCTTATAATATTGATGATCGACTATTTGACAAAACAGTGCGAAACGTTTAATGAGTAGGTAGGTTTTAATTACCAACCAGTGCACAAGTGCACTACTTAAAACACTTAAATCAATATACGTCGGTAGGCACCTATTTAAAAACACGATATAACTAAAAATAGGTTCAAAAATTTCTTACCGAAGTTCAAAATTCGCTACAATTTTAAAACTGCTAATTTTTAATTCCCTACTTAGCTAAAGCATATAATAATAATACAAGTAAAAGTAGCCTACACTATGGATTTTCAAGAACTCGGATTACCTGGAACAACTTCATCCAGAATGGGTCCCTTACTAATCTTGCCAACGCCTCTAAAGCTAGTTAGTGGTTTGTCCTCAGCTAAACCTGGAACTTTGACAGCTACAGTAGTAGTTGCTACTGGGGATGGTCGGCCACCTTCAGGGAAGCGGGTTTCAGGTAGTGGATTGGATCTGGCTCTACCATTTTTCTTCACATTTTTAAAGATTGGCTGTGGTGGCATGCCTGGTGGTGGGGGTGGGGGTGGAATGCCGGCTCTGTACAGAGCAGCCCCTGGCCGTCTGAATGGTCGTCTCTGCAAATAACCTGGAACTCTGACTGGGCCAGCGGGTGTCGGTCGGATGACGACGGGCATTGGGTCCATTTTCTTCCTCCCGAAATCAACCTCTAATCTCTTAATGAGATCATCAACAACTCGATTATAAATCTCAACTACTCCGTTAGGGGCAAGGATAGGGAGCTTCGCGGGGAGTGTTTGACTGTCATAGGAAGAATCCTGTGGGATTTGAGGAATGGGGTCATCATAGCTGGCTGGTGAATTTCCACTTGAACCTCCAGAACCCGGGAGAACACTTGAGAGAGCACTGAATGGGGATGGACGACCTGGTAGACCACCAGGTGGGGGTTGTTTTGGGTAACTACTTGGACGGGGTCCTCCTCCGCCACCGCCCCAATTACCGTCTGTATTGTAATTCAAAACAGGTTAAACATTTAAAATTTTATTATTTCTATTTTCTATCTTATTCTTTTTATGTTTTCTTCACACTGTGTTTGTGTATTTAATTTTTTGATTTTTTCTGTCTATATAAATGTCAATTTGGAACTTCAATCAAATTTTTCATAAAAAGTTGAAACGAATTTATAAATTATTCAACCTTACACCGTCCTATTCAATTACTATGTAAGAAACTATTAATTATGTTTTATTAACGTTGTGGCTTTTATAACCGAGCATTTTGAAAATAGCTGAAACCAATTTACGTCAGTGATATAAATTTTGTAATTGTTCGTAATTATTAGAATTGACTTTGAACTAAATTCTTTGCCCTACGTGTTCATAAAATACATATAATAAATAGCAAAGGTCAGAAAATACGGAATTTCAAAAAACTTACGTGGTGGTGGATGATTGAATTGAGCACAGGCAAGGCCTAAAAAGACCCCGAGTAGTAACGCTATGGATCTCATGTTCGGTTCCTTATTTTCTAATTATATATTATTTTGTAAACTACCTTAATATAAACTAATTAAATTTAATTATTTAAAATTTAAACTGTTTTTTAACTATTATTTGAACTCAAATCCAAAATGGAGCACCAGTCGTGGATCTAGTATGTTCAGAAAGGACGAGTGTATTAAAGAGTTAGAGTATAGTAAGAACTCTAACTCGTTCTTAAGAGTTCAAGTCACAATAACGGAAACGGGGTAACTGACGTCGTCGATGTTCGTTTCTTTGAGATATGATGACTGAGAGAGAGACTCCTGAGAATTCACACAGAATAAAATTATTGTACAAAATAATAATTGACTACTGGCCCTCTCGTTCCTTGGTCTCTCTCTCTCTCTTCTTGTTGACTGTTGACTGCCAAAGTTCCCGGTTCAACAGCCTTCTTCGACTTTGACTTCGACTTGAAACCCAGAAACTTGTTTTCTTCCCTTTTGTCTTGTCTTCTTCTCCTTAAGTCTTAAGCTACTACTACAGTTTAGTGAGTCAAAACTGATGCCAATTTCCAATGGGAAATCGTTTATCCTACCAATGGTACTGTGGTGATGCCAACAACAAAGTCGTTTTTGCCTTTCTTTCGTTGTACTTTACTAGTCCATAACATACTCGCCACTTTGTTGGCTTTAATAATGCTGACAATAGAGGAGCGTGTTTTAACTCACTAGTGAGTTATGTAGCGGTTGGTGGTGTAAGCAGTTGGTAGTTGTCAAGTTTTTAAACCCCCGAAGAATATATTCTTGACCTTAGCCTTTAGACATTAAAGTCATCAGAACAGAAACAGAACAGAATAAATAAAAGAGAGAAACAACTATTCCTTATCTCTGGGTACATCAACAATCAAAAATCACCAACATACAAATTCAACAGGCATCGTTGATCCCCCTGATTTTGATTCTCATATGATTTTTATCAGTAACAAAACTAGGTAGGTAACTACATTCTCGGAATGCCATTACTGATATATACCACCTGCTTTCTGTATTGTATATTGTATTATCCTATACCCTATAAATTGCTACACACAGTCAAATAGTCACCATTAAAGTCAAACGTGTGCAATTATATTCTACACCACAGCGAACCATTACAGTTAATAAGTCCGATGATAAATTTAAATACAGACAAGAAAATGAAAGCACTTGCTCCAAAACACTGCGACTGCCAATCCAAGTCGCAAAGTTAAAGTTTAACTGCATAATATGCATATTGGTGATATTTAAGAAAGAGTTATTGTTATTACATGAGTAGAATTTAAATGTAGACATGTAAAATTGTTAAACCTAAATTCAAACTTACTAAACTGATAAGCTCGCTAAGGTACTATCATCATCATCCAATAACTAGTGACTATAGCAGTAACTAGCAGTTCCTGTTTTCGTTTCTATTTCTAATTTCGATTTTCATATTCGATGAGCAGTATACATATTAGTATTTCATCGCCAGGATCGTTTTGAGTTTAAGGGGTGTGTGTGGGGTGAAAAAGAAGCTGTATTTTGTTGAACGTGGGCAGTGCGGGCTGTTAATTTGACGTTTATTTTATTATGTTTTCCAGGTTGGTGGTTGGAATTTACAAATTCCGAAGTATATTGAATGTTCGAGTCAAGTCAAAGTCGTAGATTACACCTACAGGCAACAGGCAGACAGCATGAAACCGATGCCACACAGTGTAACAGTAGTCGTCGGCGAACAACCTAAAGTTAAATTTTGAATTGACTTTTAACTATTGACACTTGCTTTTCGAATATTAAACGTTTGGAATTCTCTTCAATTTTTCAAAGACATAAATAAGCTGCTATGGTTCGAAAACAAAATTGACCAGGTTGCAACTATTAACTATTGACTGACGATGCAGGTAGGTATACCTGCGTGCTCGGTCCTATGGCCATGGTTCTAGGTCTGTACTATGTATGTGTCAGCTTAATTCTTGATTTTGAAGTTTATGTTGATTTTATATTATTCTCATATCCTTATTATTCTTATCTATCATTGAGCTTCGAAGATTAAGATTGTCGACTTTATCAAGAACGAAGACTAAAGACGACGGATGACGGATTAGAAGAAGATGAGATGATCAGTCTCCATGATTTAAAAAAAGGATTAAAAAGATATCATATGTAAAGCAAGTTTGTAGCACAGATCAGCATGAGATATTTCACACAAAAATAAACGGACTGACTGAATAAAGGCTAAATTTGATAGTTGACAGTGAGGAAATGCTAACTACTGGTAGTTTTTTTTGTCTGCTAATAAGTTGTTCTTGTTTCAGTCTTGGTCTTGGTCTTGATAGTTGATCGTCCCGCACTCGCACTACAGTCGCAGTCTCTTTCAGTTTCAGCCTCTCAGTTGTTTGTGATCTCAAATAATAACATGATAATAATGATGATAATGATATATGATGCCTTATTTGAAACAATGTATTTTGTACGCATTGTACAACAAATGTAAACTCTAACCTTAGTTTAGTACATAATAATAAGTACTGTGACCGGTGCGGCTACGAATATTAACTAACTATATAGTATAAGCTGGTTCAGGCTCTGTGTGCTATGGCATGGTATAGTGTACTGAATTATGTAGAAATATAATTTAGGGGATCATAAAGAATAAGGAAAATACAATGAAAGACACGTCGTAATAACTGTTCTTTAACTCAAATGATGATAATTATATTGTTGTCTGGGATTTACAAATTCACATTCAAATTATATACAACTAGTGAAGACACAAGCTTAAAACCAGAACCAGACAACCAGCATTTGCATTTTATTGTCAGCCCTTTCCACCAACATCACCAACCACCATCCCTATAAATCCCTACCATTAAAACCATCAACTTTCAAGTCTCGAGACTCTCGAGTCGAGAGATGCAAAATAGAGATGCAGGTCGTGAGCTGTTCATCTCTTGTTGTTTGATACATTCTTGGATTAAATTAAAACCTCCTATAGCCTCATCCCTGCCTGGTCATGATCATGATCATGATCATAGTGACTTTAAAGATTAAATACATACTTATATAGCGGCATTTTATTTCCCTTCAATAATGGCCTGTCCATTATGCCCAACCAGCCGGTACCTGTGCCGGTGTTGGTGGCTGGTAGCATGGGACCGAAGTGGATTATTGCTCAGAGGACAATGCAGTGTCAGTGGCTTCAGAAAATTAGTGTCTCTGAATGGCATGTAGAACTGTAGTCAAGATTAGTATAATTATGTTATTGCCATTTTGATTTTGATTTTAATGACACTGATAGTGAATAATAAAGTTGCCATGCTAGAATACGTTAAGTAAAGCCTGTGCGTTTACGCTTTGGGCTGTTTTGGTGTGGCACACGGTATACGGCATACGGTATAAGTAATCGGAGCTGTGTAATCTAACTCTATTTAAGGTATTACAGTATTTTAGCACCCCCACATTCACATTATTTTTCATAATAAATAATAAATAAAGCTTTAAAAGTATACTTTCAACCTTTTTCTTGATTTCCAATTCACATATCGTTGTCTTGATTTTTAATACTTGGCTTGTCTTGTTCTTGCGATTGCCGTTGTCGTATAAGTACCTAGCTTTATTGCGTGTCTGTCTACTTTTGCAGTTACTGCCATTGTTCAATTTTTTTAGGGTATTATTATTATTGTTTCAATCTTTCATTGATGCAGCTTATATACAGACAGATGCGTTCTAATAATTACTTAACTGGAGTCACCTTCTTTCTTTTTTATTAGTATTATTGTTCCTGCATACTTTTATGTATGTTATTAAGAATGAACTCTGCGGAAAGATTATCATTCATCGTAATAATAATTATGGATTAAAATCCAGATCGAGATCGACATCCACATCATCCACATATCCACCAAAACAACATCGACCTTGAAATCTTCTCTTTTTTTGTAGCATATAGTTATGTGAATTAAATGTAGTGTGACTCACACAAATAAAATATTAAGATTGCAATCCAGCGATAATAGTAAACAATGTCTACACGCATTCTGTAATACATCATATGGTACTGTGTCAGAGTTAAAGGCGGCCAATCGGGGCAATGCAACTAATAAATGGCTATAGCAATATCCGTGTGGCAAACTTCATCGTCTGTAAAGAATCCAAATGACCCATATCCATATATTGAGCTAAAAATAAAATTGTATTATCTACCACATAGATAAAATTTTATTAATATAGTCCTGAAAGTATGTAAATAGCACATTTTGGATTTTTCAAAAGCATGTAAATAGCACATTTTGCATTTTTCGCAAGCATGTAAATAGAAAATTTTGCACTTTACAAAAATAGGTAAAATAGAATATTTTGCACTTTACAATAACAAGTAAATAAATTATTTTGTACGTTTTAAAAATTCTTAATTAACACTATACGTGTATCTCATTTAATATTTGTTTTGGCATACCTAATATTAATTCTAGATTTAATTGGATATGGGGCGTGTTGTGATTCTTCGCTCACGATAGACTTAAATAACTGAATTACATGTGGTGGTAGTGAATAAGTAAGGCTCGACATTCTCCGTTGGTTGATACTTAAAACAAGATAATAATATTGACGGAACCTTACAACCATTACACTTTCTTAGGAAATCTATGCGTGATCACATTATCATGAGTCATAATATAGTAGTACATAGCGTGGCAAGTAATTAATTTGATAGTTTTATGAGGTGTAGTTAAAATAACACGGACAAGATAGTAACGATGTTAAAAAACTCAACTACTTGTGCGTTCTGTTATGTTTTATGTGTTGTAGTTCAATTACTCACCTTCACCAGCCCTGACTACTTACTAGGAATTGTTTTTTTATTTAGGTTAGTGAGGCAAAGAGTTACGATAATAGGTAGGTAAGTAGATTGATGACTATTATGTGGGTGCGTAATAAAATGTCTGCGTCATAGCAGGCTGCATCATGTTTAGTTTTCAAAACTGATGTGAAAATACTATACTAAGTAAAGGCACTGGCTCTGAACGCAAATTGATTGCTGAATTTATTTTTTAATTTAATAATATAACCCGTTGGAAAATTCCAAAATTCTTAAAGAACATTTTGTGTTTGTTTTCTGTTAGCGATGCTAACCCTATATTTACATATTTATTAACATATTGACTACAGTAACAAATTTACTATAAAATCTTTGTTCACATATTATTTATAATGAAATAATATGCACTGTGTATAAATATAAATTATCTTATTACTAAATATTAATGTATAGTCGCATAGGATTTACTTATTTTTAGTTATATATTATACATTATACATATTATATATTGGTCACGTCACTTAGAGTTAAAGTCATTATTTATTAGTATACCAAATTCACCTAATAGATGTACTTACGAAGTTTAGGTAAATATTTAAGTTACATAATATATTTGTAATTCGTCGTATAAGAAAAGTGAAAAACATTTGTATTTTATAGCAAATAAAACAGCAATATGTCATATATATATTAATTCAGCCATTTCCTTGCTAATTCTTGCCGCCGTTAATCAATTTTGGGGTTTGTGTATTTAATATTCTATATATATGTATACATTTATGTGTTTGTACAATATAATATAAGGCAGTTGGTAGTTTACGTCGTTTCGTTGTCAGTTATTTCGTTTTTTCCTTTCTTATAGTTCTTAACTTAAATGTACTAAATTTAATTTTATATCCCTACAAAACACAGTTAAATAATTGATCCAGCGTTCAAGCTTCTTGTTTTTTTTTAAATGTTCCTTCTATATCTACTATTGGCACCAAGTATTAGTAAGTGAGCATGGAATCCTATTAAAGATAAAAGTACGACGACAATAATTGTATATATCCAATACACGTATTTTAGTAAGGACCTAATTGATTAAAATCGTCTTTTTCAATGCACTTACTTGAATCCCATAGTAGAACTAATGTACCATTGACCATTACTAGATTAGTTACGATTCAAATACAAAATGCAGATGAGCGTAAAACGTAACGTACCTGGCATCAATGTATCAATAAAAAAAATTAAATTTTAATGTAGGGTTTACAATTTTGTTCAATATCTTGTAATATATTTCATATCAGTGAACTTGCTAATATTGAGCTTTTTTTCAGCAGTAACATTTATATTTTAACTAGCAACCTTTTATAGTGTACAAAATGGTACGATTATTATAACAATTATTATGTAAGTAACGAAAACGATGAGTATAAATCTGGGCTATTTAATGTTCGTTTGATATATAAGGTATTCTTGGTTCTAGTATAATATAACCTATTTAATTGACGACGAATATAAATTAAATAAATAGATATTTTTAAATAAGTACTTATGTATATAAGTAAAGGTTTGGTTGTTGAAGAATAAAAATGAGAATATAGTGTGCTATTTGTATATAATATAAATTATAAATGAACCTTATGACTATTGACATTGCATATTGCATGACATACTTAATCTCTTCCATATGTAAAGAAGTAATAACTAGAATACTTTAATGAAATATAACTATATTACAAATAAGCTAATTACATAACAAATGAATAAATAAACACTAAGAATAAAAAATGGTTATTACTGTTATAGTATATCTGTATTATGTGTCTGTATAATAACTAAGTATTTCAGTTTCGGTGGAATCACGGAAGGTGAAAAGGAAATCAAAAATATCGGACTAAATAAAATATTTAAATAAAAATTTACTTACGCAACTAAATTGGTTGAAAACTTACGTACTATACTAAATGGGCATGGCTTTCCCATAAAACTAAAGAAGATGCTACGGCTACAGCTACAACGAAAAAAAAACTATACAATAAAAAATGATTGTAAATTACTTTTACAATAAATTAGTACTAAAAACATGAAACAGTTTTAATTTTGTATTTGTATTTCGCCTACCTACATTCAATCTCACATAATTTCTAATACCTCATCCGCACTAAGGTTATGATTTATTTTATAAGCTTCTTTTGCTCAGGAGTTGAGGACAGACTGCGACGATCACGAAAATGGCGACGAGAATAAATTAAAAATTTGAAAATGTCGAATTATTCTCTTGAAAATTCAAAATAATTTTAAGTTCAGATTTACTTCTGAGTTCAGACCAGCGTGGAAAGCTCGAGAGTTGGATGTGGGGAAACTCCTTGGACTAAGACGTGTTTCTTTGTTTTTTCCTGGAAATAATTAATTTAAAAAAAAACAAATTAAAATTATAGTCGCTACATTTACAACAATGAAAAAACCTGTATCGTATGTATAACATAAAAGCTAACATTAAATGTAAGTAGGTACTTGTTTTTTAAATTCTGTAAACAAATTATAAACAAACGTGATTACAAAACAAAATATGTGAAAAATGCAACTTACTTTTTGCCAAGTAAAAACATGATGAACCATAGCACAGCCACCAAAGATTATTGCCGTGCCCACACATGCTGTGGCAATCAAGGCTGGTGGGGATAAGCTCAAATGTGTAAATGTATACAAAACTATCGCACATAAAAATAATGGTATTGATAAGAAAAATCCTCCGATGGCTACTCCACGCGTCACCGTCACCTTCTGGAGGAAGGAGGTCGTTCCAGGAGTGCCTTTAAATCAAAAACACAACAAATAATGATTTTTGTTTAAAAGTACAATATAAAACTTAAAATTTAAACTACTGCTTCATTAATTATCATAAGAAAATAATTAATCGATATGAGGCAACCTAGAAACTTTCGTTCAATTGATCAGATTTGCACAGTCAGTTATCGTTTGTCATTCAAATTCGGAAATACAAGTTCAAGAAAGCAAAAATTTAATTACAGTAATAGTAATAGATTTCTTATATAGCTTTAAAAACTACTGTAAAACTATTGTTGTAATGTTAAGGTAACTATGCTCAAACAATTAAACTTCGTACTATCCTCCATACGGGATCGCCGATCGCCCACAGGCCACAGGCCACATGACTCATGATCAATGTACGAATCAAAGAATTGTGGAATTTAAAATCATTTTTAGCCAAATAACTTAGTACGAATTTAATTTATTAAATTAATTAGGAATTGGCAATTGAGGAAAACTAATTCAAAATTTAAATGCGTACTTTCAGCCAACACTTCAAAGTATAAATTACAACAATTTTAAATATATCCAAAAATATCATTAATTACACTACCATACAAACTGCAAAACGTCACATTTACACTGACCAACAGAAGTTGTCATACCTACCTACACTATTTAAATAACAGCAAAATACCATATTTAAACTGCTTGAGCAACATCAAAAAGTCATATGTTTAAATTGTCTTAGAAACTGCTAATTGTAACTGTCATTGATCTAAAAACTACAAAATTACATATCAAAACTATTTGAACAACATTAAAATGTCAAATTTAAAATTGGGAAAGATATATGTACAGATTATCATGAAATAATACTCGCTCAGACTCCAAACTGTAACAAATAAAACTTCTTGCTCATTTTTAAAAATGAATACAATTATACTCTATATATCAAGTTATGAGGGAAGTTATTGACACTTAATATCGTGCAAAAGTGTGTGAAATACACACAGGTACCTCGTTTTATTTTAACAATAATATTTATTATTTTTTAAAAATATTCTTCAGCTTACCAGTGGCAGCAAAAAAATACTGAGCAGAGCAGACTAATAGAACACAAAGATTTATTGAGAGCGACATTGCAGTGAGGCAAAGTGTGACTTCGTACAAAAGTGACAAATGACCACCGCCTGAAAAATAAATCAACAAAATAGTCACAAATATTATTATGAAGTTACAAATGTTACACTAATAAATAAAAATAAAGATTTAATAATTATAAAAATTTTGAATTAACTTCTTTAAATTTTATACACATAAAGTGACTTAATAATTTATTATACACCAAAACTTACTTTCTCCTGAGGGCCAAATATTCTTTAAAAGGAAGATGAGAGAGTTGAGCGCGAGGAGTAAGGAAAGTACGGAGAGGAGTGAAAGAGACCTAAGAACGCCATGTCTATACACAGCATTGGTGGACTGTGCCGAGGAATTTAAACCCGAGGAAGTATTCATATTTCCCGTATTTGCCAGAGAATTCCCCATGTCCGTCGTCGTAGTAGTTATTAAGGGATTATTTGTGGATGCGTTCGTTGTCGTATTATTAAGATTAAGGTTGGAGGCGAGGCCGACTGGAATGGTCGTAGGGGAAAAGTAAATACTCCCATTCATTTTATTCCCGGCTCCATCATCTTTCCGAGATATTCGGGATGTGTCCAGGAATAAGCGGGAATTATGTATCCCTGGGAAATTTGGGTCCAAATAACCTGCAAATCATATAAAAAATAAATATATTAAATCTCAATGCAGTTATTTTAAGCATCAGCCCCGCGAAATTGAATTAATTTATTGAATTCCATATCGACGCTGCTTTCCCTTCATCAACCTCATAAGCAAACGATTAAAACCAAAAATATTTTTCACACCAAAAAATCAAAAATAAAACTTTAAAACAAAATTTGCAAAATTCTCGTACTGTGACTATGTGAATGGTTCCTTTGATGAGTGTGAGCATTGGGTGGACCCTCCAAAAACCTCGTGGGGTCATTCACTTGTTGATGGAGGTGGGTGTGGTGTTGGTGTTGGTGGAGGGAAGTGTCCCCAGAGTGGGAGGAACTCGTCAGCTGATGTGGGGACTGGAGCGGGGCACCCGTCGACCCGTAGTGATTTATTGAGTGCTTCAGCATCTCCTACAAAGTAAAAAATAAAGCAAAAAAATCAAAAATTAGCATTTCATATCAATATCATTCATGTAGGTAAACTAGAAGTACATATAACCTCATTATTTAAAATGAACAGATATACATTTTGATTTTTGATATTTTGTAAATCTTTCAATTTCAAATTTTTATCACTAACTATCAGGCTCACAAATAATGCCTAAAATTCAATGGCTGCAGTATGAACTGATCGAAATTTTGTAGAACATTATAACATATAACAATATATGAAGAGATGTTTAGCAAAACAGGATAAGTTCGCGGTTTAAAAACTAAGATTATTTGCGTTACTTGTACTATTTAACTAGATGCTTTCTGTATTGCATGGTAAAAGTCAAAGTTCAACCAAAGCAATTTTTAACAGTAGTCAAAATTTCGTTTCTTGGCAAAACGGGATAAGCACATTAATTTTTGTTTGTTTTAAAATTAATCTTAATTGTCATCCTTTAATCAATATTTGTTATCCCTATAAAATTGGCTTTTTGATGTATTTATACTGTTTTGCCAAGCAACTCTTCATACATAATATGTATGCCTAATCAACGGAAACAAACTACAAAATTATTTATCCGGTGTCTGCTATCACTGTAATACATATTAATGATTATTAATTTACACTTTAACAGAACGCACTTCTACTCGCTCCGAAACTAGCAACTGTATTAGCCCCTTGTACTTTTTATACAATATAATATTATAAGGTTAACAAAACATGTTAAGAACTTAACATGACATGACATGACACGACACGACCTAACTACATACAGAAGATAGTTTTAGAAAAAACTGTACACATGTTAATACATGCGCTACACTATGAGACGTAAGGCTCAAGTACTCAGCATATTATGACTCTGTTTTTGTTTCGTTTTCTGCATCTGAAACAAAAGTTGGTGCACTTCCAATTTCCACTTTTCACACTTCCTCAGAAAGAACAACTTAATACACAACGTTATGATTATATACTATAGCAGAAACAGAAGGGGAAGGAAACAGAATTAACAGAAACCAGCGTCTCACGACCCAAGACCGAGATTTTGATTACGAAATTACAACACGTCAATATACATATGTCTTCACAATATCTCCCAGATTCCAGTGTCTTAATGCAGTACGAAAAAACTAAAGGATAAAACAGAGGCTGAATAAATACGTAGAACAGAATCCTGATGGTTTTTGTTTTATGAGGAGATGAGCGATGTGTTGTTTCGTAGGTAGTTTTACAGATTAATTTGATAATGAACAGACACGACGTGAGTGTCAAGAGATCTCTCAAAAACAATTTCTAACAACAAGGATATAATCACCGTCATTATTTAGTTACAACAAGCAAAATGTACTCCACATACTGCATGTAGTACGCCAAACTCAAACTCTTACATTATTGCTTTAAATATATAATTATAGACATATTTATTTATGGGTGTATGCGTGTGTGGCATATGACACATGCATTTTGGTTATAGTGTACTAGTAAGTACAGATTACAGATACTGCTTAGATTTAAGAATACCTATATAGTCTATGAAGAACCAAAATGACCCATATTCAATTTTTGTTAGAATTAAAACGAGCTATGTCAAAAAAAGACAGTAAATAAGACACATGCTTACAATACAATGCTAACCATGCGTTTATAAAACGAGCAAATAGTTCTATTTACATATTTTTTAAAAGGTCAATGTCCTATTTACGCATATTTTGGAAAATGTCAAAATGTTCTGTTTACATGTTTTTTAAAAGTGCAAAATATTAATATTCTATTTACATACTTTTCGAAAGATGCAAAATATTCTATTTACATACTTTTTGAAAAGTGCAAAATATTTTATTTACAAGCTTTTTGAAAAGTGCAAAATATTCAATTTACATGTTTTTTAAAAATGCAAAATATTCTATTTACATGCTTTTTGAAAATTTTATTTACAAGCTTTTTGAAAAGTGCAAAATATTCTATTTAAGTGGTATTTAAAAGTGTATAATGTCCTATTTACATGATTTTTGATAAATGCACAAGGTTCTATTGACATGCTTTGATGAACATGTTATTTTAATTTTTTCTGTAGATAGTGCACTTTGTTTGAAACTAAAAATGGATATGGGTTATTTTGGTTCTTCACAGGCGATACGTAATGTTTAGTACCGACAATAGCACTAACACACAGCTGACAATTATTAAAAGTTTAAAATTATGAATAATCTCAGCAGCTATATAATCTCAAAGGAGCAGCGAAGATAATACAATATGTGAAATTCCAGTGTGTAAAATGGTATGAATGAATAAAAATAGCTATATAGAATTTCCTTTTGACTTTCCAGTAACAAACTCTTCTTTTTTTCTTGAATTTTTGAATTCAACAACAGTTTGGTTCTGTCTAGTGTCTAATAATGTCTGTCTATATGTCGGTCTGTCTGACTAATCGTAAGTTTCAGTTTCAGTTTCAGTTCCAGTTCCAGAAACGCCCCCATATTCCATTTCCCACACACACCTCAATTCACACACAAACAAAACCAAAACAACTGTAAACGAAACTCTTCTCAAGCTATACACGATATATAATATGCACTACTAGTATAACGCAATGTCAAGTCAGAATCGGAAACACAATCATGACAACAAACAATCACAAATGCGTCTACTTTACACAGGGAAAAAAAGAATAGAAAAATATGAAAATGAAAACGAATCTGTGTGGACATGTAAACGAAACGAAATATCATTATCCTTATCTTCGTCGAAGTCAAAAGTAATTAACTTCCCACAGATTACACAAAACTTTTCACCTACATTTTAGTTTTTTACCTAAACTAAGGATAAACTACCTACTACCTACCTAAGCCTACGGAAGTAATGACTTGTGATGAATGATAATGGGATCAGTAGATCAGGAAAACTAAATGTCAAATAGTTATTAAAAAAATACAGTACACAGTCATAACATAGGTAAAAAATTATATTACAATGTATAGCTATTCAGTAAAAACTCAAATTACATTATTCGTTTGAAAAATTAACTCCGTTTTACACAAATTATAAAATAAAAATTGTAATTACTGTGCACTGTGAGCCTCCTATACCGATAAACATACCTACCTTAGGTTTTTTTTGTAACTTTTATTGTAACGTTCATAAAACTGCGTGTATGTTAAGCTGCATAAATAAGATTTAAGTAATAAAGCAAAAAAATAGTGTTATAGGATTATTAAAGTAAAATACTAATTCAAGTTAATCGAAAAGTACCACCTTTTTTAATACTTATCGTTAGATTAGTTAATTTTTTGTATTGGCCAGATGCACCTACGTACTTCAACTCACTGCGAGATAGTAACGCATTAAATTGTTTTGGAAAATTTCATGAAAGTACAAAGTGGGTAAAAAATCGGTTGCCGGTGCCGGTGCTGAAGAATAACGCCCACCCAGTACAGGTATTAGTTACATTTTACTTCCCTTTGAAATTACGTAATAACTGAAAGGGTAATTGAAGTTTGGTTGATGTTAATACGAATTGAAATTGAAATCGTTACAATAAAAAATGCATTACACTTTTATGATATAAGGTATAGCATGGCACTATATGCAATACTAGTAGGTGCATAGCGTGTATACACTATTGCATGCTACGTTAACATGCATCTAGTTATACATCCATAGCCAACTGAATATTATGAGTTGATGGATGCATTAATATTAATATAGCGCAACTCAAAAAAGTGAGCATTTGGTATTGGCACTGTATTCTGTAAAGAATTTAAAACGATAAAAAAAACGAGCCGTTATAAATCATAATAATTTTTGATATTTTGACTTTTCCAACACACACAACAAACAGCGTCGTTTAGTGGGCTCATAAGACGATAGCTGCAACTGGTAACTGGTCATATAAATCTTTTTTTTTCTTGTACAATAACTTTTTGCAGTAATTGTCTTCTTCTATTTAAATATCAATGAAGCTTTTACTAAGGATTCAGATAGCGCGGTTTCACTCCTAGTTTATTGTCTGTCTAAGGAACAAAATATCATATCTACGAGAATTTATCAGTGCAGAAACTACTGATATTCATCTTTAAAACTTCAAAACAGCTTATCTCATCATTTAAATTTTTTTACCAATACTAAAATACACGTTGCTGATAATATAACATGTAATTAATTGAATCTTGTACATTTCAAAAAATTTCAATAAAAACATTTTGCACTTATTTAAAAACGTCATGTTAAAATCACATTAAAAATTTTTAAAATGTAAGAAAAAACTGCACTTTGTACACATTATGCAAGTAGAAAACTTTGCAATTATTCAAAAACAAACATTTGATTGAATAATTATGCCATTTAAAAAAAAGTGAAAATGAATAGAAAATAAATTGGAAAATATTTAAATACATATTAAACTCCAAAAAGACGTCATAATATAAACTTTTTATTATTTTCAAACTACATAATATTTCATTCACCAGGAATTTATTTCATAGCCCAAAACAACTATAGGTACTTAAAAATGACATCTCTAACCGACATTAACATTGCAATTCAAACTCATTCACAGTGAAAACGACAATATACTATAGAAATATGGACAAACTTTGAAAACTATCACCGTCGCAAGAATCAAAAAGACATAAAATGAAAATGTTTAATGGGGATGTAGTCAGCCAGGCAAGTGACTCGAGAGATACAGAAGCAGGGAACAAGGCCCATCATCGTCATTCACCATTCCAGAATTCAGAGCGCTTGTTTATCCATGTTTTCGTATGTTTCACTATTATTATTCCACTCTTCTTTTTCTGTTCCGGTTTTGGTTTCACATTCTACTACTATACTACTACCACATAATAATTTTTATATCCATAATAATAAAGTCTTACAGTCAAACAACCCCAATGTACCTACACAATATTTTACAAACAAACAAATACATTTTTTTCTTTCTACTTCATAATAAAAATATAAATGTAACAAAAAACTGCTTCTTGCCATATCTATCTCTTTTGTGGAATTTTTCAAAGTTATATACAAAAAAACAGCCATCTGCCGTTTGTGAATTTACATTGAAATTAAATAGCACTATCGGCTAACGTTAACGTCTTTATAGGTGCCACACTGTACATACGTTTTCTGCAGAATATGCTGTAGACTTTTGAATATAAGTTACACATAACGTATTTTGCAATTTTAAGATTATTTGCATGCTAATTCTATGCTACATAGACTGACATACTAGATGCTGAATAGAGGTATTATACTACCACAACCACCAAAAATGTTTACGTAAGTAGGTACCTACATTTCATTGTAAGTTGCATACAATGAATAAAACATGGATAAGAACAAGAAAAAGAAGCATCGCAGACAAACTACAGACAATTCCCTGTCACTTACTTCATACTTCATACATATAGAAGAAGTCAAGACAAGGAAAAACAAAACCAAGGAACTAAAACCAAAACCACGAGTGGCACCGTGTACAAGTGCAGATCAAAATCAAAATCAACAAATTTACGAATTTACAATTATTACTACATTTCCCAGCTACACTATATAGGCGCACAACAAATAGTACACCTACCTAGGTAGTATATAGAAAATATTGAATAATGAAAAATGAAAATAATTGAAGATGTCTGTCTGCTTTCTTGGCGTTTGCTTGGCGTTATACTGACTTCGCCTTCCGTCTCACTCTGACTTGACAGTAGGAAACATTAAGTAAATTTGACAGATCACAAAATACGAACATGCCCTGCCAATGATATGACCTTCCAAGTCCACACCGACCAAAACTAAAAAGCAAACCAAAACCAAACCGATGACCGATGGTATGGCGGCTGACAACATAAACTTCAGAAATGTACATACGAGCAAACACTTTTGCTTGCAATAAAAGGAAAAAAAATTGTTAAAAAAAAATGAAACTACTAATGAAATCTGATGGGGACTGCGAAGCTGAATAAAGACTGGGTTACAAATCATGGTGGTAGTGATAATATGGCCCTGTCCTATTTCCTATTCTGTAATTCTGTTCAAACTCCTCAATAAGTCTGACCTGACTAAATATGTACCTAGATATGTTACGTATGCTTCAGGTTCAAGCCAAAAAAGCCATCGCCATCAAATTTACATCAACATCAAGAACATCAATAGCAACGTCGAAGAGTCGAACCACAGGTTGTGAAAAAGAAAAAAAGTATTAAAGAAAAAACTTCAAATAACCGTAACCGTACATTGTAGACGTAGACTGCTTAAAATGTAAAAGAAGAGACAAACTAGGAAACGCCCATATTAATCTCAAGTGTGAACAAGTGAATCTGGAATTTGAATTTGAATTGTCTCGAATGACTCGAATTCGAATCTTTATTAACTTGGGCCAAAAACTTAAAATCAAAAAAACTAAACCGCAGACCAAAAGGGTGTATGAAATAAACACCTGTAGCTTCGCACTTCGCGTAGACAATAGGCAAATAGGCACTGCTTTCTTTGTCTGCTTAGTTGGTTGGTTTTACATTGTACATAATATCGTCTGCGAAAAACCAAAATGACATATATTTATATATCCAATTTAAACTAGAATCAAAATGAGCTATGTCACAAAAACAAAATGAGAAACATGCGTAAAATGTTAATTAAGAGTTTTTGAAAAGCGCAAAATGTTCTATTTACATGCTTTTGAAAAGCGCAAAATGTTCTATTCACATGCTTTTGAAAATTGCAAAATGTTCTATTTACATAATTTTGAAAAGAGCAAAATGTTCTATTTGCATGTTTGTAAAAAGTTAAAAATTATCGATTTACATATTTATGTAAAGTGCAAAATATTCTATTTAAACGTTTCAATATTTTTGGAAATAGTGTATATAAACTAAATACTGCCCTGCCGCCCAAAAACTTACTTAAATGGTATAAAGCCTTGCCTTAAAATAGGCTCTGGTCTGGTGGAGGTGGAACTGTACTGTTGGTGTACTTACGAGACTTTTCCCTCGCATTGTGTGATCATAACAACAAAGACAAGGAAACAGCTTTAAAGAAATCCATAAAAAGGACAAGCGAAAGGATGAGGCTCAATCCACTCACCACGCACATCCACACCGTCATTAATGTCATCCGAAACGCTTTATCGACACATAAATATAACAGTCAAACATTAACAAATTTCATTTGGAAATTTGGAATTAAGTTCAAGTTCTGAACACCTCTGTACTCGTTATAATCTTCAAATTAAATGTTCCTCAATTTTAGCTTTTTAAATCATTCTTATATTGTCAAATACACTCGTTCAACCAAATATTCAAATTACGCATATATCTGCTAGTTTTTTTCATATAGAAATGTTCTATTTGATTAATTATTTCCTAATCCTACCTACTAAAAAATATATTCCACTTATACTTTTGCAAAATATCTAGAAACAATACTTTAATTAACTTGTGTAAAAAACAGCGCATCTTCTACTCCCTTCATTTTTCACAATTTAACAAAATTAACACGTACACTTGTGCAGTCCATTCGATCTGCATTCCACATTATCAATCTTAATCAAAACTGAAACCACGCAAAATCTGCTTGTATCACAAGTAATAATAGTATTTTTTTCCCCAAAAATTACGCTACCCTCATTTGCATTACAATTCCCAATAATATATGTATACCTACCTACACCTCGACCTCCAACATTCAAGTATGAACTAACCGTGAGGAGGGTCCATACATCAATAATGTTTACAAAAAACGTTAGATTTTGAAACCCCACCAATCTCCCCTATATTTTGGTATCTATTCCCATGTAAAAAGGATAGGTAACTAGAATCCCCTCCCTCTTTTCTGGAGAAGTAACAAATGTATGGCCCCTTAGCAGAATCAAACCCAGAGCCAGCACCATATAAATGCCAAAAAATTGAAAAAAAAACTAAAGCAAAAATGCCACAAAACCAAAATCAACCTTTGTAAGTGGTAAAGTATTTAAGTATGTAGGTATATAAACTGAGTGAACTGAACTTTAATTGAGCTGCTTCTAAGAATGCAGAAAAGCGTATGAGCGTCGAAACGCAACATATGGGCAAATTTTTAGTACCCACTAGACAACATGTACGAAAAAACTATACCGTAAATGTTATACTGGTGGACCCCTTCTACATTTCAAGCTTGCACGCATACTATCGCCGCCTTCAATTAGAGAAAAAAGACCCGTCCACTACAAGAGCATTTACGGTAGTAGAAATACCAAAAAGGCAAACTGGAAATCCAATCCCAATCCATGATTTAAATTTTTAAGCACCTTTTTTTCCCACTACACAGAATTGATTATTGATTAATACAGCGTACAATAGGCCCCAGACTTTGAACTAAAAAAATATACACAGATAACTATAGTAATAGTGTGAAAATCAGTAGTAGCATCTTCTTTACTCTTTTTACTGAATTTTTTGTTGTGTTTAATACACCGCATATTATACACTGCCTTATAAGCGCATACTTCATACTATATCTTATATGTGTATATCAAAGGCAGAATGCAACGCATATAACAACAATAGTTTTTTTTGCTGCACATGATTTCTAATAGAGTTACATCACATTCGAATTCGAATATCACATCACTGACAATCGCATGGCTTCGGCAAAGTAGATGTGGCTATAAACTATACGCTAAAGGTATGACTCACTAGTCAGTGTCAGGGGGGAGAAAATACATCTGTAATATTATTATGATGTAAAAACTTCTCTATGTAAAAGATGAAAACTATTCGAAAATTCCTTTGATTTGAAGAAGCATAAGTTGAAAGTTGAATTCCTCCTGATTCCAAGTCTGATTACCTGTATTTTGCTAACAATAAATTCAGGTGAGTCAAGACTACTACTACAGATGACTACATATTATGTAGACACACAAAAAACAGAGCAAAAAATCATGCACATATTAGAAAGAGATAGAAAGATGATCAAGCAGGGAGTGAGAGTGAGACTACTATGCTGACGCAGACTTCAAGGAATTTTGATTTTAGACTTTAAAGCACATATCTGTACAGTATAGCGTAAATTTTTTTTGAAACTTTTGGTTCAATTTTTTGTTCATTCTGTGTGCTGGAGGATGAGTGTTTGCCTGTGTCTTTCACTTACATGAATTTTAGGTAGGTAGGTATATACATTCCATAAAGGATACGGTCAACATTTGCTTTTGATTTTTGAGTATATATTGATAATCGTAATTGGAATTGCTGTTGGTATTTTGCATGGAAAACAAAAAAGGTTCGAATCTAGTCAGATGATAATTGAACGGAAGAATTGACAGACTATTAATTATATTGCATCTATCAGTGTACAGCTACTACTGTATGTAATATGATGTGTGTGTGTGTGTGTGCGTCATGGCACATATTATATATACATAGTTGCATATGTATAAGGCTTAAAGGCAAAAATGCTTCCACGTCCACATGCATTCAAGTTCATACGCTCACGTCGTCGTCGTCCAGCATTCATTCTATTCTGTAACTCTTTAGTCATAAATTTTAAAAACTAATTAATTTCTAATAATTTGCTATTCCAAGTCAAAGTCCTGGCTTTACAGTTGAAATGTTTGTGTGTGTGAATATTTCAACATTTAAGGACCTCGGAATGAATGTACGGAGATAAGACCATAAATGATAGCTTTAAGCTTAACATACACAGACATACCTATAACCTATACCAATACCTACAGGTCATAATTCTGTAGGTCTATACTTGATAGGGTATATCCAATGATTATTATTATTAAAAAATTTATTATTCAACTGAAATCTAAAATTGAAATTGAAAACTAAAAATCAATAATAATGAGAAAAAAGGGACGTGAGCTTCTTAAAGAAAACAATTTAAAAAGAAAAATGACTTGCCTCTGGTTATTTTGTTGGTAATTTCCCGTTCGCTCCGTCTTTTCGGTCCTTCTTATTGATTCTATATTATGTTCTCTGTATATTCTTTATTTTTTTTCAACTCTTGACTTTGCCTTCAGTTACATATATGACAATCTAATTCTCATACTATTTATCTTCGAAATTAATAATGCTGAAAATTCCGCGTAATTAATTTAACTCCATACAAATAGTGTGGAGGGAGCCAAAAAAAATTCAGTAGAAAATAGGAGACCTGACAATTAGAAGATCACTCGACGAATTAAATTTTCTTTCCGTGTTTGAAGAATTTTAATTTGAGCTTTAATAATTTCATGATGATAAACGTATGAACATCGATGTGCTAGGAACACAATACTGCAGAATTAAAACACTACACTGCACATTAACTAACTCATCGATTTGATCGATTCCAATTTTGAAATTCAAATGTTCATCCAGAGTGCGTTCCCAATTTTGATTGAGACTTTGCAATCGACGGCGACCTATGGCGCGATTAAAGTAAAATTCCAAATTATTTTTTTTTCAGCATTAATAAATTGCCTTTTCAAAATTGAAAAAATAAGTATAAGAACGAAGCACAAAGTGGAAAAAGTCTCAGTTTTCTTGATTTCAAATTCTCGATTTTGATCTCCAAGCGGCGGGTCACAGCCACAGGTGGAACTTCCTACCTAGTTATGTAAACATTTAACAAAATCCAACATTTTGTCTTGTTCAAATTTATAATTTTTTTTCGTTGGTATTTAAATTTTATTTTAATTTCACTTTTAATTTAAACCAGTTGCATATGTAATTAAATGCAGTATAAGCACTGCTTGCATATTTGTAATTAAATTGCATCTATTGTGTATTAGACGATATGCACCCAACGAATATTACACGCGCATAAAGTGTACACCATGCATCTGTTATCGGCATCGGTCATCGTTCGTACATGCAAAGAAGATAATGATAATGTAGTTTTTGGTTACAGACTAACGTGCCATAGTCTGACAATGACGTTGTTGAGACTGACTGGAAGTTGCAAGTATTTAAATTAAATTGAATCAAAGCAAATCAAAAATTCTTGAATGAAATTCAGTCTGCAATAATATAACAGATCAAAAGGTTCCTTCCAAGATCAAAGATCAAGCAGCTCAGGGGAGAGAGTCTTACAGGCAACAACAACAAAAACAACGTAAAGTAACTCGGCAGAATCTATAGACACACAAAAACAGACAGGGAAAAAAATCCAGCTGCTCTCCTGTCTCGTCCTCGTCGTCGTCCTCCTCCTGCCTGTTGTGATGTATTTCTTTTTTGTATTTACTTTTCCTCTCGTTCCCTTAGACTTGCTCTGACTATCTTATTCCTTCGACATGGATGTCCACGTTGACTTCGCAATCGCTCTTTTGACTTGACTTCTCCTTTTGCTTATAAATTTGAATTAAATTGAGTTGACTTTAGGAGGGCACTTGTAGAATATTTAATTTAATTGCCAACAAAGCAGTAAACGACGTCCGTGGATGTTCTTTCGCTTTTTATATCCGACTTGCACCCCTTTTGTTACGTTTTTCAAGAGACCGGTTGCTTGGTGGCCCTGGTGGTGCCTGGTTTGATTTTAATTCTGGTTACTGGTTACTGGTTACCTCTTGAATATGTTTATGTCAAGTATTACTGCCTCAGTTTCACTGGACCGATGTTGATGTTGATCCTGATTCCTGATGGACGTAAACACGGACATTGATTGAAGTCCGATTAAATGACTGTTACTGGGTGCTGCTGTAGTTCCTAAATTTTGATCTTGATTTGAACTCCAACATTGACATATCTGGTTTTTTGTATCTGTTTAATTATTTTGTAGTAATTTATAATTCAGTAATTCAGGTCTTAATTTTCCAACTCAATTTTGATTTTGCAGTATTTCTGACTACAGAATGTAGCATTAGTCATAAAGGTGTATAGACTTCTCAAGTACAAGAGAGTTACAACTGAAAAGCAACTGAAAAATGGTAATTTTGTGCATATAGTAAAAATCCAAAACACAGAATTCAAATTCAAATCAAAATCGCATACACTGAGGATTTAACTTTGTATTCTTGTAAAAGTTGGTTCTTCACATGCAGGGGAAACGAAAAGGTGTGTCTGTCTCACTGTTGTCCGTATCTGTGTAGAATTGTAGATTCATCCTTTTTTTATATGATTTTCCTTGCACTGCTTTGCAGTGAGTGGAGATGCAGATGCAGATATAGATGGGATATTCAATGCTATAGAAGTCCAAGCCGAACCCGAACCCTCTTCTTGTTTCTTTTACGATTAGATTGAGATGCGTTCCTATGTGTGAGTGTTATGTTATGCAGTATTGCCTTCTCCAATTCAACAAACAACCTCACTAACTACTTAACTAACTGGCTTTGGTGTGTAGTTTAGCCTGGTCTGGTCTGGTCTAGCCGGGACGACTGGGACTGGGACTATTCGACAATTGCTACTATGGTATGGTGACTGGTGCTGGTGTTGGTGTTGGCAATTGGCAACTGGACTGGGCCGTAGACGTTAAATCGTAATCGCAGACAGAGCTGCTGTGTAATATAGCAGACTGTGTAACTGAAGACGGCCGGCCGGCCACACGAATAGCAATTGCAAAGGGGAATATTGCGATACTGTGAGAGAGAGAGAGCTGACTGAGTCGAGTTAATATACGATGGATGGAATTTAAATTGTAGAAAGATTATTACTTGAGAAACCAATTCATCAATCCTCACCACATTCTTTTTAGTTAGTTTAATTTTGCGTTCTCTCTTTCTTCCCTATGGCCTGGCTTCCTTAGAGGTATAGATTGTTTTTGATTTTTTTTCTTGAGCCTACGATTAGTTTGTATTCCGAATTTCCTATATACAGAGATGTGCTATAGGCGCAGAGTTCAACTCAAAAGTCAGTCAGAGAGCTCATACTACTATGTACATATACGAAGAGGAACATGAACCACTTTGCTTTTGCTTCGTACGTCCTACAGTCATAATGGTCAGAGCAGGCAGATTCCTTTTCCTTACGCAATCGTCGATCAAGACGATGCATTTTTCACATTCAGCATTCAGAGTCTCATTATTTTGGTTGATAGTATTCACATCAGCTCCATCATCATGATCTCATCTTCACATCGCCGTTTTAATTTGTAGTAGTAGTAGTAGTAGTATGGTAGTAGCAGGTTAATCTGTGAGTTTGTAATCTGTAGTGGTGATTTTTTTATTTCATTTTATACTTCTTTGCTGCGTTTTTATTTTTATTCGCTTAATGATGCACACATGTAGTTTGCACTGCACTAAATTTTTCTTCCATCAGTCATACACCATTATATAGCTAATTTGGAAATTTTAATGTTAGTTTGAATTTTGCTTCATTGTACTTGTTTTCATTTTCTACGTTAGCGCAAGAACATTTGGAGTATTTCTTACATAGCTGCGTTTGCCTTTTATGTCCTTAGATATTGATTTTTGATAATCTTCGAAAGATTTCAATTTTCAACCATTCAGAATGATATGCAAATGGAGGGATGATAAAGGATAACGACGACGACAGCGATTAATCTTGATGGCTCAAATTTTCATTAGAAATGTTATCTTGTGTATTTAATGTGCGTAAAGGAAGATAATCCACATCGATAGTTGAATAGCAGTACGGTGTTTGGTGTATAGTACTGAGTGTTGGTGGTGGTATCCCTTTTTTTGAATTGATGATATCCGCTGATAACTTGGATTTTGATACGTTGATAATTGTCTTGAGTATTGAGGAGTGTCTGGTATCGGTATCCCAACTACAAAAATGTATAAAGATACACAATATTAGAGACATTAGAGACATTATAGGGGCATAAGCTAGCGATTAGAATTTACAATTAGAATAACCGAATATACGGTAATTTTAAAGGATATCGTTATCAACAGTAAGTTAACACATATATGGTCACATTTTAATCAGTAATATCAATATAGCATCATTTTTGCCATTATAATGTAGCATAAAAATCAAAATGTACTACGTGTAATACGTATGTAGTTACGTTTGATATGGAGTTCTAATATTTTGATTTCAACTTTGATAATACGAAAGATTAAAAATCTATTTGACTTGATTGTGGATTTGATATGTATCAGAATTTTCTTTCACATCAAAATATTAACCAACCAAAATATTATGTAAATTTTGGTAAATTAAATTTACGTAGGTATTAAAATTTAATGTTAACCCAACTAACAAAAAACGATAAGTCCTTTCATAGAAATATTGATTAGTTAATTAGTTCAAATTGAAAAGGCGTACAAGTATGTAAGGACGGCTTAGTATGTGAATTATGAATTGTTACAAAGGCAAAGGCAGTTGCTAATACGTTAAATTATGTGCTACTTATGTTTTAAATATATCCCGTAGTTAAATTAGTAAACTTAGTACTTGGACTAGAAAATAAATTACTAATATTAAAATAAATTGTACAACATATCTTATTTCGGTTTTGTAAATGTTAATCATACGTAAATACGCACAGGGTCGACTGTAGAAAACAGTCTATTCCAATTTTTATGCACCATGTTTTTTTACGCTTAAAATATCAAAACAAGCCGTTTACACTGTCCGCTGTATTTTTGTCACGCATCATTTTAAGGTGATCATAGTAGTGTCAAGGTTTGAATGTGAATTTCACTAAACAAAAACATAGCAAGCGTAACGTTGCATATTTAGCCATGACATAATGTCGTGTACACGACCAAAACCAAATTGTATAAAAATATCACAGCAGCAATCAAAAATCAAACTAGGTATATAATTGCTACAGCGTAGGTTGGCAGAGATATATTATGTGTTTTTATAATCACAATGATATCAAGAATCAACTTTAAAGACTTTTTTAAACGACTTGGCTTTACATTAAACATTACAAAAACGTCTCGAGTATTTGAGGTAATCTACAGGACATGTATCCCAATGTAGATAAAGGTACGTACAAACGAATAGGAATATTTTTGTAACAAGTAAGTTAGTAGCAACAGTAATAAAATTAAAGGCCCATAATTTGTAGCTTACAGCAAATCATTAGTCAATCGTATGATAGCGTGGATAGAGATAGTTTAGATAATACTTTACATTTCATCTGTACATAAATGCCTCACTTTAGCCTGACCACATTTCACACTTCATACAAGGAAAATATTGATAATATTTTCGCCCGTAGAAGTAGAACCAACCAACTATGCAGTTAGATCATCAGCAATTAAACGAAAAGAAAACGAGCAATTAAATTCCACCGTAAAAGGCCTGTGGTCTTTTCTTGCCTTGATCCGGATCCGACATGAGTGTATATCGGCCATCGGCGATCTTCAAAACTTCAGTACTGTCATATGTATAGTAATTATATATAAATTTTCATTCACAATGAAATACAAGAAAGATGCATTTGTTAGTGAAGCATGCGAAATTTAACTGCTTATTTAGTATTTTAGTATATGTAGGTACTCTCATAAACAAACTACTAAAAAGTATTCAGCTTTGTTTGGTAGCATCTATTGAAAATGTTTGACGCATTCAATAAGCAAGCAGCTGCGATGTTTTGCATCATTTTCAAAAAGAAAGCAATTTTCTAACTTTTTAATTTTCAAAAAGATTATTAAATTCCACTGGCGCTATTTAAAGTCATGCAATTGCAATAGTTATTAATATATACTACAGCTCTCCAGAGAAATTAAAGGTCATATTATTTATGGTGTAAACAATTTAAAAAAATACAATATATGGTGTTTGACCATACTGTCTATATCCGTATTGTCTCACATGTTTGCTTTCAAATTTTTTATCTGCTGAAATTATTCCAATTCTTATGTACTACAATGGCTACGACCGGGTTTGCAAAAAAAAGATAATTGCAACATAGCACATCATAGCATAGTACAACCGAAGGAACGAAACAGAAGGCAGATTCCAAGGGAGAAGAGAGAGGGGGAAGGGGAAGGAAAAAATAAAAGTGCTGAAAGTTCATGACATGACAATGGAGGGATGGATCTCTATCTCTCCACACAACAACATCAGCTCTCGTAAGTAGGTACATACAGTCATGAATTTCATAGCCATGCCAAGCAGATTGGGATTTAGAATTGGATGCATGACATGGTTGGCGACTATAAACATTAAGACAACAGCGGGGTGCTCTCTATAATAAATTTTTGGACACACAGACACATACAGGATTTTTTTTCGTCCCGTACTCTCTGCTGTTCTTAATGCTTTTTAGAGTACTGGCTGATATTGCTAAACTGCTACAAAGTACACCTTCCAATTGTTAATGTTAACAGCAACCAAAAGGGAAACGATCCAAAACTCAACACACACAAGTACACAGACAGACACTGCAAAGTCCCCATTCCCATTTATAACTAAATGCAATACGGAATACTGCTATAACAACATGTTTCTAGTTTCTATGTACTTTTCTGAACAGACAGATACCCGACACAGAATCATTTAACAATTTAACTTTTGTTCATCACTTCTACTTCTGCTACTACTACTACTACAAGATCAATAATCAGACGAAGAATGCAGTAGTGTTACAAAGTTCATATAATCAATTCCGCTGATGCTGATAACTAAACCGAAATTGCTAATTTTTGCAATTTTGCAATACTGTTGTGACTCCCAGTCTTTGTTCGATTTCAGTGAAATGTGCAGTTTTGTCATCTTATCTTTAGACTTGTACCTAACAAGGGATTTCTGGAATTTTTAAAATTCGAATTTATTTTAATTTTTGAAAAATAATTAAGTCTTACTTTTGAGATCTAATTTTTCTTTTTAAGTCTTTTTGAAAAAAATTCAAGAAAAAACTTCTTTGATAATAGCCTGAAGGTCCCAAAATTACAAGTTTTATTTCAAATCAGACAAAAACTGTGTATATGTATAGCTTGTCAATATTTTAAAAAATCGTTTTATAGCGTCGTTTTATAATATGCACTCGAGTTACAACACTTTGTGTTCTAACTATGATCCCAAGGAATTTTGTAGCTTAATTTTACTAAAAACAATTTTACTATTTGGAACTGGAACTCATAATTGATAACCAAGAATTTTATAACACTAGAAGAATATGAAAGAAAAAAAAATCTAAACGACGATGTAGCGAATTAAATCCTTTGTATGTTTTATGTAGCTAGGTACTTTGCAACTTGGTTGGGAAATATTATATAGCTAAGTATATATGTGCTCTGTCGAACCGACTTTGACTTTGACTTTGTTTGTAAGTAGTACTTTGTGCAATCAAAATCAACAGTTTAGAATGTAAAGTACTGATATATGTCGCAGGTATGTAAATATGACCGCCTGGGTATATGAGAGTATCGAAGAATCGCAGTATGCTAACCATGGGGGTATGCTATAGACAGGTAGGTAGGTATACATATTTGCGTACGTGTACGTAGTATGTGTGTTATTGCTTAAAAACTTTAACTACAACAACTTTAAATGTCTGTACAACAACCACATAACTACTGACTTCTGACTACTGACATGTAAAATATTTAAGTCTCACTAAATGCTCGAGGCAATGCTTGTCTAGAAGAATGAAAATGAAGGATTTAAACTGTTTTAATGTTCGCTCAAATGTATTTCCCACATTTTCCTGTCTGTCTCTATGTAGACATCTGTGTAGAATAAGGTATGTAGACAGTAGTTCTAGTTTTTAATTTGTGTGTAAAATGCAAATTAGCGCATTTTTTGATTTTTATATCGTTTTATTACATACGACAGTTTATATACTTTTATAGACTGTTTGCTACCTTTTATGATATGTACGGGTGGTCAATTGTCATTCAGAATATGCTATAGGTATTTTTCAAGTATTTTCGATTTTTTAATATTTTAAATCTTCGTGCACATTTTTGCAGTTTTCAAATTTTGCATGTTCAGATCCTCAATATTTTTAGTGTATAGATATTGATCATACATATGTTGATATAAATAATTACGTTATATAGGTACTTAAAAAAATACTTTGTGTTCTTACAATGTAGTATAGCCTATTTGACTATTGGAATATTGTTAAACTTGAAGTTTACGACACTAAAAATGTAATTGTTGAATTTTGTTAAGTTTTGTGACACATGGCATTTTAAAAGTAAATATCCCCATAAATTTGATTTGGCGCTGAGGGTGGTCTTTTTTACAGTATAATTTTTTAACACATTTCACAATCTACCCAGTTTATATACGCCTTAATTCGCAGTCATCATCACCCCAGTAGTTTCCAAAGTAACATAATAATGTGATATATAGTTGTGTAGTAGTTTTAAAGTTTCAAGAATCAATACATATATATCCAACCTATTAAACTATCAAATACTATTTTACCTATACGCTTTGACGGCAAAAAAAATAAGCCTTTTAAAAATGCGAGAACAAGATGCTTTTTTGTCATTTTTATTATTTGTATATTATACAGTCTTTTTTATATTTACGTTTATATTTTACTCTCATTTGGAAATTCTTGTTCGCAGATAACTAACGGCTTTAAGCCGTTAAATGTGATGTCAGAATGTAAGTCATATGCCTTTCGTTAGTTGTTTTGTACTGATGTGTCAGCAGACTTGAAAAATTATTTGAAAGAATTTTTTTTAGATAACAATTTAATGAATCATAAAAATTTATCTTGATTATCTACATGTATATGCATAGACGGTGATTCCTATTGTATTGCATTTTTTTAATTTAATGGAATTAACAGCTAGTAAAAGACAAGAATTGTCGACACCGACATTTTTAATTTTTTAAATGTTAACACTATACATGGTATGTTAATTGTTAAGTAGATCATGGAAAGCGTTTTGTAACTTGTAACAGAATAAAAATTTTACCTAGGTATATAAGTACATAGAGACTTGTGCAATAATATTTCACGATTTTCATAAAGGCGAACCGATATTTTTTGCGTCGATAATTATCTACTAAATTTTAACTGAGATCAAATAAGTCAAAAATTGATTAGATTGAATTTTGAAAGCCTCTCATAATTAATATTTATATGTCTAAAAGAAAACCAATGTAGACAGACGTACTTACATATACTTTCACTAGCCATTAAATTTACAATAAATAAATCTAGAATTTTAATTATTACGAAAATAACCAACTTAATGTATAGCATATCTATACATACAACTGTCACCGTCCCCGTTGGCTGACTTTGCAAAGAGATGAACAAATGAAACCGACCAATGTTGTTGTTGACAACGTATGTAAAAATTTATAATATTTTACGACTCTCTATTCAACGGTGACGATGATGACGCGACGGTGACAATTGGCAGCCTTGAAATGTATGCATGTGTAATTTAATTTGAGTAGCAAATTATAGTAGTAACATATACCTGTATAGGTACCTACCAAACAACAATATTAATGCACGTATTTAAATCACATGTTATTATATCATCACAATTTTATATAGAGTCGTGGTCGTGATCATGATCGTGTGAGTATTGAATTTAAATAGGATGTTTTGCACTTTCTTAAATGTAAAATATCGTATGTTCTGCACCTTTAAATGCCGTTATACAGTCACGGCTTCCAATTTACAAGGCATTAACACAGCATGGCACATACCTTGTGTACTCTTGTAAGTATACTCTATTGCATATTTTTAAAATAATTGTAAATTATATTTAAATTTATGAATAAAAGATTCCAACATTCCAATGTACTTGCACTGCTGGTAATAACACCAAGCTAACATTCATTTCGCAAGTGAAGACTAAAAATGACCCATATCCATTTTTACCAAGAAACAAATGCACACTATCTACAAATAAAAAACAAAAATATGCCTTTATCTTGAAAACATGTCGAAAGAATATTTTGCACGTTTCAAAGCAATGCAAATAAAAAATTTTGAGCGCTTCAAAAACATGTAAATACATCACATTGCACTTTTCAAAAACATGCAAATAAAACATTTTACACTTTTTAAAAACATGCAAATAAATAATTATGACTTCTTCAAAAATAAACAAAATAAAACATTTATAGACATCTTGCTAAGTGTGTTTTTGACATAGCTTATTTTAATTCTAGCATAAATTGGATATTGGTCATTTTGATTCTTCCCTCTCACTATATTTAGGTTTACATTGAGGACACATTTTGACAAACATAAAGTTCTTTAATTCAGCTATAATCAGTGGCTATACAGCTAATTAGAGTGTGCTTTTGGCATTTTATTTTAGTAGTAGCACCGATTCTCATGCTGAGCCTCGTCTTGCATATTTAGAAATGTAAGAATGTCTAAATCGTAAATCCAGAAAGAAGCTGGAGGGAAAGAAAGTAAAAACACAACAATAAATTAATTTTAACAAGGATTTAATTCCTTTACTATGACTATTGACATTCAACATCTTGGGACATTGACAATACTTGATATTTACTACCACTATCAACCATATTTTACTATTTTACATATGAATAGCACAGAGTTCAGGTAGATAGATCTGATGCTACTAACCTAACAACTATTAACTAGTACTAACTATATGACTATATACACCTTTATAGTAAAATGTTGACAGTATATACTGCAAACTAATATCAAGGCTGTATATCACTGTCATGGTCCAATGGTCAACTACTAAATAAACTACATAATAACTACAGAGTGAATGAATGTTTGTCTGTGATATGTGACAGACCCGAAACCATAAACCATATTCCATCCATCCATCCATCGTATCGCATTGCATCGCCTTTAGGGAAAACGGCGAAGGAAAAGAAAAGTATAAAGTAAGTATAGGTACTGACCCATGTACTTTTTGTATTTATAATTTGTAATCATTAACTATAGGAGGGTTCACTCCTATGGGAACATACATAAACAATACAGGCAGGAAAATGTCACGTCCACGTCAACCCACTTACCCTTTTATCAATGTATGGCCTCTTTCCACTTTGTCCGGCTGTCAGTCCCAATCAGAATGTGTACAGTTGGGGGTGACGGTGAATAAGGAAGATGCACAAAGAACGAATGACCAAAGAATCCCGTAGTAATCCCACTCGTTGTTCAGCATTCAACATTCAACAAAATCAATACTTCACCATCGCCTATGGTCTATTTGAACAAACGCACTTGAACCGTAAAATCTTCAATTTTCAATCGTCAAACAATAACAACATAAAATAGCAACCCTTATTATAACCATATATATTTATGTCACACGGTAAGTATAAATAGTACACGGTTCTCCCGCTAAATATTTGTTGACAACTAACAATTGATGACTGATGACTGAGCACTGAATATTTCAAGGTTCATTTTTAAAATAACAAGAAATCTTCAATTCAATCAATGTACCATGTAGCACTACCAACTTAATAGTTACTCACAAATTTAATTTGTAATTAATTTTTTATATCCATTTAATTTCAATTAGTCACTCGTCACAATCATTTCCACGGTAGTCACTTCTCTTGCAGCTGCATGCTGTAATAATCACTCACTTTCAACTTCAATCTTCAAATGTCAAAGACTTCGATGTCACAAGTAAATTAATAATTGGAAATTTAAACAAGAAAATCCGAAACACAATAAGCTGTTTGTTTGTTTCCTCTTTTATCAACCATCAATACACGTAAGTACATCAAGTTCACTGACTGTCAACTGACTGACTGGACTCAAGTGTCAATGGTTACACTATATAGTCGATGCAACAATCAGCAATAAATTGAATTTTTAGTTCTAATCCTCTAGTTTATTGATTGGTATATTGTGTTGTTCCAATTCTAATCTAATCTTAATCTTGAGGTGTGAGGAATGTTGAATGCCGTTTTCCTTTTTATTTCCATTAAATTAATGATTAATCTGAGAGGCCTAAGTTGTTGTTGTTGATTGTTGATTATTATGTCTGTTTGGTTCTTGACTGACACTGGTGCTGGACTGGTTGTCTTTGGCTATTGGCAGGGAACAGTTTATTGACGTTGAAAAGTGGAGAATTTAGAAGCACTGCTGTCACTACACTGACACTGCCAGACTGCCCACAACACACTGACTCTCAAAAACAGTTTCTGTTTCTTTTGTGTAGTTAGCTGCGGCCCTGGAATGGAATGGGACTGAAACTGAATATTCAACCGTCAAACGAAAGAAACGAGTTCAGCTTTATTTTTGCTTCCCCTAAAATTCCCCTTCTGCCTTCTGCTCTACTGCTTTGTTTTCTCCTTTTGTTCGTCCTCGTGAGTGAGTATTAAAACCCGCGAAAACTGTGGGCAAGTTACCACGAGTATAAAAGCACTAAACAGGGGATTACCGGGACAAAAACGGGAGGTATGAATTATTAAACCTTTTGAATTATGTATTAACTAATCAATGAAGTGTTTTTGAAAGTTTAGAGTTGAATGGGATTGAGCTGACACTGGCAATAGTATTGGCAACTCACACAGGTACTGTGAGACGTTCGTGACTGGTGGATTATTTATTTATTTTACAGTTTTATTATGGCGATTAATTACAATTAATTATTGGCAGGATTATGACATGCACTGGCAACTGTTTGGCTCTGAAGCTCTGCTGATTGGTGTAAGTCATGACATGGTATATTAAATAACAAAATCAAATCGATGGTATTATATGGGGATAGCGATGATGGCACTTTGCGGTACTTTCAGCTCCTGACTACCCTGGCTTCCGTGTTTTTTTCTTTTCAAGTTGGAAGTGCTAAACAATTCCTATTACGACGAACAAGGAAGAATTGAAGATGCAAAATACCAAGTACGAACGAACCGAAAACCACTAATTGAAGGAAACTGCACTGCGCACTGATTGTTGTTGTGTGTGAATGTCGTCGTCCCTGTCCACAAAATTCTGTTAAATTCTGAATTCTGTGTAAGTACTTACTTTTCTATAATTACTATTGTTGAATGTGCCGGTTTCAAATTTCAAAGGATATAGTACCTAACCGATTATTAGGATTATTATTGTACTGTCATTTTGGTTTTCAGTTGTTTGTAATAATGTTTTGCATGTAATTCTGGCCACTTACTTGTCATACAGTATAGGTACCTATTGTCCAATGCAATGTGGTTCCACAAGTCACTATTAAATTGCAAACCGCGATCTATTCTGTGTATTGACTGGAAACTTAATAGACAGTCCGTGCAGTTGAACACGTTTAGTGTTTTTCTTTTATATTATACACTTTATGACAAACTGCCTTTCAATTTTCAAGCACTGGTTGTCAACTGTCTCGTAAATTCCTGTGATTGTAGATTATTTATTTAAATTGCAATATAATTGTGTGGATTAAGTATGCAGACTTAATTTAGCGAGTGTTTTATTTAAATATTTTGTCTCACTCTAAGTGTATTTTTCTTTGATATTCCAGATCAGAAGACAAAGTCACAGTCGGATTCCTGATAATGTAAATCAAGTTAATAACAAGAACAGTTGACAAGCTAAACCACTACGAAAATCAAGATTCAAGATCAAGATCCACTGTATTAACTATCAACTATTATGTATTGACAGTGAAGCACTGTATTGTTAACTATCAACTAAATTAAGTTCATAATAACAGTTGCAACTTATCGAAGAAATCTACAATATACACAATAATAAGTATCGTAGCAGTATGAATGAACTAGTAGTAGTAGTAAGTGACGACCAAATCTAAATCCACAACTGACTGACGATCTGCCTGGGAAGTTATGACAAGAAAAGCAAAAGCAGTCAGCAGCAGTGCAGGAGAGTGCCAGTGCCAGAGCAGAGCTACGAAATGAAACGATGTGCTTCGATCGCCGTGTAATCTCTTTCTGAATGCATCATCATGCTCGGTCTACACTTTTGGTTGTCGTTGTCGTCTACAATAACTACAGCACATCTTTTCTTATAGCTTTTCGAGTTCCTTTTGGTCTTGGTCTTGGCTGGCTCTTCAGTTCTGCTGGGTTTCGTTCTCTATTCACTATCTTCAACTATTGCCCAAGTTATAATGTTGAGAGCAGGAGTTCAGAGGATAAAGTAAAAGTAGGGAAGAAGTGTACCTACCTACATGAATGGTAGAGAAGAAAAAGCGTGAAGGTCGGTTGAAAATCCCTTCAGGAATGCCGGTTGCTTTTTATTATTTCATTTTCTGTTCTGTTGGGGCTTAAAGTTTTATACTCTGGACGATGTGCGGCTGATGGGATGGCTTGGTTGATGGTACTCTTGGAATACACTTCAACAGATAATACTCTCGGGTTGCTCGGTGGTACAGTGATGGGACTCCTCATGACTTGTCTGCCAGTGCCAGTGCGAGCTATAGTCTACAGGCAATTCACAATTTTGAATTCACACGTAAGTACCTTCTTTGAAAAACGTATCAAACATATCTCTCTATATACTCCTGCGTTGACCGTTCTTTACTACATTAACTACTCTCGAACAACTTCAACTTTTGATCATAATACTATCAACTAGGTGTACAGCATAGCTGAGGATCTCATGGTTTATTATGGTTTTAGAAAGATGTTTGAGTTGGATTCACTTTTCATGAGAGTCTTAAGTGCCTTTTCCCCTCTCGCCTCTCGATCTCTCCTGCCTTCTGTTTTCTGTATCTCTCCTGCTGCTGACGATGCAGGTCGACTTCGACTTCAACTTGGACTTGAAATTCGAATTCAAATTCGATCCTCTTCGTCTTATTCTTGTTAGTTTCTTCCTACAATCACAATCATAAACACCAACACCACCAACAAAACTGAGGACTGACATTGAATACGAATTACGAAGACATGCTGCTCACTAGTCAGTGGACTGCTGAACATCAAACAGTCCCAGTGCATTGCTAACTACTGATGGAGGTACTAACTGTGACTACTGAACCGAGACCGAGAGAGAGAGAAAGAACATCAACTAACAACTTCCACCACCACTCAAGACTCAACAATAATGCATTTATAAGCACGGCCACAATCTCATCTCATAAACTCATAATACTTACTCATGTAAGTACTCGCAGAGATGCACTGCTCATTGTATTCTGTTGAATTGTGGTGATCCTCATCGTCATCGTGGAAGGCTGGAAGGTGCAAAAAACACTATCAACTATACTAACTATACCCATTCATATTTTTCCATTCTATCAAAATCTAACTAGTAAGAAGATTTTTTCAAGTGCTAAATTCTAAAAGACATTAAATCTTAAATCCATTAGGCATTCGGAGTCCAAGCTAAACAGATAAGATTTTATCCCAATAACCTCTATATTCATATTGTCATATACCTATAGATATATCCGATGGAAGCTTACACTTAGAAAGTTAAAAAAAATTGATTAAATAGTGTTTTTTCTACATAATTACGATGCTTATTGTCATAATGTGCTTTTTTGCATTTACAGCCAGTAAATGAACTATTTTTATAAACTTGCGATTACGATGCAAGATAAGATGCCCTTGTAGCAGTTTAGCGTAAATATCACGTATTCAAAGGTAATTACATTCGACACGTTAAATAATAGAAATCTGTTTATATTAAGAGTCAATAGAACTTGATATTTTAATTCTGAGAACATGAATAATGTAAACATAGAAAATTAATAGTTTCCCTTTACACTTTTAAAAGATTATCAATCAATAATATAAATATGTGATTAATTAAAAAGCTTTGCATTTTTTCAGTTTTTTTGTGTTACTTTGAATTCAAGAGATGTGCAGCGTATGCAGAATGGAGATTTAATGGAGATAACATATTATTTTGCCATGTGGTTGAAGGACTTGGACGTCGGACGTGATGCTCATACACTGCGGATACGAATGTGAAATTGACTCGAGAATGAAAGTAATAGCATGCAATCTTGCACGTATAATATTATTCAAATCGTCTAATACTGATACATGGGTGCTGTATACTGTTGTGCTGTAATAGGAAGGAAAATATATGAAGTCTTTAGTCTTTAGTTAGTGCCTGTATCCTATACCAAGGTATTTAGCCTGTCTTCTTATCTGCTTTGCATCGAGATCGAAATTCACTGACTGAGTAGACAGCTTACGACGTATTCAGTGTTCATATATTATAGTTAGTATATATCAGTGTGTAATAGTAATTTGATTTTTCTTTTGGTTTTGGTTGAGTGCTAAAAGATCTTGGAGCATATTGCTGCGAGATGAGAGAGGAAAGAGATAAACCTTCTGAGAAGACGATGGCTGGCTGACTGGAGATGAAGATGATGCTGCTGGATGTTTATCAATATCAACTAACTGAGTCTCTCTACGTGATGTAAAGTGAAACCTAGAGTTACCATTAACTACACTTCAACCAAAACCAAAAGGCAGTTAAACAGTTTACTTTTTGTCTAACTTGTGACTTGCCCTTCCATTTTCCATTTACCATTTACTTTGGCTCCGCTTCTTATTTCTTCAGGACCTTCAGGAGACCAGGACGACAGTCAATTGAGACCATAGACAGACACACCGTCAGTTGTTTTCGTTTTCAGTCAGTTGAATTTCATATGTAGTATATAGTTGCGTGTATCTTATTGTGTCTGGAGTCTGAAGATGGAAAAAAAATTATGAAAAACTCAATTCATTCAGTTCCGTCGTTCTCTCTTCTTGACTCTGAACATGTAAAGTCAAGCTCCCTGTCTAGATTTGTCTGCCTCGTATTTTTTATATTTTGAATTTTGACTCAGTACTCACAGTGCAGTGTAGTCAGGGAGACTTTGTAATAACAACACACACTCACTAATTTAACTCGAGCGTGTCCATCCCTAAGATCTAAAAAGTCTCAAATCCCCATATTATCTATATAGTAGGGATAGAAATTTTCTATTTACATTTTACAACCCTCGCAGGTTCTCCAGTGACTATGACTAATCGCAACCTCTCTCTCGTTAGTTTACATTTATTAGATATTATTATATGGGTTGAAAGAATGATATTGGAGGCCTTATGGTATAGCTGCACTCCCTTCGAAATTACGAACACGTTTGAGCCCCTTATAGAAGGAGATTATAGAGATGCATTTTTGACTTAAGCCGAGACGAACCTGAAGTACTCGCTCGCTCAAGTGCCTACCAATGTTAGTGTGTAGTATGTACACAAGTTATTCAGCACTTTGTTGTTTTTTTTTCGAGTATAAAGTTCAAAATATTTCATCTAAATTGTTTCAAAAATTTACAATGTACCTACTGTGTTAAGAAATTCTTAGTGAAAGATTTATTTCAGTAATTCCAATGGTACTCTTTTTAAAGATGTTCCTAAAATCGTGTAGTTTACAATTTACGAGGTTATAAAACAATGAGAACAACTTCGATTAATGCAATTTTCATTTTTCAGAAGTACAAATTGTTCTAAGAATCTGAGCCTATAAAATTTATTTTCTAAAATTATTGTTATTAGGTGCAAAGCTAAATGCGGGTCTTAAAACTGAGGTTTACCAGATAGAATATTTTATAAAGTCAACCGTACATTTATTTAAGCCTTGATTTTAAAAGAGTTTGAATGCTGTCATGCTGATAACACTTTTTAATGTGTAATTCGAATGTATTGATTTTATTTTGGGGTGAGGGGATGTAGATATCACATTTTGTGCTTGGAGCTTTAAATAACTCAATTTATTTACAACAATTTTCCAATTCCAACCAATAAGTGCAACAACAACACTCTGGACCGACTCCGAGACCGAGACTCGACTAACTCGACTCAAATTCTGTAATTTTCAGTAAGGCAATATTACGTGTAGGTACATTATCATAATTATTTATGTTTTGCTTATATGCATGAGTAGTAATACTGACATTTGATGGGGTTTATTTTTGGTTTCTTTTAGAATTGAATAGAGACTGGGGAACTGGGGACGGGGATGTATCCAGACCCCAAATTCTAGACCAGCCCTCTATACAATTATAGTAATGTTGCAATACAATGCTTTGACTGTCTACTGTCGTGTTGCTGCGTATTTCTATTAGCATTGGCATTAATAGATTAACAGATTCAAAACCAGATGCAGAGATGCTTTCCACGCTATACTGCAAGTTTGAAAAGTTTGTGAGATTTGTTCAGATTGTGAGTTATGGTTCTGATTTCCGATCGCCTAGGCTATAGGATACGAGAGTCAGGATATAACAAACTTCTAAATTGATCTTTGAATTGAAAGTGGGATCTCATAATCTAACAGCAGTTTATGTTCTGTCAGCAACACTTCAGTATGCACGCGCCACAGGCAGAACCTATATGTAATTGTACTATACGAATTGTGCGCACATCTGTAATAATGCAATGCTTGAAACAAAAATAAGTAGTGGCAGATAAATATTGTACCGCACAATGTTTTCCCACATTAAGGATTATCGCTGTCATTTCTTTCTCTCGTATATTTTTGTCTGGCTCAATAAATAGGGACATTCATAGCCTTTATAAAATTCAAGTACTGGTGTAACGCTTGTTTTCCTAATTGCTAAAATGATTTTGAGTAAATTCTTTTTCTTTATTTAACTAATAATGTTTTTTGACATTGTATAATTAAATTAGGTGGATCAAAAAATTCAGCTTATTTTATGCGTGTATATATTTTTTTTCGAAAATAAATTGGTTTTTTATGTTTGATATGTTTTATAGTTTTTGTAATCCTTCGGCTAATCCGTAGTCCAATTTTTGGTTCAAAAATAACGCGAACGATGGAAAATTCGTGTGGCCAAAATGTACTGTAGTAATTACATTATTTATTTTTTCTCATAATAGGTATTGCCTTGAATTGCTGGTCGGCTGCGGTAATCCGTTACCGTTCGCACTACGGATCATAATTGAGCTACCATTAATTTTTATTGTGAATACCTGTACATTTATAAACTAGGTATGCCCAAAAAATATTTATTTTGTGATTTTTGCAGTCATTTCTGTCATTTTGGAAGAACTAATGCAGGTATGGCTTAACTGTAAGCTTTTTAAACCAGTCATCAAATACAAAACGAGGAAAACAAAAGACGACGTAAGAATTCGAGCGCTCAACGGCTCAACTGCTGTGTAGTTATATAAGCTCAATGAAATCCAAAATAGGGGAATGTTGATGTTGAATGAAATGCATATCTTCTAGTGCATAGTGTAGTGATTGTAAATATTATTGTTATAATCCGTAAAATAGAAGAAATTCCTCATTCCATATCCCAGTCATAGTGAAAATCCACAGAACAATAATTCCATTCTCCATATAGTGTTAAATCGTAAACAAATGTAGAATGAAGATGAAAACTACTAACATACTTTGTGTTGTCATTGCGTATGTATAATTTAAATTGAAAAATGAACGCAAATAAAACCCAGCATAAATAAAATAAATAAATAAAACGTGACTTTAGTAAATCCGGAGGAAATAGCAAAGACCTGCGAGAAAACGTCAAAGCAAAAAAAAATGCCGACACATAACACGCTCATGTATAACTATTGATATACCAATACATATATCAATTGTCAAGTGTTCAGACCAGACTTCACCTGTTCATCTCATCCTCATCTCTGTGTGGATAATAAATCTGTAGATGTGATAACAATAACAAATAACAATAACAATGAGCTAGTGCTTCCCTATAAAGCCTTTATGTCATACTTTTATACTTTTATTTTACTTTACTTTGCACACATATAGGTTTAAACGCGGTTTACAATCACGGTACGGTACGATTCCCAATTTCCCATCAGGCCCAGGCTCACTTTCATATACAAGAGACAAGAAGACAGAAGACCGAACAGAAACAAAAATAGCCGAAAATGAATTACACAACTATGTATTCCATTCAAACTCACATTTACAATGCAATTTAGTGCAGCTACAACTGCAACGTAAGTACAACTAAACATTTACAAATTACAACTTCAAGTTCACGGTACACTGACGCACCATATAACACGCAATAACACCAACACCACCACAGCGGTATCACTTGTAAATTGTGAAACAATGGCAGGTTACAAAAAGTCCTATTTACACAAACCAAGCATTTTTAGAAATCTGAATTTTTCAAATGTGTAGTAGTTAGTTACAGTGCTACATTCATTATACCTTTCAAAGCAATGCTTTCTGTCAGGTTTCTGATTTATTTTTTATTTCAAAAATCAATGTTGCTACAAAAATACATGTTTTTAATTGTAACAAAATCTAAATTCTTAAGCTATGCAGAAAAAGCACGTACAATTTGAATTACACGGATATAGAGTCTGTGCTGTTATAGCTTATATTGAGAAAATATTTCAAATCATTGTAACGATTGTTTTATGGCAAATTTTGAGCTAGTTTGTTGTGTAAATCGGCATTTTTGCAGCATGTCTTGTTGAATGGCTAATGTCCAATCGGCCTAATGAAATAAATTCTTAGTAAATTACTATACTTGTATTATTTTGCAGCGTATCGTGATTGCCGATTCATCGCACAAATAATGCGTCAAAGGAAACTAATTAAAGTGGTTAAAAGTTGGAAATGTTTCTTGCGTTATAAGTAGATGTATGTAACTATTACAAAAATGTGGATTACACTATTATTTTATAACTGTGATGTGACTTTTTGATACTACGTAAATACTGACTGCAGATTCTTCTGAAGGCAAAATTGAATTCCATTGCTTTCGCGGTTTGCCGTGGCCATTACCACTGCCATATACAGGTGTTGTAACGTGTGAAATTCTTTATTGCATTGTAAATTTCAGTTGATACTTATCATAATAGCATTATTAATAATTATTATTATCATCTGTGTAAAGTCATGTGATCCTACATGTCTACTTTCCATATGATACATGGAAGTACCTAGGTAGGTACCTAACTTAAGTTAATGTATATTTTGTACATTGTAGATTGCAAAGATGGTATGTTGTTAACGGTGACGGTCCTGTTTGAAATTTCTTTTGTACAATTGCAATTGTTTGTACGCTCTCGGTCTCGGTTATGAGCTCTCGCGCTTATAGACAACCATTACAATGACAGATAACTCAAGAAAGAAGATCTCGTTCACTTTACTTTACAAAACCTCATAAGAAGACGCAAGAGAGACGAGAGAGAGATTTACATAGTTAGTGTTAACTGAAATTCTTCATTTATGTTTCGGGTATTGTTATTGTTATCCTTATTATGATTGTTATATTGCGATTGTAAACTGGACAACGGACAGTGCCGTGTGTTGTGTAGTATGTGTCGTTGTCGTTAGCCGGTTCTCGTTCCTATAAAACAACCCTGCTGTACTTTTGTGCTTTGCGTTTCGTTGTAAATTGTAATTATTATACTTTATTATGCTGCCCCATGTACGGGCTGATATATCGTCTGTGAAGAACCAAAATGTCCCATATTCAATTGAAGTTAGAATCAAAATGAGCTATATCATAAAAACAAAATGAGAAACATGCATGAAATGTTAATTATTAAGAGTTTTTGAAAAGCGTAAAATTTTCCATTTACATTCATTTACAAAATGCAAAATGTTCTATTTATATGTATTTGAAAAGGTGCAAAATGTTCTAATTCCTGGTTTTCGAAAAGGTGCAAATTTTTCTAAATCCATGTTTTTGAAAAGGTGCATAATGTTCTAAATCCGTGTTTTTGAAAAGGTGCAAAATGTTCTAAATCCGTGTTTTTGAAAAGGTGCAAAATGTTCTAAATCCGTGTTTTTGAAAAGGTGCAAAATTTTCTAAATCCGTGTTTTTGAAAAGGTGCAAAATGTTATAAATCCGTGTTTTTGAAAAGGTGCAAAATGTTGTATTGACATATTTTTGAACAGTGCAAAATGCTTTATTTAAAGGATCTTTATACATATTTAAATATTTTTGTAGATAATTGATATTTATTTTAGTTAAAAATGGAAATGGGTTATTTTTGTTCTTCACGGACGATACATGCATAGTATTTTTTTTATAACGAAAGGATGTGCTGTCAACTATTACGTAGTATGTATGAGTAGTACTTGTCGTTACTGCATATATGTAGTATTATTATTTATGTGAATGGGCCTGCCGACCCAAGGTGTTTCGTTTAATGTTTTTCAAATTACCTCGCTATGTATGTTAATTATTTTGAGGAGAATGACATACGGATTGTATACGAATTTTGTACCAACAATATTAATTCTGATATTTTCTATGATATGTCTCTGTCTCTTCGTTTGTTGTTGTTAGTTTTAATTTTACTCAATAGCTGATACCTGCGCACATACATATAGTACTTACAGGGATAGGTTAAGCTTTGTGCCACGTACTATGTACTCTGATAAAAATCAAGGAGACACATATCCTTAAGAATGAAACGATACTTGTAAGGTTTTGGTTCTTAACGGACGTGTGCTCATAATAATTTTATCTATGTTGACTTTTTTACACTCCGAAAGACTAACATGTCATAATTAATAATCGCATATGTACGCACCTTGCTAAGGTTATAGGCTACGGCTGCAGCTATACGCCTGGAGCTATCGGCTTAAAAAACTTATATAATAATTATTCATAAGAAAATAAGAAAATGAAAATGAGAAAGAACATACCATTTATTAACTTAACTAAAATGTTAGTCCGTTTATCCGTTTGACTGTACGTGAGACTTGAGTATTTTTTTTACTGCTGATTGTTGACTTGTTAAAGAAAAACTTCTTAAATGTTATAATATGTATTATGCAAATATGCTCATATGCGGCCAACCATTAAAGACGTCGTCAAAAAGAAGGAAAATAACGCTCGCTAATGGATAGTTATGTAATACGTTAGGTGGGATCCCGAACTCCAGAGACGTCATTTATAAGACACCCTAATGGTTAAAAATATTGAATTGTTGATTACATTTCGCACCGCCGCGCACCAACGAAAACGAAGACGACAACGAAGCTAAGTATGTGCATAAGGGTGAAAACAAAAGTGAATTCGTTAAGTGTATATGGGAATAGGAAAGACAATTAGAATGGCAATAACAATGAGAATGAATAATTATGAATTACTCGTGGACGCTACGCATAGACTCAACACTCAACACCACATTTATTATAAAATCAACAGGGCACGTGGGGTAATATATTGCTATCAATATGAATCTTATTTCGCTTGTACTGACTGATATTGATGCACTTTTGATGGTTGTGTGATATAAAAAATATGGCAAAAATTAAAATTGATGAATGAAATAAGCATAACTATTTTACTATGTAAGGCTACGGATACGGAATATTGCTGTTAGTTTTACCTTTGTGTGTAATGTGTAGTGTAAGACCTACGATGGACATATCGTCTGTGAAGAACCAAAATGACCCATATCCATTTGTAGCTAGGAACAATGCCCACTATCTACAAAATTATTGAAATATGTCTTGAAAGAATTTAAATAGAATATTTTGAACTTTTTAAGAAAATGTAAATGGAACATTTTACACTTTTCAAACACATAAAATTAGAACATTTTGCACCTTTTCACAAACATAAAAATAGAACATTTTGCACGTTTCAAAAACATGGAATTAGAACATTTTGCACCTTTTCAAAAACATGTAAATAGGACATTTTACTTTGTTGAAAAACATGAAAATAGAACATTTTGCACGTTTCAAAAACATGTAAGTAAAACATTGTACGCTTTTCAAAAATTCTTAATTAACATTTCACGCATGTTTTTCATTTTAGTTTTATGACATAGCTCATTTTGATTCTAGCATAAATTGGATATGGGTCATTTTTGTTCTTTACAGAAGATATGTATTGTACAGATTGAAGGTAATAATGATTATCGACGTAATTTCTTGCTCTTGCTATATGGCCTGACTGACGAAGTTCAGGTCCAAAAGACACTTTTACCTCTTGTAAATGCAATTTTAGTCTGAAGAGTGAATTGGTGAAGGTGTTTGTAAAAGTATTCAAATAGTTATAATTAAAATCAATAATGATATGGCTCGTGATAAAATATTTATAATCCAGGTTTGCATTGTCTTGTTGTTTTTGTTTTGTATTTGTTTTTTTGGTGATTTGGGTTGGGCTATAGTTCAACGGTTTGTGCGTGGATTGTCTTTGCTGGTGTTATCTTACATACCTAGGCACTTTAAACGAAGATGATATCAAAGGAACTCGATCTGGCTTGACCGGGCCGATGTAAGCGGGTTTTGTGTGCAAATTAAATAATACGCAACGATCAGTTTGTATAGTACCTTTCAAAAACTTTACTGTTGTACAAATACTCCTCGTTAAAAAATCTGACTGAATTTTTCTAAACTTAATTAAAATTCTCATCTTCAGTAAATAAAAATCAGGCTGCATAAAACATTTGGCAGGTAATTTGTAATAAAACATTACATAATATTACAAATATGATTTAGTTTTACAAAATCGTATAACAATTGAAGTACTGTACTACACCCTCAACCTTTTATCGAGCAAACACATTAATAAAAATATTTCTTTTCCACTTCAAAACTTCAAATTTAAGTCTGCACCTAATTCATTTTTTTCAAAATGTTTAACTGACAATCCCACAATATATAATTTAGTAGAACAACGCTTCATTTCTCTCTCCTCATTATGAGTGATTGCAAATTGTACTATAATTTATTATGTATGTACCTACCTATACTTCCATGTTTCTTCTACAAGAGAGAGTATAACCACTGAGAAAGAACACCTTTTAGTTCTTGCTCATCAACGCTACACATTCTTAAGACTCACAGAACAAACTGGGTGCAAAATTATAAATTGAAAAACAAATCAGTTTATTTTCTCTGGACTACTTTACTTAATTTAGTTGATCTTCAGTGTGTAATATTATAAAAAGAAGTTATATTTTAACGAGGCGTAAACAGATGATTTTCAATTTCTAATGTTGTGTAGACGGATAAATAGTCTGATTACTATGAACTGGACTGGATTACACACTCACATGTATATTGAGAATAGCTTGCTATAATGCTATGCTTTACGTAGGTGAGTATGTAAGTATGTACATATTATGTACATACCGATTGTTCGCAGTATGGATTACAGCAGCGGCGGATCCAGGATTTTTTTCTGGGGGGGGGGGCTAATGACCGCCTGGGGGGGGGGCTAACAATGTTAAGCCGCCATATTGAAAATGGCCGCTCTGTATCCCTGCAATGTTAAAAAATCTCCTTCTGGAGGGGGCTAAAGCCCCCTAGCCCCCCCCCCTCTGGATCCGCGGTTGGATTACAGATACATTACCTTGTGGTTTAATTTGATTTTTTTGCGCTATTGGTTTACTTTGTGGTTTCGAGGTTAAATCGTCTTCATAATTTTGGGTGTATATCACTATCTATGTATCGTCATTCTGCATGTACCATATTATTTAGCATGTTGAATGTTGAGTGGTCAGTGTCAGTATATGGTTATGGTGATAATCACTCGTCTGTGTGGTAGGCAATTTAAATGATTCACCAACAAAATATTTCATTCATCATTATTTTCAGAATTCAGATTCAGAGCGTAGCACGATTATAATGTAAAAATAAATAATGATGACAAACCCATTGAGGACGAGGTGCAACAATGAAATGCCCAAGAATAACACGCACAGTGTAACAGATACCACCTGAGTAAGGTTTTCCAGCCACAGTACAACATCCTTTCGACGCAAAAATCTACATTTAATCAAGTATGTATATATTGCATGCATAGAGATACACAGCGGTAGGTAGGTAGGTGTCTTGCCTTTTACACTCATCGACTCATACAACAATGTAACAATGGAATGCTGCGTAAATATTTTCGAGTCCAAGTCACCAACCAAACCACCCTGTGTCTGTCTCCATTCATGCCTTGTACAGATATTTCATAGTTGATAATAATCGTGATCTGTGCAGGTCTCTCTGCCTCCGTGTCTCTTCCTACAGACATCAGACGGATCAGATAATAATGGAGACGCTCCATGCTCCGTTCCCATACTCTATAATGGCTATTATAATACAGAATACAGTGCTATACTCTGACGATGAGTCAATAGCCAATAGCCTGATACCTCATTATGGCATTATGTACTTTAGCTTATGACTTGAGACTTTGCCATAGATATTTTTAAAAAAATTACACTTTCAAAAAAGTAGACATACCAAGTAAATAAACCTGATTAAAATTATTTTTAAATAAAATTCTACAGGTTAAATCCATGAAAATAAATTTTACCCTCTCCTAATAAATATGACATTACATATTAACATTGTGATTTTAATGCTGGGCTGTGATGAACAAAATTCTTATTTAACAATTTGGAATTATACACAGCCCCGTATGTAACGAAACGGACGAAAATAAATATCTGGTCCGAAATTATTGCTCAACAATATTCATTTGGTAACCAGTCAGTGAAAATTTTGATTCAACAAAATATTTTTGTTTTTGGTTTCTTACACTAATAATTTAGGGGTGATCCATTAATGATGTCACACTTTAGGACCATCTCAATCCCATATCAATAATTCAACAATATTACGCAAACGTCATCTTTAACATTCTTTGTCATCAAGATCATACTAGATATACTGAACCTATACCCATGGCATCATTTATGCACTACCCCTTATCCAAACTCTCCTCCCCCTTGCACAGGTAAAACTTATCTAGGTACTAAAGAATTGCTAACTATCATTTGAGAAGAATCAAAACTGCCCATTTCAATATTTTACTAAAGTCGAAAAATGCATTTTCTACAAAAATACTTCATGATCCCAAAATCATATAAATAGAACAATTTGCACCTTTCAAAAACATGCATATCGTCAGTGAAGATGCACTGTCCAGGCGAATTACACTGGATTTGTGCCACATTGCACCTTCATCGACGATATGAAACATTTTATACTTTTCAAAATCGTGTAAATAAAACATTTGGACTTTTCAAAAACTCGTAAATAACATTTTACACATCAATATCTCGTCTAAAGTTTGTTCGACGAAGCTATTTTTATTCCAGCTTAAATTACACATGGGTCATTTTGATTCTTCGTTCACTGTATAGTAATACTAACGTCTTGTAGATAGCATGGTTTGATTCTAATTAACCATAATATAATGCATATGACCGTTTTCTATTTATTTTTCATTCATTTTTCAACGCAGTATGCTCTTGTGTTCCGTCAAAAATAGGGATGCTCAACTCTGTAGAATAAATAATGCCACATATTATAGCTAAGTTATATTAAAACAGTATGGTTCTACAAATCGTGCAAAGTTGTGCATACCAATGGAATGTAATACAAACATTATTACAGACGCCGGTGCCGGTACTAAATCGCCCACCTTTACAAAACTTATTACAATTGAAATCACGTGTATGTTCAATACAAGGAAATCATGAATGTGTTGGCATATAGGACATGGGACAGGATCCATAATGTAAAGTAACTGTATTTTTATTTTGTTATCTCGCGAGTGTTATATGTTAAAGTGTGATGTCTGTGGTGTGGTCTTCTTCTAATAATAATGACAGTGATAATAATAATAATGGAAATAATGGTGAGAGGTGCGTCGTCTTTAGTCCTTCGGATGAACTTGTGGCTTTTTCCTATACGCGTCTCTATGGGATGATTACACTTATCAATCTTATGGGAATGAATTCACGACTCATATTCAAGGTGTACACTATTGTTTGTCACGGTCATTCCAATTCTAATTCTAAATCGAATCCAATAATGCACTGTTGACTGTGTAACGTGCTGACTGTGTGGCACGTAACATAATTATGTCTCCGCAGGTCTCCTGCAGTCTGCAGTCTCTCGGTTCCATGCTCCTTGTTTAGCTGATTTAGCTCGTATTGTACTAACTATGCATTGCATGCGCGTATTTAGTTAGTGAAGATTGTATGCAAGGCATAATAAAATATCGTCTGTGAAGAACCAAAATGACCCATATCCATTTCTAGCTAAAAACAGAAAGCACCATCTACAAAAATTATTTAAATTTCATAATTTTGAAAGCCTGTAAATAGAGGAATTTGCACTTCTCAAAAACAATTAAATAGAAAGTTTTACACTATTTTAAAAAACATGTAAAATATGTACATTATTGTGGACCTTTCAAAAACATGTAAATAGAACATTTACACACTTTTCAAAAGAAAGTAAATTCATTATTTTGCACATTTAGAAAACATGTAAATAAAAAATTTGGCTAATTTTAAAAATAGGTAATTACATTAGTTTGTATCCTTTAAAAATATTTAAATAAATAAAAGATTTTACCGTTTTTAAAAAATAAATAAATATAATATTTTTTAGCTTTCAAAACCCTTGTACTAACATTTTACGTGTTAAATTCTAATCAGTTTATTGCTTAAAAATATTTTGAAATTTGACATTGCTCCTTTTACCTCAACTTTAAATTGGATATGGGTCATTTTGTTTCAAAATGTACGTCTGTATATTATTTTGTTACTAACTCACGGGTAGGCCCGTGCCTTATAGCACAAAACCAATAGCAGCGTTACGAAAAACTATAAAAATCTTTTTAAAATTGTACTCACATTCAGTGCCGTACATAAATAGACTATAGACTTTTTCTGTCTGTTTTAAATTCTGTATAAATCCCAAGTGACTTGTTTTTATTCTTCATCAAGTAAAACAACGCATGAAATATATTGCATTGTGAGCAGTTTATCGTGTGTGAAGAACCAGAATGACCCATTTCCAATTTCAGCTACAATCAAAATGAGCTATGCCATAAAATCAAAATAAACCATAAATAAAACATGCGTAAAATGTTAATTAGGAGTTTTTGAAAAGTGTAAACTGTTTTATTTGCGTGTTTTTTGAAAAGGTGCAAAATGTTCTAATTCCATGTTTTTGAAAAGGTGCAAAATGTTGTAATTCCACATTTTGGAAAAGGTGCAAAAATTTATAATTCCATGCCTTGTAAAAGGTGCAAAACGTCCTAATTCCATGCCTTGGAAAAGGTGCAAAATGTCCTAATTCCATGCCTTGGAAAAGGTGCAAAATGTTCTAATTCCATGTGTTTGAAAGGTGTAAAATGTTGTATTTACATATTTTTGTAGATATTTGATATTGCTTTTAGCTAAAAATGGATATGGGTATTTTTGGTTCTTCACAGACGATATGTAAGTACTAAGTACCCACTATTTTTAATTGTATTCTTGTCTCTTTTGTGGGGACGAAGACGAAGACGAATAGACGGACACATGATGATGGGATATGACGACAGCTCAAGAATTTGTTTGCGCTTCATTTTGAATTTAAATTAGAATTTTTCCTGGGGGCAATGGGCAGAGTTGTAGATGTGTGGAGACAGAAGAAGATGAAAGATTTGGACGTTGACGTCGGACAGTGGAAGAGGTGATCTTTGTTTTGGTTAAGCTTTTAAACTCCTCAAGTTACAAAAATGTACGAGACTGTTCAGTACCCATATAGCTTGAGTGTTGACTTTTTTTACACTGTGTACTGTGTGTATGAATGAATGGCTTAAAACTTTTAATGCTTCTTCTTGACTTTATAGATTGGATTGGACTCTCGTCGGTCATCCTCTAGGGGATTTATGGACGGGAGGATTATCTGTATGGGATATGATATGACTGTAGGGATTATTGTTACTGTAATGGCCAAGAGATATAGATAGTAGTGGAAATTGAATATCCTTGTTTTGGTCACTGACGCTGTTCAAGATGCAAAATACTATATTTGAATTGTGACTTTAATCCTTTTGAAACAGGAAACAAAAGCCTCCCGCCGATTCTAATTTCTATATGAATGTCAAAATGTTATTGAAATGTTGTACCTAATACAACTGAGCGCATAGCTTCTTAATTATTTTTCGAATGTTACAATATGTCAATAACTCCTTTCATTGTTTAGAATATAGGGAAAGAAAAGTAAAACATTGGGATATTTAGATGATGTCATTTATGGACGATCCCGTTTCGGAATGTAGAGTGAGTGTCGCATATCTCGCTGGTACTGGTGCTGGTTTAATATGTGCGTTTGTATTTTAAATGTGTCACCAGAATTATTAGACAGCACTCTCCCTCTGTCATCGCCCTTCACATACGTGAACGACGGTGGTGGGAAGGAACGAAAAGAGGTTGACGGTTAAAACTTTCGACGACGTTTTGCCTAGGCATCAGACGAGAGGGGCGGCACTAGCAGAGAGTTGGTGGGAAATAGTCCAGGATAAAGGATTTAGGGAAGGAAAAGCCGTGCCATCTTGTCCATAATGCTAGAGCATTGAGAGTTGGAATTTTCAATTTCAGTAGTGAGAGTCTAGCCATCAAGACAAGAAGTAGTTAGCTAGCGGGAGGGACGGGACCAGAGCAGAGTAGTGCTAGTGCGACGTTTCTTTTCCTTTCTTTTATTTTTTTCTGTTTCCGAAAGAATCGGAATTTAATTTTAAAATTTCAAAGTAACAATCCAGACTAAATTACCAAAAAGTACAAATACCAGTACGCAAAGCGGACAGTCGTCATTCGGGTCAGATTCTTTTGCCACCAGTCGGGGATTTACGAATTACATCAAGGACTGTGTCCGAACCTTAGTTCTTTTCGCCATAGCCGTCGTCACCGGGTAATATATATAACAATAGTAAGTACATAATATTAGTGATAGTTGGATAACAATTTTAATTAATACTATATATATATATATATGTACATCAATATTTACCCGTATGATATTAATGTGTGCCATAACTACATATCATAAGATGCCGAACTTAGTTGTGTAAAATCGTATGTGAGTTTATATGTGTAAGAGTGCATATTATGAGGAAATTTATAAGTATGGAGAAATGCAATGCTAATAATAATAACACAAGACCTAGGCAGCAGAATTCAAAGTGCCGTGCATATTTTATTATTACCGTATAAATATTCTTGCATCCGCGGTAAGAATTATTTATAATAAGTACATCGCATAAAAGTGGCAAATAGGGAAGGTACCTACCTTTTACACTTTATAAAAATTAAATAATAATTTATGAACCGGACATTTTGACTCGAAAATTATCTGCAAAGTCAAAAGGGGCGCAAAATTCGAGAACCCATTATCTGTTTTCATTGTGCATTTGAGTAGGTAGGTTCCATTTTAACTCGAATCAGAGGTACAAGGGGATACCTTCTATTTGTTAATGGAACTTCGGAAACTCCATTATCAATAGGTGCGGGGGTTTTCCCTTTGTAGCTCCGAAACGGTTTTTAAAATTTCAGAGATTGTTGGCCAAGAATTTCGAAGAATTTTGAAGGGACATTTTTTTTAGAATTTTTGAGAGTTTGGAAGATTTTGGGGAGTCAATAGTGGAATTGTTTGAGAATAGGACGAGGGAATTGTTGCACTACATCTTGCCGGATGGTGCTCAATTCTCATAATATTTTAGTTCATGAGTTTTCTAGTTTGAGAAGTTTTTGGTGGCATACGGAGTGGATTTTTTTTTTACGGTTCATAATGATAAGGCATAGGCACATACGTATGGCATGGTAACATAGTAACAGGGATTGGGAACGAAAAATAGCTGGAGGTTAGAAATTTAAAGTAAGGAAAGAAATTACTAATTCAAATACTGGATGCATTTTTGAATAGTGGAACTGGGGCATAACATTCAAATCTTAATTTCAACTTTTATCCTCATTTCATTTTACAGACGGCGCATACTTTCCAGTTATCGCATGGTCATCCACTGTAGCAGGGATAGCAGCTTAAATTTCTTCAAGAGGGGAACTCGAAATAGTCTCAGTTCATAACAGAAAGGGAACATCGGTCATTAGTGGATTATTCAGCCGTATCATTTCAAGTCCTTTCAACGAGGGATTTATTTTTCTGGTCCTCAAATGGTACGTTAGAATCAAAGGCATACAGATTGGAATATTTATATTATTGAATCATCAGCAAGGCAAATGAGTAGGCAGGTCAACGGGCCGCATAAGGTGGTTAGTTACGAGAGAACCTGACACTCACAAGCCAAGCGTAGTCACTCATCATCCGATTCTACACAACCCCATAAAAATAATTAGTTTGGAATAATTACCTTAAGCTTACCATTTTTCTATTATTCAAATTGTTTTAAATAACCAAACACATTTTTTTCAACATCCGAATAAGATTAACATTTCGAAACCTGGATGAAACTTGACATTAATACTATCAGTTACGGGGATTAATACCCAGTTTGGAATATTTCAATTAGAATTGGTTTCGATTGGTAAAAACTATTTATATTTTGGCAAGCTATAAGTATTCCAAGCAAATTGTCTTCACATTGTTATGCACATCAAAATCTGAGGTCTGTAATAGTAATACAATAAGGGAAATTACAATCACATTTACAGCACTGGTATAATAATACATGGTCATGGTTATGGCTACAACATTATCGAAGTATACGGTTCTTGGTGTCATACTTGCATAGATTACCAGGTGCTTATAAATTACAATTTATTTGATTCATGACGGGCATTCAAATATTTCCAGAATAAGAGTTAAAACTTATTCTACAAATTCAGTCTAAATCGCCACGGTTAATTATAACAACCATAGCCCCATACGGCCATTGAATTTTAATAATTAGTCAAGTTTATAATTTGAATTTGTTTTTGCTCCCAAGTCTAAAGGATATACATACGGGTCTCACAGGGTTGATGAGCTTGGTGTATGAACTGGGACTGGCGTTAATTATTCACCATCTTTATTGGGAAATACCACAACCCACCCTACCATTTGACATTTTTGTAATTTTGCTGTTTTGCTGGATACTGCTGTGTAGAAATATTATTGTTGTTGTATTTGGTTGAAAATACAACAGCTGAATTCAATTTGAATTGTATATTAGGTAGCTAGGGACACCACATAATTTAACCCCAATATAAAGATTTATTTACATTCTTTTTCTGTCCAAAGCAAAAATATTTTTTTTCCAGTATGGAAGTGGACCATGTAGAAGAGATGGTCGGGGAGGAGGCAGAAGGCGAGGAGCAACCAGTGGTCCCAGGTGACCAGATAGCTGAGCAAGCTAGGTTATTGAGAGCGCAGGATGAAGTTAGAGGAAGGTTAAGAAGGGCTGAGGAAAGGAAGTTTGTTAATTTTATGGTTATATCTCATTTCAAGAGAGGCACTCAGGGTCCTCCGTACATATTTTGTCCTGCCTTCAGGATCCAGGGGTCGGGATGCATAGTCGACCCAGCAGTTCAAAGGGCTATAACTGACTACTGGGAACCGGAGAATGCGGATGAATTGCGACGGTGGTTATATCTTATCGATTCATTCCAGATATTGTGTACGGACTTGGGTGAATTCACCATGCCTTTGTTTGAATTGTTGGCTAAGTCAGGTCCATTTCACATGGAGGATCGTCATCTCGTAGACATGCAGCAGGCAAAGAGTTTAATTAGAACTATGTCTGCACAACCAATGGCATATGACCCTAAGAAATCGCTTAAGAAATGGTATGATGATGTGATGGGTCGGGCAGCGATGGTCATAGTACCAACGTCAGAAGCCCGGGGTATTACTAATTGCCCAGTTCCAAAGGCATTACATGGCCAAGGATGGTTCACAACTTCGGACCCGTGTTACACAATTATTCATGCCGGTAAGCGTTGTCACGCTCTGTTTATGAGCCGCCACAAAAAGAATACGAGCGAATCCCAGTTGTTGGTACACTCATGTACTCCTGTGATGACGGGACTGGTAGTCAACTTGACTAACAAAATGGGTGATGGTGATTTCATCAAGGATGTGTACAGAATCCAGGAAATTTTCATAAAACTTAGCATTACACCACAAGCACCACAGCTTCAACCTATTCGCAGCATTCACATTCAACCGGAATCTCTGCACAAAGATAATAAAGGAGATTCCATTCATATTGGGAAACTGCATTTAATTGTGGTCGACTGTATGACTATCCAGCTCAGGGAAATCGAAGGAAGGACAATAATACAGAATATGACGGTAGGTTATATGGAGGATAGCACCAATTATGCGAAGCGAGGATTTCAGCATGTCAGATTCGACGTAGTAGATAGTAATGATTCTCATTTACCAGCCCTAACTAATAAGGTGATTTCATCTAGAGATGAATATTTTAGTTCTGCACCTTTTCAAGATGCAGATGAGACAGCAGCTTCAACTAATCCTAGTACCAGTTCCATGCACCAAGATCAGCCAGTGATAGGTCCGCATGTAAAACAACTCAAGCGAGACACGCAAATAAGCCGATTAGGTGGCTTATTTCCAACATTCAAGGGTGACCCCGACGTCAGGGCATGGTTGCAGAAATTCAACGAAGTGGCTAGAAATTTCAATATGTCAGCACAGGAGAAACTGCAAATGGTAGAACAGAAGCTGATAGGTCAAGCCATGGCATGGTATGGCGCACACAAGACTGAATTTGCAAATGAACTTGATCATGAGCTCATATCCAAGGATGTACTATCTACATGGGATAGGTTTCAAATGGCTATCATTGCTAGGTTTGGCCCCAGTAGATTACAGGCGAAAAATGCTAATCACGATCATGCATACCATAAGCCACCAGCACCAGCCTCAGCAACCACGACTGAGACGTTCACGATCAAGGAAACAAAATTAGCATACATGTTTCACATCAAGGTTAGTCCGGACTCCGTCCATTTCCAGTTAGCCAGTCATTTTGTCGCGATTTTAAACCCATGGAGTACTATTAAGAATCCAAAAACCAAGGATTATTACCAACTACTCCAATCAGAGATCAACGCTATTAGGGGTATTGAAGGTAAATGGCAGAAACACGTCGGGAATGTTATTAAGGCCTGTTCAACCCAAACACACCCATTGAAACATTTAACATACACGTTCACAATCCCGAGGATAGGTACTTTTGATGAGACCAGAGAAATCATAGCGCATTTTGAACCGGACGATCCATCTAATCCTCATTCACCTTATAGTCCAGAAGGCCGAGCAGCGGCGGAGGTAAACAAAATCCGTCAACACATAGGTCAGGGCGGAGCATACGCATTCCAGCTGACGGGCAGGTTGTTAGACAGATTCGTTGACATAACCAACGGGAATGAGCTGCGAGTGGGTAGCGACATCGACGTAATGTCACTACCGACGGATATTAATGCACTACAGGCTAGGGCATGGAATGACTTGATTGGTAAAGTCATATGCCAGTATAAGGAAATAAGGCCCCCAAACCAAATAAATGCATCTTATGCGCTAACCTTCGAGGGTATTCGGCCGAAACTCGCACACTTAGACCGGGTACCTACCAAGAAAACACAGGGAGGCACCGGGAAACAACAAGATCCAGAAATTAATCAACCGCAGAACCCAACGAAGGCTGACCTCAAGAAACCAGGCATGTGGATCGAAGCGGTACATGGCATGTTTCGAGGCATGGTAAACATGGCTCAACCCGATTTAGCAAAAACTATAGATAATAGCCAGCAAATTCCTTCGACTTCGACGAACCCCCAGCCATCAACGTCGACATCACAACCATCAACACCGTTGACTCCAAAGATAGTAGCGGAAATCGATATGAGGGCGCGGATGACCAGTGAAATCGCCAGATACACCTACAATACTAACAGGAAGGAAGGGGAGGAGTATATGTGTAAGTATAATTGGGAAAAATTTCAGCGGTCCAAGAAACCACCGGAACCCAAGAAATAAAATACTATTACCAGGAAACAGGGGAGGGGTGTAAATAGACATGAGTGACAAGTATACATAATACAAAATTTTTTTTCTCTTAGTAGTCATTTAGCATATAAAAATAAAAATTCAAATAAAAATGAAATATGAAGTTCCAGATAGTATACCATTAGTATGGGGATTATGAATTTAATCATGGTAATGGTGTGGTCTAATAGTTGTGTGGTGTTAGTATTTTTCTCCCATTCTAGGAAGGATTTTAAGGACTTCTCTGGAATGGGCGGAAAACGTGAGATCCCGGACAGTCGTGGAGCAGGAGATGGAAGGAAGGGAGCAAGGAATAGTATACGAAGAAGCCAGGATCCAACTTCAAAAACGAAGAAAGGCGGGGTCACAGCAGTTAAATTTTCTAGGAATGGCTCACGGTCATGGGTCATGCCGTTCTGCAATCCATATACTTAGGAGAAAGAGGGGAGATGTAGTGATTGTTGGGAACAATCTGTGGATGACTCGGAGATGGATGGGATGAAAATCACTATGGCCACAGTCAGGATCGGAGGTACAATTAAAACAAAGGTCAGTAGTACACAAATTTCCGTAACGACCATTTCTTTAAATCTTACTGGAGCCACGGCGGCGGCCATCCCATCCGTGCCCGGATCTCCGAAAAACGGTAGCGTAAGAAATTCATACCAGAATAATTCACATTAAAATATTGAATAAAACTTATCACATGAATTATGAAAGTTCTTGCAATTCTACCAATAGAATTATTCTATGAAACGGCGATGAGTACGTGATAGATATAATAACGTTACTCATGATGAGTGTCACATCAACAATTACATGCATCATACAAAAGTGAACATGCGGGATCAAATATGCAATTACATTGCAAATAATTTAGCATTGGTATTAGGGATGCTTGAGTACAACCTAGTTAGGAAAATATTATGTGAAATGAATTAGTGTATGTAAAAATTGGGTGTGGTGACGTCCCGTCACTGGGTCCTTTGGGGCTGAGCTGTACAAAATTAAATTAATTTGGTAGAGTTTGGTGTTTAATTATATTGCAGGCACATCCTTCCGAGGACAGTAATGATTTCATCATCCACGTTGACTCGGACGAAATGGATGAGTTAATGGCACAACTACCATTCCCGGGACCACCAGGACGTTTTCCACAGGGAAATATCGAGGAGGGAGAGATAGAGTCTGAAGGACAGGAGGAAACTAACCCTACCGAAATGGAAGTTACTAATAATAACAACATCATGGGGAAGCCACCAAACGCCACGACTCAATTGGAGGTTTTCCATATGGACACAGAAGAAGAGACTGGAGGCGACTCGGATTACGGTCATTGCAAAAATATTTTCGCCAAAGAATGGACTAATAATCCCAAGAGCCTGTTTCGTAAGAGGAAGATGGACAACCGACTTAATAATAAAAATCCACCAACTAATGACGGATCATCGGATGACGAAGCTCTCCCATTCCCCAGGCCCATCAAGCGAATTAAGAAAAGTAAGCCAGGACAAGTGAAACCGATGGAAATCGCCAAGCGAAGTTGTTAGTCACCTCGACAATACAAGTTCTAACACCGACCAAACCACCGCACTTAACTTCGTTACATACAAATTATAAAATTGATTTTTTTATATATTACAATTTCTTCGTTGTTACTAATTATGAGATAGAGACTGCACATAAATATTTTATGTTACGCTTATTTCCATAAATCTCAACGAGACCGTGATCTCCCTAAATGGATATTTTTTTATACCATGTTAATTATACATGCCCATGTACGTATGATGATGTACCTAATACCCTGTAAACGATCACAGTTCTATTTAGCTCCGTGTGTTTCATAGCTATTGAAGTAAAAATTTTATAAATTTACGAGTATGTTAGTTAGTAAAATAAAAATATATGAATGAATGTGAATTTCGTGTCAAGGAGGGGTTGTCTCTGACCAAGACAACGCCTCGTTGACACGGAATGTTTTAGCTCCAACAGGAGATTTGAGAAATTGAATGATGACGTGAATTATGTAATTCTAGGGGCCGCGGGGGAGGGTGCTCCATTGGGTAGTTTCGATATTGAGCTACCGAGCATTTTCCTCCAGAGTTTAGTTTGACGATTTTGGAAAAATAGTTTGGAAAGAAAGAAGGGGATGAGTCTAGGCGATATGTACGAGTATATTGCAAATTATGAGGGGGATTATAGAATAAATAAGTATATAAACATTAAATATGATATGAATACTTCATAATACTGCGAACTATAGAATTTGTAAAATATGCTGCAAAACAATTAATTATGGTCTCAAACTTATATGTACAAAAACATAAATTTATACAATTCTTATTTATCTGTACCAATAGCAATTGAACTCACGTATTTCCATTACATAATTACTGTTACTTTGGAGGATCACTCTTGTAAGACCGAATTGTTGATCCTGTGTTACACATAGCATTAGTTATTCACCTAGCCTTAACGAATTTTGGTGGATCGGCGATGACCGAGGCGGAGCGCTGTCCCCCCGGGACCTTTGGTCCCGGTCTTGCTCAGGGGAGCAAGAAACTAAGTTGGGAAGTATTTGTCACCAGAATTATTAGACAGCACTCTCCCTCTGTCATCGCCCTTCACATACGTGAACGACGGTGGTGGGAAGGAACGAAAAGAGGTTGACGGTTAAAACTTTCGACGACGTTTTGCCTAGGCATCAGACGAGAGGGGCGGCACTAGCAGAGAGTTGGTGGGAAATAGTCCAGGATAAAGGATTTAGGGAAGGAAAAGCCGTGCCATCTTGTCCATAATGCTAGAGCATTGAGAGTTGGAATTTTCAATTTCAGTAGTGAGAGTCTAGCCATCAAGACAAGAAGTAGTTAGCTAGCGGGAGGGACGGGACCAGAGCAGAGTAGTGCTAGTGCGACGTTTCTTTTCCTTTCTTTTATTTTTTTCTGTTTCCGAAAGAATCGGAATTTAATTTTAAAATTTCAAAGTAACAATCCAGACTAAATTACCAAAAAGTACAAATACCAGTACGCAAAGCGGACAGTCGTCATTCGGGTCAGATTCTTTTGCCACCAGTCGGGGATTTACGAATTACATCAAGGACTGTGTCCGAACCTTAGTTCTTTTCGCCATAGCCGTCGTCACCGGGTAATATATATAACAATAGTAAGTACATAATATTAGTGATAGTTGGATAACAATTTTAATTAATACTATATATATATATATATGTACATCAATATTTACCCGTATGATATTAATGTGTGCCATAACTACATATCATAAGATGCCGAACTTAGTTGTGTAAAATCGTATGTGAGTTTATATGTGTAAGAGTGCATATTATGAGGAAATTTATAAGTATGGAGAAATGCAATGCTAATAATAATAACACAAGACCTAGGCAGCAGAATTCAAAGTGCCGTGCATATTTTATTATTACCGTATAAATATTCTTGCATCCGCGGTAAGAATTATTTATAATAAGTACATCGCATAAAAGTGGCAAATAGGGAAGGTACCTACCTTTTACACTTTATAAAAATTAAATAATAATTTATGAACCGGACATTTTGACTCGAAAATTATCTGCAAAGTCAAAAGGGGCGCAAAATTCGAGAACCCATTATCTGTTTTCATTGTGCATTTGAGTAGGTAGGTTCCATTTTAACTCGAATCAGAGGTACAAGGGGATACCTTCTATTTGTTAATGGAACTTCGGAAACTCCATTATCAAATGCAGGTAGATAACAAACTTTACAGTTACCAAGGGGGCAATGGGAATATGTAGGAATGTGAATTAAAGTGCTCTACTGTGTTAAAATGAATCTTTCCAGTCGTCCACGATTAGATTCAAATAATAATATGTAAAACCACAAACAAAAAACAGCTCAAAATAGTGTGACCTGAGTACTGCACACACCATTTGTTTATACACAAGACCAAAGGCCCCTTAAAAATCTGGTCCGGTTTATTATCACTTTTAATTTTTTTGGCTTTAGCTTCTTTTTTTTGCTTAGGGATTTAGTCGGTTTAATGAGAATAAGAACTTGAAAAATTTACATAAAAATGTAAGACTTAAATCTACAGAATGTAAAGTATTTTAAGCCGTAGGTAATTTTCTACTGTCAGTAATGACATGACGACTTACACAGTGTACGACAGCAGCAGCGGCGGATACTGGATTTTGTCACGGGTCAATCCTGTAACTCCGTCCTGACAGGGCCTGACATTATTTATGGGCGATCCCATAATCACGTGTGGTTCACATTCACAGTCACATCCTGAGTATGTATTAATTGGATTTAATAATTTCTTGACCATTTTGACGTTCGCTTTCCATAACTATATGACTTTGAATTATTATTTTGGCTGGTTTAAAAAGCTTTGACAAATACATGTCCGTAGTGTGAATGACTGACTACGTATATAAAATCCACTCGAGCACTGGAAACTGGAAAGTGGAAAGAATGTCACCCCTTCCTTTTGTCTCTTTGTGGCTTCCGCACACGACTTCATTCAAGTGGGAAATCTAATGCATGCAGTATTTCGTCTGTGAAGAATCAAAAAGAGTAAAAAGACCCATATCCAGTTTTATTAGCTAAATACAAAATGCACTATCTACAAAATAATTATAATCATAAAAGGTTGAAAATAGAGAATTTTGTAATTTTTCGAAACATGTAAATAGAAAAATTTATACACTTTTTAAAAAACATGTAAATAGAACAATTTATACACTTTTTAAAAAACATGTAAATAGAATGATTTACACTTTTTTAAAATATGAGAATAGAATAATTTACACTTATTTAAAATATGTAAATAGAACAATTTAAACTTTTTTAAAACATGTAAATAGGACTTTTTTGCAAGTTTTAAAAACTTGTACTGAAAATTTTACATACTTATCTAATTTAGTGTATTTTGACATACAAAGCTCACTTTGATTCTAGCTAAAATTGGATATGGGTCATTGGATGGTCATGTCATGGACTCTTCACTCACGATTTGTGTAGTTGGCTATAGTTATATAGTACACACTTTTATGGCCTGCATAGCCTATTGATTTTGATTATTCAGTATTTAAACACGAATCTTAATTGTAAATATTATTGTAATTTACACAAGAGTCTTCGTATTCTGTACGGTATATGTACCGAATTCAAAGTGCTAGAAAACATCACATAGGTATATGGCGTTATTTGTGTAATTGTGCGTAGGAAATTATGTAACCAGTCCTGGTGGGTGATGTCGCTCTGTCTTATGTTGTATGTGGGGCTTCTTTCCTCTTTTATGTGAACCGTGGCCGTCAGTCAGTGTCAATTTAAGTACACGTATGGTGACTGTGACACTGGTCAGAAGGGCGACATATTATGTAATGGGTTGTCGCATTAATTAAATGGGATTAATAATGTCAGGATTTCGGAAGCTGCTCAAATATTTGTGTGTTAATTGTTCATGTACTTAAAAGATAGACCAGTTTTGAAAATATTGTAGTTTCTTCGTAGACACGTGGCACTCTTTGACATTACTTTGGATTTTTCGATGTATTCATTTGTTACCATTCATTCTGATTCGGATATGTAGAAATAATAAAACAACCTTCTAAATCCAATGTATCCTACTTTTGCGCAGGTACGCGTGCTTACGCATCTCATCAAATATTCAGTGTAAAATGTACAGTTGCATTTCCTTATATGGTCCACGTGCCAAAGGATTCGGATTTGAATTTTAGTTGCTGGCCTTTGACTTGGAATAAAAATCTGCCTATGCGTGGGAGTGCAAATTGAAAGTACATATAATTATCACACATTAATTAAATTTGGGTGCAAGAGGTGCAAACGATTATGATGGTGGTACGATATCATATCCTACTACGTTTTTTAACTGTATCATATAGTTTGTAAGGTAGCCGTAGTTTTCCTTGCTGTGGCCGTAGCTGTTAATTCATGCATATTATAATTTATGCTAATTAATGAAAGGGTTTGGATTCCAACTGACGCATCGTCTGACACGAAACATTTATGTACCGTAAATACTGAAATAGACAACCGGGTGTATAATAAATTTTTTAGAGCTTCAGCCTTATTTCAGATCGGGCCCTCACTCGAGTATTTACTGTACATCGGTGTCGGTACTTTTTTAATAAATTTACTTGTATTACAATTTTCTTCCAGTATATACTTCCAAGTAAAAAAGGCAGTCTGAGCTCATGGAGTACTATAGAGTATGGAGTATGGAGCCATGGAGCGTGTGCCCTGCATGTAAAATAAGTTCAAATGACCCGTGAGAATTTCTGTTGATAGTAAAAATGTCAAACGGCCAACGCAGCAGGCACAAAAGCGAATTGAAAACTTATCGAAGGGCTCATAGGCTTGTGAATTAAATTTAAATTAATACTGTGAGTATAACGTAGTAAATACATGTAACGTGTCCAGATGCTTAAATGCGTAATATATATATGATATCGTCTGTGAAGAAGCAAAATGGCCCATATCCATTTTTAGTCTCAAACAAAATGAACTATCTACAGAATAAATTTATTAACACGTTCATGAAAGCATGTAAATAGAACCTTGTGCATTTTTCCGAAAGCAAGTAAATAGAATAATTTGCAATTTTCAAAAAACGTGTAAATAGGACATTTTGATCTTTTCAAAAAACAGGTAAATAGAATGTTTTGCGCTTTCCAAAAAACATGTAAATAGGAAATTTTGCACTTTTGAAAAACATGAAAAATAGGACATTTTGAACTTTTCAAAAATGTAAATAGGACATTGCTACTTTCTTAAAAACATGTAAATAGAACAATTTGCTCATTTTAGAAACTCGTGCTTAGCATTGTATGCATGTATCTTATTTATTTGAACTGTATTTTATTGACATAGCTCATTTTAATTGTAGAATAAATTTGGAAATGGGTCATTTTGGTTCTTCATAGACGACATGCAATTAAAAATATTTAGAATATAGATATAGGTATCGCCAGTGAAGAATCCAAATAGCTCAATTCTACCGAATTGAAGCTACAATCAACATAAAAAGGTTTAAAAAAAATAAGCGACATAGATGCTTAAAATGGGAATAAAATTGTTTTAAAAATTGCAAAATATTCTATTTACAAGTTATTAGAATTTGTAAACTGCTCTATATTCGCATGCTGTTTTCAAGACCATGGTATTTTAATATGCACTTTTAATATGCATTTTTAAAGCTAAAAGTGTTTGTAATTGTATGGTTTTAAAAAAATCAAAACGAAGAATTACGTATTTTTAAATGAGTAAAATGCTTTATTTGAATGTTTTTTAAAAGTGCAAAATATTTTATTTACTTGTGTTTGGAAAATATGCAAAATTTTCTATATATTTGCGTTTTTAAGGAAAAATACAGAATTTTCTATTCACTCGATTTTTGGATTATGCTATATCTACTATTACTTTGTAGATAAAGCATTTTGTTTTGAGACAAAAATGGATTTGGGTAATTTTGATTCTTCACATGATATGTACTATTATGCATCTGTCTTTGAAACTATAGCATAAATTATGCCTTTTGTACCACAACATGGTTACATAGTAATTGCCCTGTTGTGTGATGCGATGTGATAATGTAATTATTGCACCTGCTTTTTTTCTGTTTAATAGTTTCCGGTGGCCGTTTGTCCCAGTCCTACTTTATCATTGCTGTCGTTTCTTTTAGTTCAATGCCGTATTCAGTCATTCAGTAAAACAAAGCAAGACAGATAAAAGTTTACAATACAAATTGAATGATTGTCGCAGTACTATTAGTATGTGATGAATTGGATAGTACAGAACTGAAAAATCTCAAAATTTTTCTCACTCAACTGACAAATCCACTGAAAAGAGAGCCAGTCCAGACGTCTCATTGTATGTATGTATACTGCACTGGAGATTTTGTGGTTTTGTTATGGTATGTCTTACTAGTTAGTCAGCCCACGCCGTCAGAATAGCTCACTTACTGTGTCGGAATGTGTTGTCTGTTGGATTTGGACTTGGATTTGGGCTATTGAAGCACTTCCGGTTTCCTTTTCCATTCTTTTCAAGTCACAAATAATATGAAGGTGGGCGATTGGACTACAACCTAAAGCATTAAATTTCTTCCCATGGGAATCAGCTCACTGGCACTGCACTGTGTGCAGCAGGTGGTCTCCCTCGGATTTCGATTTCGACTACATCAAAGATTGGGGAACATGAAAATGTAAATGAGTACTAACGGTTAACGAGACGTTGCCTTTTGTTTAACAATAGTGGAGCGTTACTTTCTTGTGAGAGACCTCAAGGGCAAAAATAAAAATAAAGCTAGAAGTAGAATGTCATGCCTGGGCTGTCATCAGATCAGGAAAATTGAGGCAATTATTGTTTTTCGTTACATTTCAAGCGGTTTTAAGCTACTTAATTGAAAATTGATTTTTTTAAAATTAGAAATGTTCTGAATACGTGATTTGTAAACTAAAAAAGTTTTAATTACATGGTTTAAAAAAACAAAATGCCTATATAGTAGAAAAAAAAAAATAAGACACGTTTATACAGATACAAGAGAAAGGAAAATTTATTATTTTATTCAGAGCTGTACAATTATTTTTTATTGTAGTTGTAATGTTTAATATTAAAAATTACAGAGAAAATTATACTTTGTTTTATTAATTCATGTTTGTACTAATTATAATACCAATAACTATTCGTAATATTTACTCATTTTATTTTATACTAATTTATATCTGCACAATACATAAAAAAATAGCTGCAAGCAAAATCCGAAAATAATTTAGTTAGATTTTATTGATAATCACAAAAATTACTATTTTCATCAATGAAAAATTTTGAAAATCAAACACGTTGCAAGTTAAGGCTCACGCTTAATTGAGGCAAAAAAATAGTTGTGCGTTGTACTTATTAAATAAGAGAAAATTATTCGTAGTGTTATGACGTGATTTACATACGTCATAATAAGTAGTACGTATGAGTGATGATACATAGGATATGAATAATATAAACATGTAAACATGTAACGAGTAAGCGAGCTGTGCTTCGTGTTGTACACGGAGGCACTCGGCAGTGTAAATTGTAGAGTCAACCATAGAAGTCTAACTTCTAACTACTGTGCCTCTCATGGCCACAGCGAGTACCAACCAACCAACCTATCTATAGAATAAACCAAGTACCATCAAACCAACTATACGATTAAGCTACTGCACTGCTTTATTACAGACTCATACTCATTACTCATTCACCCCATAAAAGCAGACAAGTGCGTACTTAACACTGGTGGAGGTGCGGGGTAAGGTTTATAAAGCAATGATAGAAAATAATATGCGGCTGAAACCTTCAAAGTGTAGGTTAGGCCACAAAGAAATAGAAATACTTGGATTTTTGATAGATGAAAACGGACGAAGACCAAATCCAGAGCTAGTAGATCCAATACGGAAAATCAGGCCCCCGACTAAAGTCAAGTCATTACAATCCTTCATGGGAAGCATAAATTTTTACTCAACTTTTATACCCAACTTAGCAGCTATCGCCAAACCATTGAACCACCTCCTATGCAAAAACGTCCCCTGGCAGTGGACACGAGAGTGTCAAGAAGCTTTCGAAAAATTAAAATTAGCTTTAACTACAGCCCCTATACAGGCCCACTATGATCCTACCCTACCAACAACTCTACGCACGGATGCGTCGACCCGAGGTTTAGGTGCTACACTTTTTCAAACCCACATTGTCAACGGCAAACCCACGTCGCTTGTATAAGCAAGGCCCTCACACCTGCTATGCGGAACTATCAAGTTCCTATTCTAGAGATGGAAGGTATTTGTTGGGCTTTAAGAAGGTTATCCCATTTTTTGAAAGGCATACCGATAAACATTGAAACGGATAATTCCACGCTACCCTCGCTATTAACATCGAAAAAAGTACCCATAAGCCCCAAGTTATTTCGGCAAGCAATGATTTTAGCAGAATTCGACATATTAAACTTAAGACATTTAGCCGGAAAGCTAAATTTTCTTCCCGACTTGCTATCAAGAGCAAGCACAACCGAACTAGATTTGTCCATCTGGACAATTAACACGTCGGCCACGGATCCGCAGTTCCGGGCCCAACAACTTAAGGATCCTAAATTAGCTGATATCATGCATCAAATTGAGACAACTCCAAGTTTGCATTCAGAAAATTACCTACTGATTAACGGTATACTATATGTCAGAAATTCCGACCCGATGGGACCAAGAGTGTTAACGGTAATACCTAATGCACTCAGAAATCATATGTTAAAAAACCTACACTCAGCCGTAACAGGAGGAGGGCACTTAGGAGTGCGAAAAACTTTACACAAAATCAAACAACGGGCGTACTGGCCCAAGATGAGGACTGACGTTAAGAAGTATGTCAGGGAGTGCGAGCCATGCCAGACTTCCAAAGTCCAACGCATGAAACCCGTTGGGTTTTTCAAAGATATTGAAATACCCATGAAAATTTTTGAACGGGTGCAAATTGATTTTGCTGGCCCGTTCTCCAAATCAACAACAGGAAATCGGTACATACTCACAGCAGTATGTTATGTATCTAAATACTTAATATGTATGGCAGTCCCAGACTGCAACGCCTCCACAACCACCGAATTTATTATGAGAAATATAGTGTACAGATTCGGAGTACCCCAAATTATTCAAACAGACAATGGCGGGTCATTTATAAATGGAACCTTATTAGAGTTGAACCAAATTCTCGGCACTACACATCTAACGTCTAGCCCGTATATGGCAAGGACAAACGGGGCCGTTGAGGCCACTCACGATGTCATTCTAGAGATGGTTCGATGTTATATTACTACCAACCCGCGGGATTGGGATAAATCACTTGACGCTATAACTTTTTCACTCAATACCTCAGTACATTCCACTACCAATCACACCCCATATTTCATGCTCTATGGAGAAGAGGCCACACTTCCCGTGGATACCGAACTGCCAAACTTAGCCGAAACTGTAACTATCGACACACACCAACGTTCTCGAGACGCAAGAGACATGGCACGCCTAGCAATCGCGAATGCTAGAGCCGCATGGGCAAAGCGATTCAATCTCACGAGACGGGAGTCCACGTTTGAAGTGGGTGATCTCGTACTGTTACGAAATAAACAACGGGAGAAAGGAACCTCCAAGAAACTATTACCTATTTACCGAGGCCGGTTTATTACCATCGAAGATATAGGGAAAAACGTCTTCAAACTAGAGGGCCGATCGAAGAACAAACTAATTCAGTTCAACGTAAACGCAGAATTGTTACGGCCTTTCTATGTGAGAAGGGGAGTATTTATTCCTCCTAGCAAGCCCACTGTCCGCTCACCCGATATGAGTCAGGACAGACCAAACCCTACCGACGAGGAGGCTACCATAACAGGACCACCCCACACGCCTACAGAGTTAGGCCCGTCCTGGATTCAAGACTTAGGACCTCCTAAACTTACACCTCCAGCGCCTATACCGTCACTGTTTTCCTACCACTTAGGTTTACCACCAACTTTGTCTCCGGAAAACTCAACTAATCTGATGAGCCACCAATTCGATGCTCAACTAAATCAACCAAAACGTAAACCAGGGAGACCCAAGGGCTCCCGAAATCATAATTTACTAGATACTTTAACCGACTCTAATATTTTGAATAAGGACAATATTCGTCAGCTCCGTAATCGAACTTGTGGCTAGGCCATAACTATTACTTAAATTTTTGAAATTTTCTTTTTTCAATAAGTACACATTAGCAGTGAAATCAAGCTGACAGTAAGTGCTACTTTGTACTTATTATCCGGGGCAGCGACCCAACCACACTAACAAGTATGCCAAAGGGCCTGCTAGGTCTCTAGGGCTAGGCACTGTAGGGCCGAACCTCATCCCCTAAATGACAAGTTTCGTGACAATTCGAAAACGTCGGCCCCATAAACAGGGAATAGACTAGCCGAGCAAGGCTAGGTGTGCGTGCGGAAGGTTAGCCTTTTTCGCGCAAACTGCTTGACTCGATAACCCACTCTAATTTGTTTAAATCGTAATCTCTTTATAAGAAATTTTAATCGACACGGAACTTAACGACATTGTCCTCATTTGGTCTATTTATCACATAATTGGATAGTTTGTTTATTGAAACTTTTTCACAAAAATCACTAATCTAATTTTATCTGTTAATCTTGTAATAACTTTGATGTGAGTGCTGAACTACTATAATTTTTGAAATTTACAACAAGCTCGGACAGAGCGTCATTGCTCAACAACAACCGTCAAATTTATTTACATGATCTATAATATTCTTTTAGTCTTCATTACTTTTCCTTTCTCACGTCCATTTTTAGTAAAATATTTTCAATTATAGTAGCTCGGAACAAGCATACTACCTGTTTTTACAATATACATTATAGAAATTTTAAGCAGCGACCAGCTACCTACCTATAGGCTAAGCCTTTTTGAAATCACTAATTTATCTTTAAGTTTTGAATGTGGCCTAGTGTAACTCAGTCTCGGCTAGGTGCCCACTCGCCCAGCCAAGTACTGACCCGTCTAATGGGACCAGGCACCACAATTCAGGTTTTTGCTACGATATATGTATAGGGATAAAAAAGAAATTCGGGATTAATTTGTCAAAATATTTTGAAATCATCAATAATACGTAATATAAATCATGGAATATGTGAATTTGCTAATATGTGTAATTTTTGTTATTTTAGTCTACTTACAAGTGCTGTTTTCGTTCTTGACGGGCTGAAACAGGCAATCAACACTTCCAAAACGGAATACATTGATTAATTTATTGAATTTATTTATAGTTCACTTATGTACATTTTATTATAGGCGTAAACAGATTTTTAATTTGGTATAAATCACAGTAGTCTCTGTACCTGTGTAATTGGCGGTATTTTAAGTAATTCCCCGCCTGATGTCGGTTGTCGGGTCTGGCCACCCTGCCCGCCGTCCTCTCAGGTCAGGTCTGAAAAACGAAATCAAAACTCCACGGAGAACAGATTTTATTAAAATATTGTATTTATAATTTAATTGGAATTAATTTTAATTATAATTAGTTAATTATAGTATGTAATTCGGTTGAATGTTCATTTAATTAGGATTCGAATGATATATTGCATGGACCTATTGGTCAATTAAAAACCCGCCGCGGGAAATCCAGGAAGCCCGGGTGAGTTTGGGATACCCGCTCGGATCCCAACACGGACGTCTTGCTGCTGTATGAATCCATTGTCATCCCACTCGCGAACTAAAACCAACAAAAATCCACAAAACACAAGCAATAACTATATTTACAGATAATTGTAGTCAAAACGTCTATTTTTAGTTAAATATCTTTAACACTTTAATTGCAATCGTTTCACTAATACTAGTATCAGATAGAGTAAGTAATTACGAATTTTTTGATATATTACTCACCTTTGTACGTTGGAAAATCACTTCAGAATTGGAATTATAAGTTAAATATTTTGAGAGCACAAGTGAATAGGAAATAATGAAATTATAAAATGAAAATAATGTATGGAATATATGCAATGTGAATGTCAATGTTAAATTATGTGGACGAGCGATGGAGGAGAAATCGAGTCGAATCAGCTCTATTTTTCTTTCCACGTCGCCACACTATAGTGTAGTTAGTCAGTACCATAGGTTAACATTATGCATATGTACGTCGCTCCTCAGAAGGAAGAGGTGGTGTGTTATGACGTGATTTACATACGTCATAATAAGTAGTACGTATGAGTGATGATACATAGGATATGAATAATATAAACATGTAAACATGTAACGAGTAAGCGAGCTGTGCTTCGTGTTGTACACGGAGGCACTCGGCAGTGTAAATTGTAGAGTCAACCATAGAAGTCTAACTTCTAACTACTGTGCCTCTCATGGCCACAGCGAGTACCAACCAACCAACCTATCTATAGAATAAACCAAGTACCATCAAACCAACTATACGATTAAGCTACTGCACTGCTTTATTACAGACTCATACTCATTACTCATTCACCCCATAAAAGCAGACAAGTGCGTACTTAACAGTAGCACTGAAATGCAAGTATTGTAAATCCTCTAAGAGAACGACGGGCTTGGTAACAAAACTTAGAGGTTTACCTCTGCGTTTTATTATAGACCCAAGTTACAGCAAGAAATGTTATGTGATGAAAGTGAATGTTTCCAGTCATACGTAATGTATCTGGGAGTGACCAGGCCTTTGATATTTTTTCGCTAAATAGGTCAGAAGTTATGGTGATGTAAATGAAGGAAACCGGGAAGTGTCCCTATTCTATCGGGACAGCCATTTTCAGCTTTTAATTAATTTCATGAGAATTACGTGACCCCTGGAGGTCAACTAAAGTTTACATATACATACTAACTAGTTAACATATTTAAAAATAATTATCTCGTCCCAGTAGCTCCGTGTGGGGGGGGGAGTAACCCACGAAAAACATTGTGTCCCTATTCTATCGGGACACACTGTAGCTAAAAATGCTTCTTCACTGACAAAGCTCGGCATTTACTTCGGGCCCGCGGTCGAAATATCCGTTGGGTTTTAGATGCTGAGCTTTAGCTCATAAGCATATTGAAATGGCTTTGTCTGTCCGCCTGTCTGTCTGTCTGTCTGCTTGTTGTTTATTAAATGGTCCTTAAATGACGTCACCAAAATTTTTATTCTCTTATAGGGATGATTCATCAATGACGTTACTCGAATTACAATGCTTACATTAGGATAGTCCATAAATGACGTCGTCCAAATTATCATTCTTTTTTCGGATGTTCCATAAATGACTTCGCCTAAATTTCTATTCTCTTATAGCGATGTTCCATCAATGACGTTACCCAAATTACAATTATTGTTGCACTAAAATAGTCCATAAATGACGTCACCCAAGTCAATTTATTATTAGGATAGTCCATAAATTAAGTCGCCCAAATCATTACTGTTGATAATGTTTTCGAAAAAAAGTTACGAAATATCAATTTAGAACTAGCTGCCGCTGATCATAAAATATGAATATCTTCTAGATTATTCTAGATCGTCACTACAATAAGGACATCATTTATTAAATCTAATATTCCCTGAAAGCTCAGCATCTACTTCCAGCCCACGGTGGACAAATCCGGCGCTTCGCGCCGGATTTTTTGGTTTTATTTTACGCATTAATTTTAGACAGATTCGACCTGATGATAAAGGCAAAATGTGTCACGTGTCCTAAAGGGAATTATTCCAATAAATGAAGTTGGCACATACTTTATACTTCAGATCCTTGTAAAGCTTCGTGAACAAGTTAATTAATCTTACTATAGTTGGGCACCTATATCTATACCTATTTAGCTAAGCTTCCGAACTATGTGTCTGCAGAGTGCAAAGTTGCAAAGTACTTTAAACAGCACTGTGAATGAGGGAAGAAAGATAGCTCACAAGTCAGTACAATGAGCACTGAACTGTAAAGAATATGTTTTTTTTTAAAATAGTTCAAAGCATAATTATGTCTTTACGCCATACATCGGTCACAAAACATATGCACAACATTAGAAATTTTACAGATGCAAGGTGTGCCATGCCGGGGTTATCTTTTAGCGTAGTAATAGAACATTTTTGATTTTGGCGTCGTTCCCATGCATTGAGCTTGATTTATTCCTGGAACAGTTAAATGCTTTGATTCTTTGATTAGTTAAATTTAAACATCTAAAATGCTCGCAATATCTATATGTAAAATTTCCAGGGAGTCACCTTTTGTTTCGTTCAGTTTTATCCTCTGCCAGCTCAGTGCCGACGCCGACCCAGCTTATGTCCTCGTGCAAAATGTTGTACTGAAGATTTTGATTCACATTCAAGGTTAAATTAATAAATGCAATAGAACGCGCACAATTAAATATGATGTAGCTCTCAAGTGGCATTCAATGATGATTGGCAGTTATTGCAGTTGACAATGTAATTATAGAATGGTGTAGTAAATATTATACCTATTAAATGTCCAGACCTACCAGTAGTGAATATCTATGCTTAAGTAGGTAGGTACTTTATCTCAAATTTTATAATTGAGAATTATTTGATAATATTTTTAGCTACATGAAAGATCTCTTTCGGCATGGCAGTATGCCACTTACCACACTACGGTCAACTCAGTCAACAGTTCAATAGAATATAGTTGCTGCTTGCTAATAGTAACTATATAAAGAAGATCAAGGGTGACACCCCACTGTCATTTACTAGTCAGCTGACACCACACAGTTACTGTAGTAATTAGTAAAGCATTGTGGAATTATTAGAGCACAAGTTTTAAGTCTCGAGTTTGGTTGTTTTGATTGGAGGTAATTAAACTGTAATTTATTTAAGAATATTATATACTAGTAAGTAGGAACTATAGTACCTAATTTAATTTTCGTTTCTTTTGCCCTGACAGACACAAGAATATTTCAACACCAACAATCCAGTTCTAATTATTAGTTCTTCAAAAAGATAATGGTAACCATGGAATCACTCAATAATAATGACGCAACGCCAAAATTATTGCCAACCGTACCGCAGTCCTTGGAGGAAGTGACCCCAACTTGGCTATCATCCGTCTTATCCAAAAATGTCAGTCCAAGTAATTTTCGAGTGGTAGGGAACGTTCAAGAAGACAATGGCTTTTTAAGTCAAATCCTTCGTATTTCCTGTGAAATGATGCAAGAAGGTGAAAGGGAATCTAAAAAAGAAGCAAATTTTATTATCAAACTATTACCATTGGCTGGTCAAAAGAAATTAATTGGAGAGGCTCGTCAGCTTATGATTGCTGAAAGCTTTGATATGACAGAAATACAATTTTACGAAATCGTTCAACGTGACCTTGTCAAAGAATTGGAAGAACTCTCAGTCCACTTATGTCCTTATCACTGCTCCTTCGTCATTGAAGAACCACGACGGGATTCCATTATTGTCTTGGAGGATTTGAAACCCCAGGGATATTACACTCTCAATTTTGGACAGAAAGTCTCCATGTCACGAATCGAGGAGAGTGTCCGATTTATGGCCAAGTTTCATTACGCTGGCTCTGCTATTGCGTTCAAAAGGAAGACAACGCTTAGTACGCTCTACCCATTTCTTCAAGGAATACCCGATGAAATTGCATCAATTGAAGATTCCTTTGTCACCACAATGTGTATGGGTACTATGGATAAACTGGATGGTTTCCTCGCGAGCCAAAACTGTCCTTCCGAGATGAGGGATGACTATAAAAAAGTTCTTCCAGCTAAATTAAATATTGCCAATAATATTTACACCGAAATGCTAAAATACCCTAGTATGATCCACGGTGACCTTTGGTCGAATAATATTCTATTTAATGATAATTCTGATTTAAATTTAAAAGTTATCGATTGGCAAATGTTGGCTCTTGGCGATGCAGCCTGTGATATTGCTGTGCTCATTGTCTCCATGTTACCCGCAGAGGAATTGCATCGAGCTAATGTTGAGAGACTTCTGACACTCTATTTGGATACTTTCGAAGAGTACTGCACAAAGCATGAGCTCCAGGATCTGCTTACTCGGAGTAGGGAGGAATTTTCAAATTTCTTTTTTACGTATGCCATGGCTTACTTATATATTTGGTTTAATTACTCGAGGTATCCATTTAGTGTGGACTTGCCCAAGTTGGTCAATGTTTTTAAATTTTTACACACAGATATTAACATCGTTCCCTTCCTCCTGTCTTTGAGTTCTTGAGTGACACTAAATTTATAGAATTTTGGTTGTACGCTATGTATAATTCCGTTGATTGGAGTTTTTTAAATTGACTTAGCTTTATTAGACATTGACATAAGCGTGCTTTCATTTTAAGGTGAAAATACACAATGACTAAAAAACTCATATGGTAATAGGTACACGTGGGTAGTAGTAGCCTTCTGCAATATAATTTTAAATAACCGTATATTATTATGATGACTTAATTGAATCGTCTATGAAGAACCAAAATGACACATTTCCAATTTATGCTAGAATTAAAATGAGCTATGACAAAAAAATACAGTAAATAAGATAAATGCTTAAAATGCTAATCACGAGTTTCTAAAATGAGCAAATTGTTCTATTTACATGTTTTTGAAAAGGTCAAAATGTTCTAATTTAGTGTTTTTTTAAAGTGCAAAATATCCTGTTTACATTTTTTTTTTAAGTTAAAAATATTCTATTTACATGTTTTTGAAAAGTGCAAAATATTTCATTTATTTGTTTTCTGACAAATGCACAAGGTTCTATTTACATACTTTCATAAACATGTTATTTTAATCTTTTCTGTAGATAGTGCATTTTGTTTTTGACTAAAAATGGATATGGGTCATTTTGGTTCTTCACAGACAATAGTATGCATTGTGGTGCTGGAATTAAATTATTGTGGTTTTTAATTATTCATTTGTTTTAACCAATATCACAATTATACAGCAATAATGTATTTTAGTATTTTTAATTCGAAAAAATTGAGTTGACGAATAACGCAATTAAGAAATTACCTAAGCGCATTATAAACAATAATATTAATAAGGACCAAAGTATATTTAATCAATGGGCACAACTGACACGTACGATTAATGTCAACTTGGCTAAATTTTAAGGGTACTGTATAAATGAATATTCTTATAAGTAATACCTTTAAATAAATAAAAGCATGGGTGAAAAATTAAAAGTACATTATGAACTTTCTCTTTTAATAACTTGTGTTTACTGAAAGTTTTTCAAAACGCTACCACATTTACAAGACCTTACCCTATCTATCTCATTGAATGTATTTTTATTTGACATAGATCATTTTGATACTATAGCTTAATTATTGGATGTGGTCCGATTGGTTTTTTTATTTTTGATATGCACATAATATTAAGGAACATACTTTACTGCATCTCATATTACGCATGTAAACGAGAGATAATTATATATTTACTGCTTTCTCTGGCATGCACCGGATCCAACCCTATAAACATTTTTGGTTACCACGTCGTCGGTGGATGGTTACAGTCTAACGTCCTGCCGTTATGCGTACGTGCCTAACCAACGTGCTGGTAACGTGTGAAATGTCCGCGACTTCTACGTTGTCAGGACGTTACTTTGTAACGATACCACGACGTCGAGGTTGAACCTTTCACACACGTCTACCCCTAACGTTCCACAAACCTTATGATATGCCAGTATGCCGACTACGCTACAGATTCCTATTCTAGTTTCATTGATGACTAAATATGACAGTTATTGTACAATAATTTATGTTCACAAAATATTGTTTTTATTCAGTTTAGAATAGGATGGCCGTTCACCACACTAGCATAATTAACATGAACTAACAAAAAGTATTATGTATCTCCATGTTTTTCACTAATAACAGAACTTTATAATTGTGTATTTTCCAAACTAGATGTCCAAAATGAACTACCCTATTTGAAACAGTAGTTATATTTATTTACACACACACAAATATATGTATATATACAGTTTATTCCTTGATAATGATAATAAACTAAAACAAGAAGCTCAATAGTGTAATCTAAAGTGTGGACCAGTACAGACCAAAACGAGTTATTTATGTTACGACTACGCTGCACTGCTGTACAGCAGAATAAAATATCCAGTAGCCAGACGAGGAAAATTAAATCTTAACTATTTGAAAAGTGATTGGTGTGAATAGAAGCACTGAGAAATGGTTTGTTAAGTGACGGGCAACCGGTAATGGTAATGCTCTACTATAAATACTGACAAACTGTCGCCCACACTTTGACCTTGGTTTCACAAGGAAAGTTAACAATTGCTAGTCCTAAAGGACTCCGCTTTCAGATTTTACGATTGTTAAAGTTGAAAGCGAAAACCTTAGGACTAACAATTGTTAACTTTTATAGTGAAATCAAGGTCTTACACGTAACTCTTAATTAAATCTTAAAACTGCACAAATTCAATCTTTAAAAAGTCGAAGAATCAGAAGCTGATTAAGTTTCAACTCCTCGTGGCCTAATACAACTTGAGATATTGCGCCTTTAGTACTTGAGTGTAGGAACCGTTTGGCAAAAGTTCCTCATAGGCGGCGCATGGCTGTAACGTGTAAGTACGTTACGGGAACGTCGTGTTGTCGTCGCGAACAAACGAAGCGAAAAGGTGCACGCCCCTACAGTTGTAGATAACACGCATGCGTCGAGATCGTCAAAACGCGACGTTGCTGGATGGTTACACACACGTTAAAAAAGTAACGTGAAACAATAACCATACACAACGGTTGTGCTGACGTTCAATTTTGGACGTTAAGATATAGTAGTTTCACTGACGTGTAACCGACGGCAAATTATAACTACAAATTTTAGCTTCGTTAGCACAACGTTACTGACGTCGAAAACCAAAATGCAACGTCGGTGCAACCAACGACTGTTTATAGGGAAATGAATGAGGTACTACATGTGAGTACTAATAAAATTATACCGTATATAAGTCCTATGAAGTCATATGGTCTAAAAATTCATTCAAATCCATTTGTTCAAGCAGGATAGGTTTATATACGAGTTTAAAAGAATTATGCAGTGAATACTTCACTGCTTACAGCAAATGCAGTTTAAAACTATTCTTGAGATATTTGAAGGGTCAATGATCAGTACAGAGTGAGAAAATAAATACTATTAACAGAATGGCTAAACCACGGTCTGGTTTAAACTTACTTAGCACAAATTTAATTACCTACCAGGGATGCACATACGGTAACAGACAATCGCGGATAGTACTCACAGAAAGCTCAGCAACTACTCTGGGCCCGCGAAGGACAAATCAGGGTCAAGACACCGGAGATTTACGCGTGCCATCACATATGGCGATCGTGCATACAGAGCCCAAGCAGAACTCAACATCTGAATACAATCATATCTACATATATACCATAATGGTATAAGTAGAATGTTAGAAGTTAACTGATTTTGAGAATGCCCCGGCGCAAGGTGTCCATACAATTTAATTTCCCACTAACCAAGTACAAAAGGCAGGGGTTGAACACCGATTCTACGACTCTGGGTCGAAACGACATTTTGCCGTACGACATTGCGTCGACGACATTGAAGAGCAAACGACAGTAAGTCGACAGACATTTCGTAGTACACTCTTCGTCGACAGACATCTCGTTGAAAGACATTACGTTTAATTCGCTAAGACGGAGACAATGAGTCGATAATATCTTCCAACGATATATTATTTTGGTTTACTGATTAGGTCTCAAGCATTATGATTTTCAAAAATGCCAGCCTTGTTCAGCATTATGATGAACATTTTAATGTAGTATACAGATAGGGCTTGCAAAAGTCTTGACTTCAAAAGTCTTGTCAAGACCAAGACTCTTGAAATCAAGACTAGGGCTGGTCTTGAAACTTCAAGACTCTTGAAATCAAGACTTGCAAAAGTCTTGTTTATTCAAGACTCTTGAAATCAAGACTTTCTGAAGTCTTGAAAATTCAAGAGTCTTGAAATCAAGACTTTCTGAAGTCTTGAAAATTCAAGAGTCTTGAAAACAAGACTTTCAAAAGTCTTAAAACTTCAAGAGTCTTGAAATCAAGACTTTCAAAAGTCTTGAGTCTTGAAATCAAGACTTAAGTCTTGAAAAATCAAGACTCTTGAAATCAAGACTAACAAAAACATGTACAAAATCATTTTTTAAGCACAAAAACTCAGTTTTTTCGCCATTTTTTTAACTTCTGGAGGTACAAAAATTTCAAGATTCTTGAAATCAAGACTAAATCAAGACTTTCGAAAGTCTTGAAATTTCAAGACTCTCGAAATCAAGACTTCTAAAAGTCTTGAATTTTCAAGACTCTCGAAATCAAGACTTTCAAAAGTCTTGAAAATTCAAGACTCTTGAAATCAAGACTTTTTGAAGTCTTGAAAATTCAAGAGTCTTGAAATCAAGACTTTCTGAAGTCTTGAAAATTCAAGAGTCTTGAAATCAAGACTTTCAAAAGTCTTGAAAAAATCAAGACTCTTGACAAAATTTTTTCAACTTTGTCTTAAAAGTCATAAACAGGGTTAAGAGGTTGGAATAATTAAATTTCAAGGTGGTCTTGAAATTTTAAGACTTTTCAAGAGTCTTGAATGGTCTTGAAAATGGCGAAAGTCTTGGTCTTGATTTTGCAAGCCCTATATACAGATGTTTATGCAGGCATGTATGACAAATAAAATCAATGAACCCAACATGAATGCTATTTTAAAATTTTTCCATCATATCCAATATCAGTAACTGTAATTAGCATTCTTCTTTTTAAGCGTGTAATTGCCAGTCAATATTAATGCAGTTGTTTAAATGCTCAGTTTAACACACCATTTTCTAAAATAAGTTGAACCTAAAATTATTGTCAGTTGCTCCATGTTCTTTTCAAAAGTTGAGTATTAATTATCTCCTGCTTCAACTGTCATTAAAACGGCGTCGGATCAGGATTGTACCACTTCCAGCTCGCACTGCTTTGTAAGTACAAAAACTGGCGAAATAAAATAAGTAGATTGTGATTTTTTGATTATTAGTTACACAAGTGACAATAAAACAAAAAATGTTATTGTTATTACTCGTCGCAAAGTGTGTGCTGTTCAGGAAGGGGAATAGTTGAGAATGGTAGCAGCAAATGGTACGAGCTAATACAGGTTATAAGTTCAACGAAATCAAAGCTTTTGCTGATTTAACAAAAAGACAGACAATGCGTTATTTCATATTCTAATAAATCTATTGAAGAATATTTAGAGGGAATTGCCTTATTTTCAGTGTACATATTCCGGACTATCCGGACCAAGTATTGTGAGAGATGATAGCAATAGTGAATAATTTGTAGAATTTTTTGTTTTTATTTTATTATTAAGATGGTTATAATAGAGCACAGAAATTCTGTACGCCAGTACTAACTAAATACTATTTTTAAAATTTTGGCGACATGTGGTTGAAACGATATTTTGTTTATGCCAGTTATCGTGTGCGCCTATGTGCTGCAGCCTGCGTGTAGTTTTTATTTGAATTTTTTCTATGCATCATAACATATCTACACTGTCATGTTTTTTTAAATTTTTTTAATTCATAGAATCCTTGTAACTTTGATATTTTGTTTACATTGTGAAAATAGTCTTATTAACGTATTTTTTTTATTATACTTATAATTAGTGATTAATTAGTGTGCTTATAAGAACTGGGAAAAGTTAAATCAATTTATATGTACTACAAGACAAAGTCTGATTCTTAATTCGGTTTTGCTCCACGATATGAAATCAATTATCACCGCTTACTGCATCTAATTCTAATGGCTACTTAATGTATGACGGTGTATTGATATTATTCGTAGTTTCTAACAACGCAATGTCAATGGCCGTCAACGTACTGTCTTCTACTTAATGTCTATCAACGCAATGTCGTTCGACGTTCAGTCTCCTACTTAATGTCTGTCAACGCAACGTCGTCGACCTAATGTCGGTTCGACGAATTATTTTTCGGCAAAATGTCTGGCTCCGAAATGTCGTCGACGGAACGTCGTTTCGACCCAGTGTCGCCAGACCTGAACACCATGAACCCAGGCTCCATTAAAAATATCTGACTATGTACATGAATCTATTGAAATAATAACAATAGTCCATAATTTCAAAAGTGTACTAAATTATGCAAATAGGTAGAACGATGTATTATTACACATTGTAGAATAACCTACATATGCACAATACAGTTACTAGGTACATATTATTATATAACTGATCCATAATACTACTAAAACTGTTGTGCAACACAGGCAATACCTGAAACAAAACTATAGTATTTACTTTTTAAGTAAATTAGGGGCACAAATAGATACTACAATATACAATTTAATAACAATATTAATAAGGACAACACATAAAATGATTATTTTCAAATCTGTAGCATTTCCAACGAACTGAGACATTTCAGGATACACGAATAATAGTGTCAAGTGCTGTTTTTATTTTTACATCTGTCATTATAAAATAACACAAGCTAATCCTGCGTCTAAAGATGAATTTTATTGATACTAGAAAAAAAACGTTTATGCAACATGGGCAACACCTGAAAAAAAAAACTAGAATTTACTTTTTAACTAAATTAGGGACATACATGATATATGGATACAAGATACAGTTACATAGTATAGATATCGTCTGTGAAAAACCAAAATGACCCATATCCAATTGAAGCTACGATCAAAATGAGCTATGTCATAAAAACAAAATCAGAAACATGCGTAAAATGTTAATTATGAGTTTTTGAAAAACGTAAAATGTTCTATTTACATGTTTTTGAAAAGGTGCAAAAATGTCTGATTCCATGTGTTTGAAAAGGTGCACAATCTTCTAATTCTATGTTTTCGAAAAGGTGCAAAATGGTCTAATTCCATGTGTTTGAAAAGTGTAAAATGTTCTATTTACTTGTATTTGAAAAGTGCAAAATGCTCTATTTAAATGATTTCAAGACAGATTTCAATAAATTTGTAGATAGTTGATATTGTTTCTAGCTAAAAATGGATATTGGTCATTTTGGTTCTTCACAGACGATAAAGATAAGGACTGCATAAACAAATATTTGATTATTTTCAAATCTGTAACATTTCCAGAGAACTGAGACATTTCGATTTCAGGCAACAAAAAAACGGTGTCAAGTGCTTTGTTTTGCACTACTAGCTAATCCTACGTCCAAACATGAATTTGGTTGATACTAGAAAACATACAAAAATTTATAAATGTGCATAAACATGCATGTAACGTTTTTTAAATTTCCTACATTAACAGAATTTGATCATGTATGTAACTCGTTGTGTTTTTCAGGGAGCTTAATGGTGTAGGGCTGTTTTTCTGCGCACAGAGTCGGAACGTAAGTTTATATCCCCACAACCATGACTAAAGAAGTTTACATGGATATTTTGAATTAAAACATCCGGAATTCGGCTTAAACCTATACTAAAAAACACATCCGAATTGATCGCTGTCCAATAGGAAGGGTGGAAGAAGATTATAGCTAAATTCACACAAAAGCTAGTCAAGTCTGTTCGAAATAGGATTCGGGAGCTTTTGGCCGCAAAGGGAGGTCATATCAGATATTAAATAGATTTAGTTTTTAAAAAATCCGAAATCACGCAAACTTTTTTCCATCATGTTTTTATTAAATTTTCGCATTTATTTAATTTCCAGAAGTCCAGTTGAGCTACAGCTTTTGCATGCATCGCAATTTATAACTAATGTAGTGACTTACATTTATTTACATTTACATGTTATTTGCTTTGAACCGTATATGAATTATACGCACTTTAATTCATAAAACCCCACATCACGCAGACTTATTTCCACCTGCTGTAAATATTTATTTACAACTGGCGTTACTATGACGCAAAAAAATTTCGTCTCAAATTAATGTACACCTTCTTGTCGTGATTCATGCCTTGTTATAATTGTTATTAGGTCCTAGCCTCCTATTCAGGTGTGGTTTACACTCACAGACTCATTCTGACTCTGACGTATGAATTATTTGGATAGGGTAAGGTAGGGTATCTGTGGTAGTCAGGTAACTGTGGTAATGGAAAACCATAAAGCAACGAACGACAGCCGTTGTCCGAAATTCGTTTCAGTTCACTCAACTACTCATTGAGTACGTTCTGGCTGATGCTTCCCGCGATAATCGAAAACTTGTGGGAGAAGAAAATCACTAAAGTTGTTGTGTCAATTTTATTAGTAAGGAAAACTTATTTTCATTTTCTTCAAGTCCCTCTAAAACTACTGATACAAAACCATTTGTATTGAAACCGATTGTGGAAAGATAGTTGGGGTTGTTTGGCATAAGGTAATTACAATTAGGAGGAAATACAAATTTAATCTTTGAATTGGTGAATTTATTTTTTATTTTTACTCATTTCCAAGCGGTCGTCTAAATGTGGTAATGTCAGGGCTTCTAACTGTGGTAGTGTGAAAACCATGCTAAACTCATTGGAAATTTTGTGAAAATGGAGCAAGTATGTTTAAAAAATATAAGTGATAATATTTCAGTTTGTTTTCATTTGTTTAGCATGCCATAAATTGTGAAAATGGGAAAAAAGAAAAACGGAGACAAAAGTAAGTCATAAGATTGAGAAAAGCCAGGAGAGAATTTTATTCATCGAATCCGTTCCGGTTAATATTAATGCTAGTCCTAAAGCCCCAGCCTCAGGGTTCTTAACTCGAAAAAGTAATAGCAGTGTTAAACAACCGTCCAAGTTTCGAGATTTCGAGTTGTCTCCGGACAATTAAATTTTTTTAATCAGCACGGAGCGCAACATTGTAATTTTTGTTGTGTTACACTCTTAAACGTGAATCAAATATGTATTTGACAAATACAAACCATATTATAAATTAGTATATATTTCGTTAATTGTTTTAGTACGCACAACGATTATTTTATTCATTAAATGTTATTTATAGAACCACGTGTGATATAATTTGTTCCGGCTTAATATGGTTTATTTACATGTTAATTGATTTTTAACTTGTGTTTTTTGGACTGAAATTGCAATAAACGGTGGGTGTTCATAACTTTGCTAAACTAATAATGAAGGTGCCCATTCATTTAATTATTTCATTAAAAGCAAAATAAAGCTTATTTACATTTTTTTCGTACCATAATATTTGTTAATTTTAGCAAAAATAATACTACCACAGTTAGAACCCTGCTTACCACAGTTACCGGACCTAGCAAATTTCCCACTCCACCTAGGTCGAATAGTTTGAACACCTGTAGTTTAATGATGCGGCGGTAGAATTTGATAAGAATTGGGTACAGTATTCAGTACAGTCATAGCTGGGCAAAAATATTTGACTCACGCTCACCTCATGAGGGGTACCTACAAAGGATCATGCACTCAGCCTCACCCTCACGCTCACACCATCTAAAAACTTTCGCTCGCACTCACCCTCAGGAGTGTCATTATCAAATACAAGGCACTCACCCTCTCCCTCATGATGCATGCCTCACCGTTTAATGCAGAATTAAAAAAATCAAATAAATGGCAAAGTAAAAGGGGGGTAGAGTTTAACAAAATTATAAGCAATATTCTAAGGCAAATAAAGCAAAAACGACCTTAGACAGCGTACTACATACAGTATTTTTCTAATTTATAAATACGAAAATGGAAATTTCATCATTTTCATCTGCTTACTGCTGCCGTGAGATGAGCGATGAGTGCAACTTGCATGTCCTCACCCTCACACTCATGAGGGGTTTGCTGGGTCCTACTACACTCACCCTCACGGTGATGGGTAGACAAAATTTAAATCTGCGCTCGCACTCATCCCTCGCCCTCACGGCAATGAGGCTGAGGGTGAGCGCGAGGCATGCCCTCATCCCTCATGAGGTATGCCCACCTATGAGTACAGTATGTGTGTCAAGTGTATAGTGCTATTCATTTCAAAATTTTATTAACTTGGTATTACAGATTGAAAAACTGAAAGTTTTCCAAAAAGCTACCACAGTTAGAAGCCCTTACCCTAAATATAGTTCTTGAACATTTTGATGCTCGCTTTCCTTAACTATAACTTTGAGTTTTTATTTTTGGCTGGATTAAAAAGTTATTACAAACACAGGCCCGTAGTGGGAAAGACTGACTACGTTCATCAAATCCACGGCTTCCTTTTGTCTGTTTGTGGCTTTCGTACACGAAGTCATTCAGGTGGGAAATCTGATACATACAATGCTATATGATTAGTTGGCTCTAGTTATAGTTGTAGTAGCTATCTATATGGTCAATATTGCCTATTGATTATTCATTATTTACACACAAATTTTTATCGCAAATATTATTGTAATCCACGTGCAGTGGCCCTCGCCACATAGTCCGAATTAAATTATTTACCGATTATTTGTGTTTTTTCATGGGGGTACGAATGACGGCAAACATTTCAGTTTAATTTTTTTCCGACTCCATATGACCGGACATTACATTCGACGAAACAATTCAAAATTCGAACTGCAGGTTTGGCGCCAAAACGTTTTTGAATTTTAAACTTTAGCATTGCCTAAATGGAGAAATTTACCTTTTTTGATCCATTGGCCCAATGTCAGTTTTTATTCAAATTTCAAAAGGTACTATCTGTTACAAAGAGAAAAAAACGCTCTTTCTGAAACACTCTCCAGAATTATTTACCAACCAAAATTATGCATGTGATGAATTTTCAAAATTATAATATTTTAAAAATTTTGCATGCAGTATAGGTATGGGAAATGTGAAATCATCGTGTGTGAGTCATACCTGCACTGATTAGTGCGTGCGTTGCAGTCTTTATGCAGTGTCTTCTAATTCAAGTGACATAATGGAAAACGAAATTTCCATAAAATATGGAAATTGCAGTTTAGAGGCATGGGTGTACCAGCAAGAAGTTCTTGTTGTCTTGGAGTCGAAAGAGTTACAGGTTTAGCCAGGAATTTAGGCAAATTAACTACACTTTAGCGATTAAAATATTCACTTAAATTGCTAGATAATGTTGAGTTTGTTCAAATTCGTATTTCTTTCATTAGCAGTAATGAACGACAACTGCCATAAAGTGTTACTAACTAATTCCATTTTGGGGTTCCATTGCATACAAATGGTGGATTCGCCTTAATTTTGAACTGTTTTGGTAAGCGGAGGACTGAGAAGCCAAATGAATTTCTAGGGCATCTAGGGTTTGTTTTAAACGGAAGTTGAGATATGTCGTAGCTTATTGCACTTCTGAAACATAATTTTGAAATAAAGTACCAATATTGTTTTGTAAATTATATATCAAAACACGCACAGCAGTAAAACGTATATCAACAAAGCAAAAAACAGTGTCGCTAAAGATTTCACTTGCAGCTTGCACCCACTTTTCCCCTTCGTCCATTGCAATAAACTCGTAGATTTCAACCTTCTCCTCCGCTGTAAATAAGTTCTTTTTAAAAAGACTGGCGTTTTTAAAATCTTGCAAATTCATAATTGGAAAGCGGATTTCAAAGAAACAGGTACCAAGGACCTCGCGCAAGTTTTCCCCTGTCAGCTCAAATTTCCTTTGTTGGCATTGATGCACCGCCCACCTTTGGACACGCACAACATAAATTTTCAAATTGTAAGAAATTAGTGAAAAATCATTAAAATAAAGTAATGAACTTTTTAAAAACATAATTAAATACGACCACTTTTATGATTGTTAATTGTGAATTAATTAATCTTAACCTGCAAGCACATTTGAATATTTCATTTTCCTCCAGTGGGATTTCGTCACAAGAGAAAATTGATTCCAAATTTTCTTGAGACATTTTTAAAAATTCGTTGCTGTCTTGAAATTCGTGGAAATTTCTAAATCATTAAAAACACGTTTTCCTAATTTGAATTTATTTTGTTTCAAGTTTAGTGTAAAAATAAGTTCGTAAATTATTCAAAAATTAAAGTGAAAAATGGTAAGCCTACTGAATAAAATCTGCCGCTGCATTTTCCGAATTCTTAATTGCTTCCGTAATTTTGTAGCGTCGACAGAGTCCAAGTAAAGCCAATAAGTTAATTATTTGGCGCCAAATTCAAACGGTTCAGAGCATCCACAGACCACGCGTCAGAAATAATTAGCTGTAGAAAGAACATGAAAAGTGAAATCAAGTTTTGTAACTACAGAGTAATACAGACAATAATTTACAGTTTGAGATTTTTGATTTTAAAACTTATCGTTTTGTATGAAACGTATACGCACATGAACAAACAACTTGAAAATCATGGGCTCTATATTCGGCAGAGGAATTCCCTTCTTTTATTAAGCCAGTTTCCCAATTTCGTTCGAATTCTCTCTCAAAAACCGGCGACGCGGCTTTGAGAAGAATCTTGACTGCCTCCACTTTGGTCTTCTCTGGACCAACACTGAAGGTTACGTCATAATTTTTAGGTTTTCTCAGCAGAAGGTCAGCCACCTGCTCCCCAATACTTTTCTCAACTTGGTTGTTTCCCGCCATTTTTGCACTAAAAATCTTGTCTATGAATAATGAACCTATAGGTAATAATTTGAAATGTAATAATAATGAATAATAACTTATAACCTTTAGTTTATCGCAATTAAATATAGTAATCCGTAATTTTGAAGCAAAACTAATTCTATTTAAATTCACCTTAGTACAAAGAAGCAATGGAAATGGTTGTAAAATTCCAGTCGAGTCACTTTGAATGTTGCAGTGAAATTGAAATGTAAAATTATCTTTTTTCATTATCGAGCTTTACTGATAGTATTGGATTTATTTAATTTGTTTTGCACGGGATGGTCCATAAATGATGTCACCTAAATATATCTTTTAAGATCCCCCTGATCCCCCATGTCATTACTTTAACATTGCGTAAACGGCGATGTTTAACATGACATGCCATTAATATCTCGCAAGAAGCACGGATACTGTTCATAAAATCATTTATGCACGGCCCCTCATACAATCAAGCACCTAATGGAACTTACCTACTTTCCATATGGAAATATCTCACGTATATATTTCTATTGGAGATATTTTCAATTTTACAAGACAAACTCCAAAAATAATTTGGACACAGAATTGGCATCGTCTCACGTCTCATCGGAAACAGTTAAACCGGAAAAATGAAATAGCAGCCACGGTCACGGTATGGAACCATCTTAACATTATAGTTTGTCTTGCTTCAGGGATGAACTGCTGTGCAGTAAGCCAAAAGCGTAGAATTTATATCTTTACGTTATTCATTATTATATTAATTATTAAGTGCATTTCGACCATGAATTAATTTTGAAATGCACTATTTATAGCTAATAGGATTCTTATTAAGTTTTTTTTGACACCAGTATTTTTCATTAGTTTGTCTTCCATTCATTTACTATATGCTTCTACTCCAACACTATGTCGATCAGGATCAGGTGTTATTGACGTTTACAAACTCTATTTAGTTTTTCTTTCTCTCTCTCTCTTCTTTTGTTGTTAGTTGCCATATTGGGTTAATAACTTTCAAATGTGTAGTAGACTCAAATGAATTTTTAGCTCTACTTATTTAATGAATTTATTTATTTAGTTTATTAATATATGAATTATTTTATTCTTATTATTAAGTATTATGTGATGGTATTTAATTATTTCAAATTCGTACTAATTAATTATTATTTTGCGATTTCTACTTGCTTATAGATGCTGTATTATACAGATTTGAATAATTTTGTCACGGTTTGATTTTTTGAAATGGTTTGTTTGTAATGCCGATGTGATTAATGTTATTAGTCAAGCCAAGAGTTATATGGTGGTCATATTAATTGTGAATGTAATGTCAATGTTCAAGTTATAGTATTAAATTAATAAAAAGTAATGAACTGAAATTTTCAATCTCATAATATTCTGCAGGTATTATACAAAAATGATTTTAGTGGTTCGTTCTCAATATAAATTTCATATACCTAAGTACAGAAGACCGTAAAATTTATTTTAGTCGGAGATTTACAACAGAATCTTTTTTATTTGTCGAATTTTGTAAATACGATGATACTGTACAATTCTAGTTCTAGTTACAATATCAAAATAATTAAAAAATAAAATAAACGTCGTTGACTAGTGTAAAAATCGTATATGTATATACTACTACTACTACTACTACTTACACAATAAATTACAAAATCTTCTAAAATTAACTTCTATAAAATAATTTAATTAAAATCAATCTTTAACCTGTAAGTAAAACGATGTATGTATATCTTTTAGCATAAATAATGTTGTCCTTGTAAATTTGTAATAACATCTAAACACTAATAAATATAACACCTACCATAATTAAATACCAATTATGGTCAATGGCCAAAATTAAAGGGGAACTAAACAACGAGAGAATGGTACGACGGTGGTGGTGATGATGATTCCATTTGCCTGTTATTGTGATTAGCTTTAACCTCATCTTGTGACTGTGGTCGTGACGGTAACTGCAACAATGGACGTATTTCAAATTGAGCAAGTACTCGATTAAATTGGATCTCAAGGATGAGTGTTCGAACAACGTTTATGCAAAACATTAAGACTGGCAGGATTATAAAAAGGGACACGATCGCAAGTGCTGGCTCAGTACAAAAAAGTTTCCCACAAAGGAAGACCTCGAAAAACATCCACAGAAGCATCCAATGTGTCCACAGTTTTAAGAAGGATGCCCTCATCTAATTTATAAGAATTTAAAGTTCATTCCTTTTAACACTTAAACTCGACATTCAAAATTCAGAACATCCCCATTTTAACATTATTAATTAACTCATCAAAATCTCACCTGTTGAACTCCTGCATACAGCAGAATGCCAAACATAGCTTGAACGATGAAGACAGCGAGCAAAATTCCAAACCGCGTGTAATCATGCTCATGATCAAATACTTCATTTTCAACCAAAAGACACCCTGCCCGAATGAAATCACTTGCTGCTCCAATGATTCCAATTATATTCAATGCCTGTATAAATAACGTATAATGTTTCAAATTAACAGGCGCATTAATAATGATACAATAAGGTCCATATAGTACGTCGGTTGGGTAAAACGATACTAGTAGTGGAGTGCGTAAATGTGATCGGGTTCATTTTTTTTCAACTTTGAAAATCTGTAACTTTTTACCCAGCCGACGCACAATAAAGAAGAAGTTATCATTATACTTCTCAATTTATCCTTTATGTACACAAAAATACTCAGTGTCGAAAATCAAAAGTTGCAAGAGATACAGGTCATTGTACGAAAAAACTGCGGAAAGTCTTACAACGGCCCAAGTGCCCTTAATGTGATCAATACATTTAAAGTTAATGGTAAAGTAGGGTCTTAAATGTCACAATTTCAAAAAAGTACTCAAACCTTTCATGATTTTACATAGCCAGAGTTTTCAAGGAAAGAAGCTGAAATCAGTGGTAAAGATAGTTAAGACTATAGGCTGTATGAATATTAGTTGCACAGATTTTTAAAGGCGGTAATATTTGAACAGGGGCCACTGATCACATTTAAGGGGTGATCACATTTACGCGCCTTAGTACTATAGATGATGCAGGTTCTTGAGATTTTGAAAAAATGAAACCGATCACTATCAGGCAAGTTACTACTTTAGACAAGAAAAGTTAAAATCAAAACTTAAAGCATACTATTTGAATCCATGCTATGACATTGGCCCAGATTCGTGCTTCACAACAAATTAAACTATCTAGTTTTAATTCTTCCATATATTCAAAAGGCTGCATTTCCTTCTTAACTTCTATTTATTTAAAGTTAAGGATATCGTTGTGAGGTCGAGGGGTAGTGGATAAATATAATTATGTAATAATTATTTTCTCAAATAGTTCTTGCGTATGGATTATTAGTTAAATTATTAAACAAGGACACATTAACTGTACACAGAAAACAGTGTTAATGTATAAGTTAAATTAGTGTTGACTAGAAATTGATGTTTTTTAGCGTGACACCGAGAACTAATAAAGACTGTGATCCACGGTTGAAGAATAGTTGGCTATACTGACTAGTGAGACAGAGATTCTGAATTCGGAGAAAATTCATATTTAAGACAGTAGAAAACGAGTGACAAAATCAGCCATGATTCCATGATATTAAAAAAAGTCCATAAATGATGCTATAGAAAATAGTTATCTTTTACATGAATATGTCACCAGTATTTTCCAAATCGACCCATTGAACCTACCCGTAGCAACATTTATGGACGATCCAGTATGCTAATGCTAACAAAACAGGAATGTGTAATTTGTATTACCATCGTGTGAAAACCATGGTTGTTTCTGACGCCATCAGGTGCGCGGTATTTTCGCTTGTACATTATGTGCTTTTCTTTTAATACATAGCTGGGCATTTGATTTGCGCTCGCACTCCACTCGTACGAGTGCAGATCAAATCTTGAGCACTCTAACTCCACTCGCTTGAGTGCATCCAAAATATTTTGCACTCGAACTCCACTCAAGCTAATGACTCGTTATGAGTGCAATATTTTCTGCACTCCACTCTTTGAGTGCAACTCTTTTGATACATTCACATACAAAAATACATCCTTGGTGTGGCGCGAAGTTTAAAAATCGCTGCACTCTGAGTGCAGTCAAGGTGCACTCCGCTCCGCTCCCTTGAGTGCAATTTAAATTCCTTGCACTCGCACTCCGCTCACGGAGTGGAGCGGAGCGGAGTGCAGTTTTAGAGCGGAGTGCTGCACTCCACTCGGTGAGTGCGCCCAGCTATGTTTTAATATAGGATTTGGATTTACGAGTAGGACTTGTCTGCCAGTCTGCCTACCTGCGACTGTCAGCAATATTTGGTTGTTTGTCAAATACTAGTCAAGAAAACGATTCTCAAAATAATAATTTTAAACATTAACTTATAAATTAATGGAATCATATAAAGTGTTTGCATAGAGATTGTAGGGAATTATTACATTTTGGGCTTCAAAGTTGATTTTGCGAAGAGTTCATTGATCATTATCATTGAAAAGGGCGTGTAGATCAGTCGATAGGGTTTTTTATACAAGGTAAAAGTTTGACGGGCATCTCGTCGTACAAACAAGTGATAGTGCACATCACATAATAGCTGGCTGTCAAGTAAAAGTTGTGTGATTGTATCTTTTGGATATCATAATAATTATAATTATGACTTAGCATATTTAATATTTAAATTCGATACCTACTTAATTTCTTGAGGCATAGCCAATAGCTGTATCAGATAATAAATAATATAGGAAGTAAATCCTATATAGCGTGAAATCACAGATATATATATATAATATATAACTTACAATATATATATATTGTCAGTTCACAGTTGTAAAAACCCACTATTTAATGAACAAAACTTGTTTTTTAAACTTCAGATTTTGTTGCTCGTAGTGATTCGAAAATGGCCCAAGCCCTTCCTCGTACTTTAGCTGAAGACCTTGATTTCCTCAATCTAGAGAGTGACGGCAACAGCAGTAGCGATGATGATGAAAAAATGTCTGCTTGTATTGACCAGGAGTTTTCCTATGATGTCCAAAAAGAGAAATTGATACAGATTCAAGTTAAAACGATTGTCAATCCTAATCGTTTGATTGTAAGATTAATGGAGAGGGACGAGGCCAAAACGTCTAGCTCTGTCTCTAATGATAAATATAATGCCAGTCTGGCTGAAATCTTTCATGAATTCAAATGGAAAGAGCAAATAACTTTGGACGCTGCTGTAGACTTGGATAAGTTGGAAAATGCTACCTATGAACTTTATTCGAAAAACAAGGTACTGTAGGGGCAACCGAGAGTGAGGTCTAGCAAGGATAAAGCTGTCGTTCATTTGCATGCAAAATTTATCCTTGCCAGACCTCACTCTCGGTTGTCCCTACAGTACGTACATACGTATATTGGTGTATCTACTAATTCCATAATAATATGTGTATGCAGCCCCAACTGTCTAAAGAAGTATTGAATTTTGTCTTAAGTGTTTGTAATTACTTTCATCAATTAGTAATAAACGATAATAATAATATTCAATATATTAAATCTTGATCACAGTACGTCATTTTAAAAACTTCGACTTGGGCTAAACCGTTGGAGTCTGACGAAGGTGATTCAGAAGACGGCGACAATGACGACATTCCAAGACCTATGGAACCCTTTTTTTCGACTGGAATAATTTTATCTTTTTCGTCAAATGAAATGACATACCAAGTTTTTGTATGTGATCTAGGGCTTATCAGGTATTTTAATTAATTAAAGCAAAGCTGACTTCGAATTTGGTTGAGTAAAAAAACCAGCATGCATTTTCAAAAAAACGTTTTTGTATCTTTATTCAAAATGTAAGTAATTAATATTTTGAAATAAATTGTATGTTTATATTATAGCACGTGCACAGTGTTTGATATGAGTCCTATTCCTCCTGGCAATGAATTTCTGTTGAAGAATCCAAATTACGCTCTGGTCACTATCCCTGGCATTGTGCCACGAAAACGAATGGACAGCATTCCAGGACTTGCAACCATCAATTTGTAAGTGTATCATTCATTATGCATCAGACGCCAGTCTGTACAGTATGTTATAAAGTATTCAATTTTACTTTGATTATTTTTTTTAGAAAAAATGTATTTTTTTAACCCTACGAAATAGCCAAGACAGAGACTGGAACGACGGAGCTCGGGAAGATGTGCAGAATTGGTTGTCTCAATACAAATTTATTCTATTGCACAAGCTCATTCAGGAACAGGAATCCCCGTGTCTTATTTATGGGGATTTTTACGGTGCGAATGACACGGAAACTAAAAAGGTTCACAAAAATGATCTGCTCACATCCTACTTGACAAGGCAGAAAAATGTGTTCTTCAACTATCCACTGCTTAACCGCATTTATGAGACCAAGGATTAACTACTGTTCTTCACCAAATTATAAAATTAAGAAAACGAGGGGGTACTTATAGTACATATATTTTTTCTTGGACGCCTCTAATCCTTCTTGCTAAGCATATTCAGCATGGAGTAGGATATCATGTTGCCAATTGTCTAAAATTATACAGACATTTTAAGATTAGGGGATATTTACGGGTTTGTTAGTTGGTAGTTATTTTTACTGTTATTCTGTATTAACTAAAATGAATTACTTAATTAGGTTGGTAGTGCTATAATTTTTTAATTAAATGCTATTCAATATACCGTTCCGCAAAAGCTGCTGTTCAGAATTAAGAATTTACCGCCTCGAATCCCGAATTGAAAGTCCAGTAAATCATACAGAATCGAGTTTAAATCCAAGTGTGGTATCTTGATGCAATTATCGTTCACTCGCAGCCATTTCCTGAGCTCTCGTGTCTGTAACATAACATATCATAATAAAACGTTATTCCAATTTAAATTGATTTAGTTTATGCATCTTGGCTACTGTAGCTTCTTACCTACTAATTTATGTTATCATAATTTATTCTTTAAAAACTCCAATGAATTAATCACGTCATACTTGGTATAGTAGGACTTGCGGTAGAGAGTAGAAAATCAGAACAAAGCTATAATAAAAGTAGCTTGATATTTTCCAAATTCGAACCATTTCATTGAGGAAATCGAACAAGTGAACGGAGTGATACGTCAATGTCATTCCTATGAAATTGAGCGTGTACACACATGAAAATTTATTGAGTTTGACCATTAGGATTTTAAAGTCTGCCAGTGTGTCCAAAACCTGCTTTGAATAAAAGTGTAAATAATCACCTAAAGTATGTACATTATTGTAGAGTAGGCAAGTTTACGTATTTCAAATTATGTTATTAGGGATCTTCCACAAATGACGTCATCGGTACGGTCTGTGGGGGCCTTGTTGTGGGGATGTTTCGTTAAAGTCAGTTGTAGACGATCTCTTGTACATTTGGTAAGCGTCGAATCAAAATGAAACACATCGAGTTTAAGATTGAGTTAAAATGAGGCATGTCAAAATGCACTAAATGAGATTGGGGCGTAAAGTGGTAATTATGAGTTCTTAGGAGGTTCAAAATGTTCTATTTACTTGTTTTTTAAAAATACAAAATATTCTATTTACATGCTTTTAGGATCATGATATTATTGTAATTTTTTCTTCGTAGTTTTTTGAGACATTTTGTTTTTAGTTGAAAATGGAAATGGTTCATTTTGATTCTTCACAGACGATTTGTGTGTATTATAGATATGGCCATAAAATCCAACGCAATGTAACCTCCTGAGGCGCTAAGCCATCTTTCTTATTGAGTGCTCCAAAATAGTCACGAACCACAAAGTAAGCAATGAACATATTCGTCAAGCAGAATGCATCAATTGTCAAATGAATCAAATATCCATTGTGATATCTTCCAATCGCTCCTACCACACAAAGAATCAACGGGACCTCGGCAGGCGCATCGTCGGCATCTCCATCATTTTCGCTACCCGCACCGGCCCCGATCCCGGTTGCCGTACAATTATTGCAGTCGCCCCCCCAACGCCAATACCAAAAGATTTGTTTGGCATTGACTTGACTTGACCTGAGTGCTCCCTCGAAACTCGTAAAGTCATAGCCGTAGTACATTATGAACCAGACTGTGGGTAGGTATATGCAGAGCGCGCATAGAAACGTAGTAAGGAACTTTGCCTGCAATTAAATTAAATGCCCAAGCATTAATTGTTAATTAGCCTTTCTATTTCGCGCATCTGGAATCTGCATATATGTAGCAGGATGTTTCAGTTTTTAAACGAGATGTATAGATATTCGAGTTCTGCATGCTGGACTTACTTTTAGTTGTGTAGCACCTACGAGCCGATTTTACCTCTGGTAGTATTCAGTTCTTAAAATTTTAAAATCTTTTTCGAAACCTTGGAATTATTAAAGAGATTTTTGATATCGTAGGTGAAGAACCAAAATTACCCTTTTCCATTTTTAGTTAAAAAGAAAATCCACTGTCTACAATTATATTGAAATATTGTACGATCTTGAATGCGTTTAAATAGTACATTTGCACTTCCTTAAATCATGTAAATAGGACATTTTGCACGTTTCAAAAACATATAAATATAACATTTTGCACGTTTCAAAAACATGCAAATAGAACATTTTGAACGTTTCAAAAACATAAGTAGAACATTTTACACGTTTCAAAAACATATAAATAGAATATTTGACACTTTTCAAGAAACATGTAAGTAGAACATTTTACGCCTGTCAAAAATCACTTACCTAATTAGAATTTAACTCATCTTTCTTATTTAGTGTTTTTATGACATAACTCATTTTGACTCTAGCTTAAATTGGATATGGGTCATTTTGGTTCTTCACAGACGATATGGGATTTAACATGGGAATTTTGAAAAACACGTGTCATTAGTACGTCGTTTTTTCAAATACGAAATAATATACGAATCCCCATGTCAAATAACATAGGAAAAATGAATTTTAATTTGATTTCAATAAATTTATATGAATTAAATTATGCATTATATATATTTATGTCTATGTAGCTATATATAGACTATCTAGCAAGTCGAGCATGCAAAATTCGAATATCTAAAACAGCATCAGCAAAAGCAAGGAAAGAATAAGATTTTAGTTTCAAAAACTGCTATCGGCTATCGACAATCGACTGATTCATTCCTATAGTGTTCCACAAATTAAAAACTATTCCGTCCAATTTTCTGCCGTTAGGTCAGTTTCTCTGCCAACGTTAGCAAAAACAATTTTCGATATTTATCTATAGTTTTAGGTCTTCCAGATTATGTGAATAATGACATACCTTCCACGTTGGGGTGACACAGTATTTGATGAGTGACGTTGTCTGGAGGGCCTCGACGAAGGAAGTCAGGAGATTCAGTTGATACCAATGAATATAGACATGAGCGTAAATGAAAATGTTCAGGACGCACTCGTTACAAAAATCAAAATATGCTACAATGTAACTGCTATTCTCTATAACGGTTTTTCCAGCAAAGTAAAGTTTTGAGATGACTGACATTGTGGTGCAGAATGTAGCGAATGCACATGCAATCTAAAATGGGACAGATATAAGTTGTTGTATATGATTTTAATTACGAAAGAATTAAAATATCATTATTCTAGAAGCATGTACATACAAAATTTTACACTAGAAAAAAACATGTGAAGAAAACATTTTGAAAATTTTAAAAACTGGTGATTAAAATTTTAGGAATCTATCGTAGTTAGTGTTTCTTTGACATTGCTCAGTTTAAATTTTAAATGTAGCTTAAATAAATTAGAAATCCAAAGGTCATTTCGATTCCTTAATGCGACGGTATGTCATTGTATGTAATTAATTTTACTTTTACTGTATTGTGACTGAACGTGTGCCCTGTTATTGTTTGCATTTATAAATATGATAATTATCTATAATTTCAACTGATTAATTACCCTCTGTAAGTAGTGACACTTTTGGACGACGTACACCTTGGTCTCTTGATCATAGCGGAGATACACCGGAGATCCCAGGAATACAGCTGTCCAATTGTACAATATCTTGAGACAGTAAATGTATGACCCAAGTTCCGGGTGTGGATTCTGAGTCCTTGTTAAGAGGATGCTTTTGAAAGAATATTTCGAAGATTTTAATAATCTGACCAGATCCATGTCCACCTAAAACCATTCCGCTGTACAGAGAATATATAGAGGGTTCACAGATTTGACTGAAACCTCGTTGGCGAGAAACTGAACTGGAGCAACTGGAGCAGAATTGCTGCATATATGTACCATACTACTCACATTTAGGTACGATACCGGAACTATCGCCTATTATGTCCTGCACTGGGCTATAATATATTAGGGAATACAGGTCTAATTACCTAAATACAAAATAGATAGGTCACAGTCGAAACTACTTAAATACTACACGCTATTGTGCTTACCATAATGTATTTCATTCAAAATGTATATGTAGGTAGGTATGTAATAACAACTCTTAAATTGCTACTTCCAACTTCCAGCTAGTATTACCGTTTAGAAGGCAAAACAAAATATCACCCGTTTAAAATGCATCGTTGTAATTCGCTTGTAAGGTATAATTACTGTTTCTCATTGTATAATAGCTAAAATATTAAGCTCAAATTATGAGCCTCGTGGCCTAATTGATAATAGTTGAAGAAGTAAAATCGTTGTTCTCCAATTCGCAATAAGAACAAAATTGCCCATCTCTATCTTTAATGTATTTAGTTGTGTAAATTTTTTTCGGCAGAATAAGCAAGTAGTATAGTTATTTTTTATGGCGCATTGCCTATTTAAAGTGCTGAACTGAAAAACTAAATTATAAACTATTTAAGTCACAAATGGAGGTATATGCAATTTTGGATTTAGTGCGAGCTGGAGAACTCCAACTTTTTAGCCTTAATTGAGAATTGAAGATTGCCAATTTTGCGTCTTTAGTGCCCACGTGCTTTGAAAATCCGTTAAAGTAGTTCTCTAACTATAATGCCATAATGGTGCTTGGTACTTCTTCTTACGTCACTGTCACTTGTCATGGTTATGAATAAGTAATTCAAATAATGCGCCGTGTATGACTAATAAAACCCATCACGTTGTTTATTACCTCGGCGATGAAAATGACAGTGAGCATGAACGTGGTCTTAAAGCCCATAATAATTCTCTCCGATTTGTAATGCTAATGCAGTGGCAAACAGATTCAACTGTTACATACAAATTCCATTAAATCCCTAGGTACAAAGTAAACCAAACGGACAAAATTATAAGACTAATTAGCAAATACGTAGGCTAGATATAGCAGTAATTTTCAACTTCACTTCAAACACCAAACTAACGATAAGTTATACAGGTAAAGTATGCTAAGGTACACCTCTGCAGGTACCTAATTACACTCTAGCCCTAAACATTATATAAAAATTGGATTATATCATCAAATATATTATATAATATTTTGTTTACGGTACCAGCGACCGTTGTATTAATCACAGAGCTAATTATACACCACGAGGCAAATGAAGCCCTCTCCGTTATATCTTCTACGAAGTAATATTGACATACTGACTGCCGAGAAAGCCTCATTCTTTCTCTAGCCTCTGGATTTGTTTTATGCTAAAGGATCGTCCAAAAATGATGTCACTCTCAATTATCATTCTTTTCGAAGCTACAGCTGCCTATGGCATCAAATAGGCACAGCGACGACAAAACACATGAATATAGGATTAATAATTAATAATAATAGTTGCTGAAGTTGCGCTCAGCAGGAAAAAAGGAAAACCGATAAAATAATTCTCTCAGACATTTTGATTACTATTACCCGTACCCGTGCCTTATGACCTTGCCAGGCCAGGTCCAGGACTAATACACTTTACAACTGCACTGCACTTATCTTATCTGAACATTAACTCAACTGCAGAGTGTAGAGATTTTCTCCAAAAAGGCATCAATTTAGACATTTAGCTATGTTTTTCATTTGATACTAACATTTAAAACAAAAATTACAAGGGGTCAAATTCAAACATTGCATACCGAAAAAATAAATAAAAATAATCACGATTTCAGTAAAATTTTATTTAAAATACAAAAAAAAATATGTCCCGTATTCTTAAATTTAAAGTTAAGAAAGTCAACAAACATAGAGTATTATTAACAGTTAATGCGGTTTGTGATTGTGGATCAGGAGATTTTAATCAAAATACATTATTTTACTAGTAATTTTATCTTATTTACAGTTGAATCTTTCAATAACGTATTTTAGTCCCTCCCACCTTCGACCCTATGCCTCACATAATATAATTCTTTGTGATATGTTTATTTGATTAACTATTCACCGCGGCAAGCCCGTGCCACTAATTTCATTACATTAAACCCATAGCTGGGCGCACTCAATGAGTGGAGTGCACACAGATATAGAATAAATATAGATACCCGAGTTGAGGTTGAAACTGTCGAAGGCAAGGGGCAACGCACCATCTGTACTTGGTACCTTTTCCTAAGGAAACTCAAGCTTGCAGCACTGAAGCATTTCACCTTTCAAAGATGTCTCTGGGGTGTTAAATTTAACATTTGTAGCTGCAATAGTTATAAGTACTAAGTACTATACCACCAAATGTAAATTCTGGGAGCCCTAGTCTTCGGTTGGTACATGGCAGAGTATCCTAGCGATCAGCAAGGAATTGAATCGGAAGACGTTAGCAGTGCTGAAGGTTTCAAAAGCAGATGCCGCTGCCGCTGCTACATTTCGGTGCAATGATAAAGTATTACCGGCAAATTCATTCATGGGGTCCCGAAAAAAATACATGGGAAGAGATTACACTACTCTATCTATATTTATTCTATATCTGTGAGTGCAGCACTCCGCTCTAAAACTGCAATCCGCTCCGCTCCACTCAGCGAGTGGAGTGCGAGTGCAAGTGCAAGGAATTTAGATTAACCTCAAGGGAGCGGTGCGGAGTGCACCTTGACTGCACTCAGAGTGCAATGATTTTTAAACTTCGCGCCACACCAAGGATGTATTTTCGTATGTGAATGTCGCAAAAGAGCTGCACTCACAGAGTGGACTGAGTGGAGTGCAGACAATATTGCACTCACAACGAGTAATTAGCTCGAGTGGAGTTAGAGTGCAAAAAACTCTTGAATGCACTCAAGCGAGGGGAGTTTGAGTGCACAATATTAGTAACGATATAACGTTAAAACGTTTCATTAGTTTTTACGGTGCTAATATTAGTAAACTTATGTACTTACTCATTTTTCTATAAGCTAAGATTGACAAAGTAAAATAAAACAGTCCACGTGACTGATAAAATAAATATTTTTAAACAAGCTTTTATTGACAGTAAATTAGATTGGTTTTTTAGTTTTTATATTTTGCCTTTAAGCCATTAATTTTAATATTTTTGCGAGAACAACAAACACTCAATGACATTTGTTTTTACATTCTACAATATTTGTAAGGGCTCATAATTACACTACACTTGTATTTATATGTGAATACTGGGGATTATAAATTAACTAAATAGTGAATAGAATTCAGGAAAAATTATTTAAATGTGATAAGCAAACCAAACTGGCCAACTGGCCACACGTTGTGCTACAAAATCCAGGAAAATCAGCGTAGACATCCTTTCCATCTTGTTAAATCCGCCCATTTGGATCCCAATGTTGGAGATCGCCCGAATTTCGCGCTCCATTTCAAACGTAAACGGATCTTTTCGTATAATGGTTCTTTTTCCCCAACGAAGTGGTCGGTGCAGGCTTTCTGACATCTTGAGTGCAACCAATATTGCGTTTTTGTATTCCTTGACCAGTTCTGGGATCTGAAAAGCTTTCTCGTAATTAATGCTGTAGACCAACACGCAGGAACACCCACAAAATGCATTGAGAGACGCAAGAAAAACAAATTGGTCATGGAATTTAATCGCCACAAAGAACCCCAGAATTGACAAGGAAAGACAAAGAATCTTTAACCCAAAAATGATTCCAGAATTACTGAGATTGAAGAAATGAATCAACAGTTGGAGCTGGCGACAGTCGTCAAATGCCTCTTGGATTTTTTCTTTTTCTCCAAGTTGATTCTTAAGATTTCTTTAAAATACAATAAAACCTATTACACTGAAATACAAATCGCATTCAATTAGTTGAAATAAAATTTAATGCACATACGTTTTCATTGTCACTGCTCCAATTTTGAGATATCGACTGCAATTCTCAAGGAAGGTAAGCTGAATGAATAAAATAATATAACTGTTAAACATAGCAACAAACAAAGCATAAACTTCTATTATCCCCAATAATAAGTGACAAAGTATTGTTTGAAGCTGAGTCGGTAAAATATGGTAATAAAGTTGTGGTGTTGTTGGATCAATTAAAATAAATGACGCAAATCCAATCATCATTACTAAGAACATGGGCGAAGAAAACCGAATAAGTAATTCTTGTTTGGAACAATTCCGTAACTTAAAAATGTGTTCCTTCCTCTTTTTAATAATAATTCCATTCCAGACCACAATGGTGTCGTTTAAATGCATTTGAAATTGAAGAATGAAGTAAGATGATAAACTACAACCGACTCAAACCATGAAATAAACTGAAATGTGATTAAAATTCAAAGTTTCAAGAGGTTGCAATATTTGGTCAGCAAACGTCACGCATTTATAAAATGTGCATGCCACCAAAAAAAATAGGTTAAAATATGACATTAACAATTTCCACACTGAGGAACGTTTGCGAATTTATCCAGATTTTGGTTGGAAATCAAACGGAACAATGCAAAGCTTTGACAGAAGTTTAATTGTTTCAAAATTCGTTTTACTAAATGAGGTAGCCATGTTTACTAACGTTGACTTAAACTATTTAATTTGCTTTAATTCTGTATTTTATATAATATACTGTCAAGATTCAAATCAATCACTATACCCATGTATATGGTCGCCACTAGTATTTCAGTTGGGAACGTACGAGACCGACTTATGCCATGTACTACAGAAAGCAAATGGGCGAATAAATAGCGTCATCAACTGTAAGGTTTTGCATTTTACATTGTCAGGTTTAAGATTAATTAAGAAATTAAAATCCTAATCATAAAATAAATAGATATCGCTGGTGACTCAATCTCACCTATAACAATTTTAAGATAAAATCAAAAATACGTTATATACAGAAAATTAAAAATGTCCTAATTCTCAAAACATACATGTAAATAAAACATCTTTAACATTTGAAAACCCTTTAATTAGAATATTTAACACATTTACAAAATCATGCAAATAGAACATTTTGCACACTTAAAGTGCATGCAAAGAAAAGAAATGTGTATTTATCTGAATGTCAGGCTTCTCTTTCGCTGTGAAAGCTCACCTATTTATTTTATTACAGTTCCTAATTATTACTTTCTTCATTAATTCTAAATTCCGACCTTTTGTATTCGTAAAATTTAACGCAGTCTTCAAATTACTTGACTAATGACTACGATCTATTTAAGGCAAAAGGACTGCTCAGATATTACGTTAGCAAGTACAGGCTCTATTACATACGCATGTACCGTTTATTGTTACGTGGTCTGTACGTGTGGTCAAATTAAGATCATAACAACAGCGAAAAATGCAACAATGGTGGGTGGGTCGTAGATTCTAAAATTCGGGCTATTATATTGTACCTACGTAATATGTGAACAGCCTTTTAGCTCTATCTTTTCTTACATTTGTGAAATAATATGTATTCAGTTCTTATACTGGATCTTAAACTTGAACTGGCACTGGCAAACTCGCAACTTGATCGGGCGGTAGAATTGTAAGCATTTTTTAATTCTGAAAGAATAACTATGTAGCTGCAAACTACGAACTACCTAAAAGCTAGTTACCAAAACTCATTACGCGCACCATGTTTTTAAGCAATTCTAAACTTTTTTGGACGCTGTTTTAGAAATAAATATCGGATGTAACATCCTGCTCATGGTTTGGCGGATTGTGCTCGTAAGTAGTCAAAAAATATATGTATGTTGTGCCATGTTATACTAGTTATGAATCTTTGCAGAAAATTATATTATAGCGTGCCTACAACCCACAGACTACTCACCGTTCATTTCATTCATTTAATGGTACCGCAGTTTCGTGAATGGCGTATTGATTTATTGCAACAATTCCAATACTAACTACATAACATGTCAATGTATAACAAAATCAAAACAATAGAATATTGCATTTAGATATTGGTTTAAAATAAAATCTAACGAAATCCAGTAATTTATTACCTTTCAACTCTCACGTACAATTAAATGTGTTTCAGTGTAAAAATCTAAACCCCGAATTGTAATCAAATTTTTACAGCCCTCGACGTTAAGGTTACACTTGAGTAAGATTAAGATGGGTGGAATTGTCGGACATTGGGTCTCGGATGCTGTTGTCTTTTAGGGAGGGCCATATTGATGCCAGTGAGGAGCCAATGGGAGAGCAGCTTTCTAGCGTGGGCTGGGCTACGCATTCTAAAATATTGATCTTCATCTTGTAGCCCTTCATAAAATTATCCTTCAAGTCATCCGTCAAGTTACACGCATTTAGTCCCCCAGAAAAACAAACACTTCCCATCCTCGCTTGGCTATTTTTTAAAGATTTAGAACAAGCAAAATATTGAATTAGTTCGTTATACGTGAGGGGCTATACATAAATGATGTCATCCAATCATTCAACCATCCTCGTAGCTACAAAACTATGACCCTCTTCAATTAGTACCTTACCCATTAACCATGCCCTTGACATCATTTGTGGACGATTGCTAAATCGATTTTACAAATTCATATGGATTTCATTTTTTTAGGTAATATCTGCCAGCGCCTGCGCAAGAAACTAAACAAAACTGACCTTAAATCGATTAAATTGGGAAAAATCTGAAAGAGACATAACAGACACGTCTTCACAAACTGCCCCGCTTCAGACGGACACCCGAGCTCCGCAAAAATGTCTATTTAATCGGAAAAACAAAAATAAATATTTATACACTTAAAACGTAATTTGTGCAAGGTCCGTAAGCCTAACTGCCAATTAATTAAGTGCATTTATTTAAATAAAATAACTTACAATCAGTATAAGTAATGAGTGGTCCCAAGAATGGTGGTGTATACGCTTCAGCACCGTCCAAGTTTCCACCGAAGGACCAGAGACAGAGTCCGACAAGCAAAAGACCCGGGTATTTCATTTTCTGTTATATATACAATAAGAAAGCAAAATCAACGCGTTGGTATTCAAAATCTAATTTTAAATAAGTAAAGCTTGTTACTTTAAAAAAATAATTGAGTGCATTAAATATACGAGTGTAGTTAAGTGGAGATGCTTCCCAATGCAAATCAAAGGCTCACACTAAACTAATGTAAATCGTGAGAGAGTCGTTTGGTTGAACTTTTTCCGATTTTTACAGCTACAGCAACGGAAAGGCGTTCGTCTTGAAATATGAACCAAGTCTGAGTCAAAAGTCAAAAGGAATTTTACGACTGTAAAAGGAGACGAGTTGGGAAGGCCAAAAATAATTCTGTCACGTCCACACTGTCACTGGCACTGGCAAAGTTTTAAAACTGAATTCAAGGAGATTGATCTGTGGGGTCGTCCATAATTGTTGTCATCAGTATAGGATCATTAAGTGTAGTCGGGACAGCCATGATACAATATAGCCATTTATAGGAACTGGATGAGTAGATGACTGTTAGGGGGGGGGGGGGCGTCAAAGAGCAATTTAAGTTTTTAATTTTTTATGACATTATTTGTGGACGAGTCTTGTACTTTTGCATCCTTTTGCAAGTATACGACTGACAATGAGGATTGACTTGGGTGCAAAATTATTTATCACACTATGTAGTATTAAATGGTGCAAAAAAACAGTTGGTGACAAAAACAGCATCAAATACGTGTATCTGCTTCCAGTGTTTACCTTCCTTTTACCTTACATTACAAAAATGCTTCCTGAATTCCCTGTTTGTCTCCCAGTTGATTCTTAAGGCTTCTTTAAAATACAATAAAACCAATTACACTGAAATAAAAATCGCATTCAATTAGTTGAAATAAAATTTATTCATCTGGCACAAATGATTAAATATTCAGTTTGGCTGCTAATAAATTTAATATCTTGATCCAAGTTTTGCATTTCTGGCAATGCCAAAAAGCTAAATGGGCGTGTAAGTGAGGAATGGAATGGAAATTGGAATGGAAATCCTCAAAGTGGTGGACCAAGTTTAAAAATCTTATATCTAAATTCATTCACCTAACTGCAAATGCAACATATCTACAATATTGTGTTGGTGTACTTACTGTACTTCTTGCGTTATGGTGAAATTTACTTGAAATTATTTGAACTGTGGTTTTTTTCATTTGCTTTCAAAGTATCTGCTGGATTTTATTTCGTATAAATGTATTTCCGCTTCAGTATTCTGGACTGGAGGCGGCTGTTTTGTCAAAGTTGATTTAAGAAGTTTAAACATTTGAATAAAAACTAGTAATACTTTTTCACCAAAATAGTGCATCTTTTAGTATGTAGTTTTAGAAACCAAAACTTATAGCTTCTTAGACATTTGTCAGACGAGTAGTAAAATTTTTTAAATAAGTAAATCATCTTTTTAGTGTCATTTGGTAGCGAAATATTAAAATTAAGATGTATTTAACTTGAGCGAATCATTAACCCAGCTGCGCGAAATACTTTCGAGTCAGTTATGACAAATTGTATCCACCGCAAAAAAATATTTAATACAGATATCACATTTTGAATATTCGTGACACACTTCGGGTACTTTTTCCATATTCTCGTTATTATAGCAAAAGCTTCACCATTGTACAATTAGTAAGTCCGCATTTTAGGTGCCGGTTGTGTAAGGTATTTAAAAGCTTTTTACTTCCTTAGTTTGTTCATAATTCTTATGAGGACAGATATATAATTCAAAAAGCATTCGCACCGTTCGACTTGTTTCAACGTTTACTAAATCATCCTTTATTAAGGAACTTTTAGAGGTTCAACAAACACCTTTTAATTGGGAAGCGAATATTTCTTATTCAGCCATTGCAATTGAATTCTCAACGCCTTCAATAAATAATGTGTAGACACATAATATTGTTTTTTCTGTTGACAGTTTACTGTTTAAATCTCACGTTGGTTTTAATACATAATTAGGATTTTGGTTATGAAACAATAAGGTTAAGTTATATAGGGTTATTGAAGCTAGCTATATTAGTTTTTTTAATAGTCTATACCTCACGTTGGCATTAATACGAAGCGAAAATTCGGATTGCGCAACTGGTGACGGTCAAGAAAAATGATTTATTTTGGTATTGGTTTCACACTGTGATGTTTTATTTAAATGTTCTTGAAAAGGTGCAAAATGTTCTAATTGCATGTTTTTGATAAGTGTAAAAAGTTTTATTTAAATGTTTTTGAAAAGTGTAAAATGCTCTATTTAAATGCTCTCAAGACATTTGAATATTTTTGTAGATAGTGCATTTTGTTTTTTGCTACAAATGGATATGGGTCATTTTGGTTCTTAACAGACGATATATATTGGAGTTGCAACACAAACAAGTACCTATATACTACATATAATACTGGGGCTATGTGCAAAAACAGTTCTAGTGCAAATCCCCTACGAAAGCAACTTCTACTGTCCTCTATATGCTATATGGTATTAATGTCAACTGGAGGCGTGAGTCCTATGGACTCCAGAATACGAAATTATTATAAAACATAAGTTATAAAATTTTAGAAGGCTAATTTTAGCTTTTAGTACTTCACCATGCTAGGTACGTATTTCTAGGTCAGAACCACATCCATGGGTAATTTTATAAAATTAAAGTAACGACTGTTAAGTAGTTGACAGCAGTTTGGAATTTAGACAAAAACAATAAATTACACTTTACCATTATTACGAAACCCCGTTCAGCCAACAGCGTTTTTCGACTTTCACTTTCCCACTTTCTCCGCTTTCTCAACGCATACAAACTATCTTCTTAATCACACACGCTCGCAGTAGGTACACGTATAATACGGTGGTCATGGAAATATTTTTTGTAATGTGCATTACACTTTTGCTATGTAGTATGCCAGCGGTCTTTCTCCAGTAAGATAAGCTTACAATCTTGTGTTCAACATAATTATTACTTCTTATTTTTGTTTTTATAAGTTTCAAAAGTTTTAATACAAAAAATTTGGTCATTGACACACACACATCAACACAAATAGTCTCATAAAATCAGCAGAAATAATATAGAGCATAAGGAGAAACACGGCTTATGTTATAACGGTAACGGTTCTATTAGAAATAATGGTGGTGGTAGATACATGTGCCTATTTAATTTTTTAAAAGCTAATAAATATAAGGTTGCGAATATTAAATATAACAGAATTCGCGGTACTGTTTTAATTTTGTAAAACGAGTTTGAAACTACTGTACTTTAATTTTTTTTAACAACTCTTGACATTTAAATTAATAATCTTGTGATAGCAAAAACAAACACTAGATAATTAATGTAATAATTTTTCTACAATATTTTTAAGCGCTAATAAATACTTTTACAGTTGTACACAGCAAGTCATATAATTTGTGAATATTGCGAATAACTACTACATGTGCACAGTATACTCATTCAATTCAACGTGATCTACTTTTGCATACAATTTTACAGCTAAAATCTAATTTTATATTTTCATAGCAAATTGCTATCAACTTAATCTTATGCGAGTATATCCATGCAAATTATATGTATTATATTATACACATGCTAATAAACATATTAATGCCCCAAAAAAAATGAACGATTAATCTACAGATTTTAGTGAATTCAGTAGCAAAAGCGTCAATTACATTCCTAAGATGTCTTTTTAAATGTGATGCAGAATTTCAAAAAAATGTAATTGCAGTTTTTGTTTTACGACTATTAAAATATTTATATTTAAAGATAACTCCCTTACATCCCATGCATCTAACTAGTAAGCTTACGACGATCTATTTTTTTAAGCTGAGGAAATGTGCACTACTTGCAATAAATTACTTTTTCTGCCCGTAGCACCTTAAATAGTAAACCGAATTAATACATGAAAATATTAATTAAATGTGATAAGTAAGCTTGCTACATTTTGTGCGGCAAAATTCAAAAAAATCAGCGTAGACATCCTTTCCATCTTGTTAAATCCACCCACTTGGATCCCAATATTTGGGATCGACCGAATTTCGCGCTCCATTTCAGAACTAAAACTATCTTTTTGTATCATGACTCCCTTTCCCCGCAGGTTCTCTGACGTCTTGAGCGAAACCAATATTGCGCTTTTGTATTCCTTGACAAGTTCTGGGATCTTGAAAGCTTTTTCGTAGTTAATGCAGTAGACCAGCACAGAAATGCACCCATTTAATGCACTCAGACACGCAAGGAAAACAAATTGGTCATGGAACTTAACCGCTACAAAGAATCCAAGAATTGTAAGTAAAAGGCAAAATATCTTCAATCCAAATATGATTCCAGAATTACTTCGATTGAAGAAATGAATCAAAATTTGGAGTTGGCGACAGTCGCGGAATGCCCCCTGGATTTTTCCTTTTTCTCCCATCCGATTGCTCACATCTCTGTGATTTTTAATAAAACAAATTACTGTAAATAAAAAACCTTATGGAAAAATAAAATAAAATGTACCTACATACTTTTTAAACGTCTCCACTCCAATTTTCAATCGTCGGCTACAATTTTCAAGGAAGGTGAGCTGAATGAAAATTGCAATGTAGTAGCTAAATACGGCAACAAACATCGAAAACAATTCTACTAAGCCAAATGCAGCGTAGGAAACTGTTGTTTGAAGCTGTGTTGGTAAAATATTGAAATAAAGTTGTGGTGTTGTGGGATCAATTAAAATAAATATCAACATCCCCAAAAAGAGTGTAAACGACATAATTGGAAAGAATTGAATAAGTAATTCTTGTTTAGAACAATTTTGTAAATTGAAATCGTGTTTATTACATGGTTTAATAATAATTTGATTCCATACAACAATGATGTCGTTTAAATTTGTCCAAAACTGGAGAACAAAATAGGCTGTTACACAATAACCTAGGCAGTTTATGAGATGCATTGAAATGTGGTTGAGATTCAAACTTTCAAGAGGCTGCAATATTTGGACAACAAACTGCACACATTTATACAGTCCACAAGATACAAAAACCGTTACGTTAAAATATGTCAAAATTAATTTCCACACAGAGGAAACAGCGCTAATGTGTCCAGTTTTTGTGTGAAAATCAAACGGAACAATGCAAAGCGTTGACAGAAGATGAATAGTTTTAAAATTGGCTTTGCTAAATAAGCTAGTCATTTTTACTATCGATGACCTGTTAGCTTTGTTCAAAGTATTTTAATTTTAATCTGATTATATTTTCAAGATTTAAAATAATAAACCAGAACAAAAAATATAAAACAAAGTCAGAACGATTAATAAATATTACAGATTTTGTTGGAGCCAATACTTTTTAAGTAGCTTTGCTCTTTTCTTTTCACATGCAATGGATGAGTAAAGCAGTTCACAAAGAGTAAGTGTTACGCTGCTGAAAACTTTTTTAGTTCACAAAATATTCCAGGATTTTGTGTGCCAATTTATTGTCCAGAAATAATGACAGATAAATCATTTAATAGTCAGTTGTGCTGCTAAAGAAGCTAGTCATTATCCTGATTTACGATTTTCCATTTCATGTATTGTAAATTCCACCAACTACGTCAAACACATAATTATATCTACTTTTGAATATTTGTGCCTCATTTGATATTTTCTTTTTATATCTGTCGATAACGAATGCTTTTATCACCATTACTTAATTTATATTCGTCTTCTTTTTTGCGCTATCTGATTATACAGTTATTGTTTAAGGTACCTACTTAGAGCATTTCATTATCTCTGCATAATCGTTTTGAAACGACTAGGAGGTACGTCTACAAGCATTAAGGTAATTACGAAATTCGATCAATATGTCTCAATAACCTATTTTTTTTAGAAAACTCACATAGTTAAAAAATTTAATTACTGAAATAATTGTAATGGCTGTCTAGTGTAACTTAAATATGCAAATAAAGTTGAGCTAAGGATAATCAGGCTCCATCAATTTAATTATTAAATAGCATTATTAAATCCCACAACAAAATTAAACAAGCTCTAAAAACAAACGAAATAAAATTAGGAAGGAATATTATAGCTTAAACCAAAAATTTAGATAAGTAATAAGATGTTTAATTAGACCCCTAAATAGGCCACGTTAAGTATCTTACAAGGATTTTAGTTTGCAAAGTAAATAAAATCAATATTATTTAAATATTAATTATTATAATTTTTAGAAAAGTTAGTTAAAACTCTGGGCCTCAGAAAGAAATATATTTTTACTTTTTCCAAAAAATATAAAATTTTCTAATTTTCAAAAATCCTGAAATTACTTTTTGGATAAGCATATAAAGATATTGTATTTTAAATATAATGATATAATGAAAACTGGGAAAATATTGTGGGAGCTAGAGCGCTAGATAAGTAAATAGTCGTACTACCCGCTCTACTCGTACCCACTGGTGTCGCACCCGTGCGGCTCGTACCCTTGCCAATCGCACCCTATCAGTAATATACAACTCGTACCCTGTCTTATTCGCACCCACAAATTACGGCTATGGACGGACCCAATTCAGGTGCAATTTAGTGAACATTTTTAAATACTGATACTCCAGCAACGGTGTTAACATTTCAACAGAAAACAACATTATCCCAATCACCAATAAAACGACCCAAATTGCAAACACAGCAAATACATTCCCCAACTGGAAGGGTTGAGTCTTCGTCTGACTCTGTTTCCATTTTGCATCAATACTCCCATAAACCTGTCCACCCCTTTGTGTCTTCATCCACGCTTTCCCAACCTCCGAATAGTTTTGATAGACATCTGCATTCCATTTTTGAACCAAACCCGCATCTCGAAAGTAATGTGTCAGCATTTGAAAAGTATCCGTGAGCTTAGAATTCTTAGGGAATGCAAATCCAATAGAGAATGACACAGCTGGTTCAGAGAATATCACCATGGGTTTGAATGCTCCAGGAAGTGTTAGATTTCCAGCAATAATCGGTCGAACTACCAAACCCCACGTGATACAAACGCTTCTATGGTCTAAAGCTGCTGAAATAGCACACTCTGCTGTGTCGGGTTGGAGGACAAACCGTTGACGAATGTTTTTCATTATCGTTCCATTCTTGGCACTATCAAAGTATTGGAAGGATGTTCCAGCGTGATAGTTGAAAATAACTTTGTAGTCGCTCCTTTTTTCCAAGTTTTTAAAATCCCGCGGGATTTCCTCAGGCTCAGGGAATGAAAAGTAGCTCACAAGATCACTTCTGTAGCCAGTCGAGATGACCAGGATGAAGAACATCCATAGGGCTGTGAGGAAAACAATGCATTTTGGAATGGCGATGTCAAAACCTTGATCCAGCGTTATCTGGTATGGGATGAAAAGAGCGGCAAAATGAATTTTTGATTCTTGGTTCCACCAAAGTAGGAGATACATCGTGAGGGTGACGCAGATGTAGGAGAGGGCAAAGCAGAGCCATGTGATTGGAGAGTACGGGTAGGCTATGGCCTGCCATTTAATGTGAACATTTGGACTCCTTGTTATGAAGAAAACGACATCGTTTTGAAATTCAATGAAATCAATGACTCCGTATCTTTCGACGGTCCCTCCCATCATAATGCTAATATCTGCAGTTCGATAGACCGCCGCACCTGTCATCCCCGTCCAGCGGCCATTTCTAAAAATCCCCGTCCCCTTCACTGTCTTGGTGTCCAGTTCCATTGAGTAGTTGTTCACTCGGCCAAGGTGCTCCAACATGACGTAGTGTGTCCCACCGGAAATTTGACCTTCCCGGGTAAATGTTATGTACGGTGAAATGGGGGCAGCCGCGATTTTGAAATTTTGCCCACTTAAGAAGCTTCTTGTTCTTTTGCCGCCAATAAGCCAGCGGGTATTGGTTTCGGTGAACAGCACAATTTCCATGTGGCCCTTATTAAATACTTCCGGATCTTTCAAAATGCTACCGTTAAATGTGACTCCGAATTTGAATTTGAGTTTTTGCATTACATCTCCTGTTGCTTCTGGGTTGAATAAAGCTAAAAGACCTGGAAGGCTTCCAACAAATATGAAGCGATCTCGATGAGGAAATCCGACGAGGATCATTTCCTGACAGAATAAATGAATACTTGCTACATTTTCAAGGGTCACACCCACTACGAAGATGGTGTGATGGGCCAGATAACGTTTTGTGGGGAGGTGTGATCTAAATTCAAGATCTAGATCATGGTTCAAATTGTACAGTGTGTGGTCGGTGAAATGACGGAATGGTGTTGTGAGATAATTTGAATTTTTAATAATGATTTGATCGACCAGTGAATGGTGATTGCCACCGCTGGTACTGGTACTGGTACTGGTGAGAATCCCATTGTCGATTAGGATTAAATCAGCTTGGCCCAACTCCTTGTTGAAACTCGCTGAATTTTCTAGATAAAATAAAATCTTGCTAATCGAAAGTTCACTTAACGTTTTCGTAGAATCAATGGAATTCACACTTTTAGTTTCGTTAGACAATAAAGGAAATCTGTCTGTGCTTAGATTTGTTGTATTATTTGATGAAACACCACAATTATTAAAAATAACAGTCAGGCATAAGATAGTTATCACAGTAAGTAATTGGATTTTAGAATTTTGGTAACGGTAACAGTATATAATAATATTTGTTTCCATGATATAAAGATTTGCTAATGTAAAAGGTGATGCAGTGTAGAAATTATGGAGGCATGGAAGGGCCCAACAATTTTAATTTTGTTCGAGGATACGGAAGTAAAATTAGCTTAATTTAGGGTCTTCACTTTAATAGGATAATGCATATAGATGAATTGCAGAATTTTAACTGACACAGTAATCAGTCAAATTGCTTAGTTATATGCTTTCATTTACCTTATTTTATTAGCTGTCACAATAGCTCAATACATGTCAATTACAATAAGTAAATGGCAGTGGCATAACCACCGATGTCGAAAACACACTTCGTGATATTGTGAATACTTCTATCTTAAAGCAAAAGGCTTAAAATAGAAAATAATTTCTGATGTGTAGGTATTATTACTACTGTGTAGTTGCGTGTACATTCATTAATATTGTTTGTTTGTGCTTTTGACAGTTTTCTGTCCACAGCTCAACTTGAGATGAATACCTAATTAACACGTGGATTGAACAACCGTTGACTGTCCAGAAAGACAATTTATTTTGACCTGCTTCTATATACACACACGGAATTTTTAAATTTAGGAATTATATTGCGAAGTTATGATTTAAACACTGTCCCCAGTCAGGTATTAATCTCAAAGGGAGGCGTGACTGCTGGACTCGATCCAGAAAACAAAATTCTTATAAAACAAACGTTATGGAATTGTTGACAGCCATACGTACCTCAATGAACCTAGGAGAATAAAATATCTGATCAGAAATTATTGGCCAACAATATTATTCTATTTATTAAACTTTCCACCTCATCAATAAATTAAATTGGCTGAGGACGAAAATCCTAAAGCTGCCCAAGCTGTCTACTTAATATTTTGGATATACCATTATGGAAGTATTTACTCATAGGAATATAATTCATATATGGCCTACATACATATAGGCTGTCGTCAAAATCAGGAAAATGAAATCAATTACTGATGCCAGTTAAATCTTTTGCACTGTAATGTAACTATATTATATGCAGTTCAAAGTTCAAAAGAACCATATGCTTCATGTAGTATGTTAATACTATTGTTAAAACTAAAAATAAAACGCCTATATGAGTATTTAGATACATATGATGCAGCAAGGTGTCATTGTTTTCTTCAAAATTGTACAATATGTTTTATTGTAGTTTTAATTTGTATTAATGGGAATTACAGAGAAAATTATATTTGTATCATCTATTAATACGTCTATTATACTTTTTATACACATAATATAATTATAGGTTAGGTAGTTAGTTGTTTTTAGTGTTACACTATATATGCTTATTACTATTACACCATACTTATTTAATTTCTTTTAATTCGGACAAATTATGTACATGCACAATAAGCTGCTGGAAACAAAATCGATCGGCAAATTATTTAGTTGCAATAATTGTATGCTAATCAAAAAATTTAGTATCTTTAATAATGAATGAATTAAATATTGAAACATTAATTTACTTTGTTCAATGTTGAACACGCTGTACTTTTACGATTCACAATTATTACGATTAATACGGCCAAGAAAATATAAGCGTTGTACTTAATAAAAAAAGATGTTTTTGAATTGAAATGCAAGTCATTTCACAAAATCAAAAACCAAATGTAAATTACTATAATTTTTTCCTATAGCTTCTTTGCTTTGTACAGCTGCAGAAAATATTTCGGTTTAACGGGTTTAACCTTTTAAATTAAATATACCATAAATTGTACTGATATAGTTAATGTTGTCACCATTTTATTGATGATAATAATACACAACATTTAAATCCCAATAAATATACTGTACTGTGATAGAATAGGAATTTTTTGTAACCTGCAATTAATACTGAAATTTATGTTTTGAATTACACGCTTAATTTTAATGGATATTTAATCGCATTTAGTACTAAAGTAGCTGGGCATACTCTATATTATGTTAACGTGGGCACTGCTAAATTAGTTAATTATTTTTACTTGGTTTTTAAATTCTAAACAAGCGGATTAGCTGACTTGACAATACAAATCGACATTTATCGGTTTTCGTAATATTAATATTAATTAATGTCACGATAACCAACCTGCATATAGCTAAAATTTAAATTGTAATTTAGGTATTATTAAAGTTAAAATGTTATTATCAGTCTAGAATATTGATGTATTGAATACTAAAACCAAATCGACTATATGTATATTGCTACTACATAATATCAAATATTAAAATATCCTAAAAATTTAACATTCTATTAGTTTTAGTACATTGTAGTTATTGGTATTTAGTCCCTATGTACTAAGTTATATGTAGGTAGTTTAGTAGAATTTTAGTAGAATTTTTGAATCTTTATTAATATTCACAAAAGCAGTCATACAATATTAGTAAAATTATTATGAACTGCAGATCAAGAGTATTTTGTTGTTGTTAAAATTTAATTTTCCTTAAGTAATTTTTCAAATTCATTCTACATATATAACTAATTTTTATATGAGACTGTATATAATACGAGATGTCGGTCTTTCGGCCTATGAAAGAAACAATAGTGAGATGTATTTATTTAATTCATCATAAATATATTGTTATTATAACGTAACTTCTATAAGTTTCTAACTACATGCACATATATGTACAATGTATTTGTAATAGCATAATAATAAATTGTAATTCGTATTTTGTTCAACGAACTTTCAAAAGTATTGTCTACATAATTTAAAAAAAAAGAATGACAATTTTCAATTATTATTAAAATAAAGATCTAATACAGTGGAATGATATAATTATTATAATTAACTATAATATAATATATGTACAATGTTTTTAATTTACGATATATTTTGTCTACAGTTTATCCTTGGTACATCGTTCATGGTTTTCCACTTGGGGAAATTTTGGCTTTTATTGTTCCGTTTAAAATTAATAAATAATTTTTGCTCCTTCTGTTTTCGTTTTGAGACTCCTACTTTTTCATTATAATTATTATTTTTATTTCTTTCTAATTCCCTGATTTTTTTTATTATGTATTTATTAATCGTTGAGACCCCTGTGTTTGTTTTTTCGATGTAATTAAGTTTTTGGTTTATTCTATAGGCTAAATTTGAATGTTTTACTTCTGAAAATCACTACCCTAAGTTTGAGAAGAAAATTCTGCTGAACTCTAACATTACATAGTCATTTATGTGTGAAAATTAACAAGAGAGCGACGCTGCAAAATCAGTTCGCCATTTTCGGGAAAATTCTTGGGTTATTTTACGTATGATTTAAAAAATAGCATCTTAAATTGACTCATTAAACTGATGGTAGTTACTTCGGTGATGTTGAATTTTGTTGAAGATTAACCCGGAATATAAAGATGAGTGGAGATTTAACTTTTGAAGCTGGAGTTTGTAACGTTGTTAAGCATTTGATGACAGCCATTCAACAAGAAGGTTACAAATTATCAAACTACTACCCCCTAGTTAATCCATCTCGAGACGAGGTCAAGTTTCGAAAGAAACTAATTAAAAAAGTCCATTTGCATTAACTGTACGTGTCTACTGTTATTATAGTTGATAATTGTCATACAGATGTTCAAGAACTCTCATAAAATACTGTAATATTAATACAATTCGAAATCCGAAAATCAAACATTATAATACTTAATAATAATAATACAATTAGTCAATCAAGTTGGTTATTACAATGAAGAAAATATATAATATATTGGAGAATTTGTGTGAGTCAAAGTGACAATACAAAGAGTTTAAAGACGTTCCGAGACAACAGAACTATCCCGTTTGAGAGGTTTTGTCCGAAGAAACCAAACCATGAAAATCATTGCTGCAATAATTGTCACTCCCAGTGTATTAACTATGATGACTTCATTGTAGTGTTGATCCTTTCCATACTGGTCCCTTTAGTGGTTAAAATCAAAATCAAACCAACAAAAACAAAATCAATTCAGTATTAATAATATTAGTTCACATTTAATTAACCAAGAGGAATCATCAATTATTAAACATTGTATTAGTTCTTGCAACTGCGGAATTATTAGATTTGATGCACCATATATGTATTTGTCATGCTCAATTAAATTAGTTAACGTCCTGAATGTTAGTTGTTCAGTTTTTGCATAACTGATTCGAAGCTGAAAGATATTGTTGATTGATAAGTGATCGAGATAACGAGCAAACTTATTGATTTCTGACATAAAGAAAAAACATATCTCCAAATTTCAAAATAACGTGGTAAGTAGTATTTTTGTTGCTGAATAAAAAGGCCGCTTATTAATTCTAACGATTCAGTTTATGCCCTTGTACAAATTAATGGGCAAGTCAAGGTCGGGTGTAGCGTAGGGGGGAATTAAAGATATTGCGAAAAAAGTCATAAGTTAGTTAAGTAATAAGAAAATAACATTCAACATGCGATACATTAGCAACAGTCAACAGTAGCAAGACCCTATAAATGAACACTTCATGCTAGGTCGTAGTTCGTAGTTAAAAGAGTCGAAAAACAAACAAAGTGAATTAATTTATCTAGTAAGTAACAACAAAAAAACATGAAACTTAAGTAAACAGACGGTAGAAATTGAAAACCAACGGTTAAAAATAGTGTTGTTCGTGCATTATTATAATTAGGTATGTATGGATGATGGACTTACCGATGATTAAGATTAACTAATAAGTTATGATAGTATTATGCTATTATTCACTGACTGTAGTAAAAATCGCTATTAACTATTGTAAAATTTTTAACTAAATCCGTGAAAGTAATCACTATCGTTGCGAATAAAAGTAAAAAAAACGAAATGAATCACGCACTATTTTACAAAGTACAATATTGCACAGTCAATCTTTACCTTTACTAAAAATGAAACGAAAACTGTATAGATTATAACTGTTTTATAAAAGTATTATTATTAACCACAAACATATTGATTTAGTATCTTACACATTCCATTTTTATTAACTAATAATCTCATAATAATATATCTGCACTTACTTACACTTTTACTTTTAGACTTAGGACTACGTTGTATAATATGTAATTAATTAATTAGTTCTTACTTTCTTTATACAACTAAATACTAATGAACAAACTGTGTATTTTGAAACCCTATATGTTAGCTGTAAGTTAGTATCTCGAAAACTTGAAAACCTATACAGAAATTAGTTAATGTAAAAATATGTACAATTTTTGTTAAAAACTGCGGAAATTATATTGACCTTGATAATTTTATTTGGAAATTTAAAATTGGAACGTAAGTTGTGAATATTTTGAACTTCAATACTTATATAAGAGTACAGTAATATTGTTACCCTCGGAATTTTCAAAGTTAGTATAAAATTCATATTTTTATTATTGTTAAATATATTAAAAATTCATTCATTAAAAATCTTGTAATACCTACAAATATTTAAAAACCCCCGCCAAAAACATACGCAGGAAAAGGAGGAAAACAGCGCAGTACTTTTATAATAACTGAAACTGAACAGCAAACTTTTAGCAGTTAAAAATTCGACACACGAAACTTCCTCAAAAAAAGTTACTGACTCTGTCAGTCAGAGCATCAATCAGATCAGAAAATGATACAAGGACCATTTAAACAGTACACATACAAATCTAAATAATTACCTAGCATTCAAAAAGGTCAGAGGTCAACCCATATATAGGTACTCTCTCAATCAGTACAGTAGTACACACTATCGACATACACATTCTACTAAAAATGTAACTATTAATATTACAAACTAATAAACGTGTAGTAAATAATACAATAATTAAAACAATAAAATAATATATTATCATGTTTATAATAATGACAGAAATTAGCTAAACATAATTATTAAATTTTAAATTAATATTTGATACGCAAGTAACCTCATCTTAAAAGTTGTAATTAAAACCAAAATTCGAACTTTACAATTTAATTGTCGAATTGTCCCTCCCCTTTCCTGTTTTAAAAATTGAATTTTCCCACTCTTTACTAAAGCCAATTATTTCTGGTTCTACTTTTGTTAGTTTCTGGTAAGTTCATCATTTGCATTGTCCATTTTCAAAAAAAAATTATTAAAAATTCAAAATCAGAGTCAAAATTGAAACATTTTGCATTGTTCAGTATCTAAGAAAAAAAGTATCTTCTAAATGCCTATAATACGTATGTAATTAATACATACATTCATTTCGTTTCTCTTGTTTTCTGGTCAAAAAACTAAACATTATAGAGCTGCATGAAAAAGATTGAGGTATATTAAAAATTTCAAAAAATCAGTATATCCTTATATTCCTTTTCAGCTTTCAGCCTCTGCTGTCTTTTATGTATTTTCAAAAACAAAATCAAAAATGTGAGCTTTATCATGTCTTTTAAAATTATCGTTTGTCTATAAAATATATAATTATTTATATGTAAATTAAAGATATATCAGTGGCACTTGAGCTTATATTTAATTAATTATATTGAAAATGGAATTTTGAATCAATTTCTTTCCCTGCGGGCTACATAGTTTAATGTTATATAGCTCTATATACTTAGCAATTAGCATGTGTCTATTATATACCACTTATGTATTTTACGCTGATTTATAATATGTAGCATTATATGGAATTACAACAACACAGTTGACATTATGGACAGTATATTATAGTAAATACAATTCTACTTTTTTTTCAAGAAAAAAAAAATCTATAGATTTCCTACAAAAATACGAAATACATAGTGCAATGCGTGTGTGTGTGCGCGCAAAATGACAGATATAAAAGACAACAATACTTAGGTGAGTGTGTCAGTAATTAAAAGATACAGAAAAATACAAATATCAAATTACGATTAAAATAATAATATGATACGCAATACAGAAAAATATAGTATAGTTACATAGGCTACACAGTACAGTATAATAATTAACTACTTATACACAGAAAATACATATACAGTCAAAATAATACATCAAATCATAAAAAATGTACTATAAATGAAACTGAAGGAAATCAAAGTTGGATTTTTTGTAGGAGTAGTAGTAGTAGTTGATATAGTATAAATTTTTTTTTAAATTTTTGAATTTTGGTTTTTGTGAGACTTCAAACAGAGACAGAGCGTGTTCAAAGGTCAGTGTTATATGGCATTCGAACTGGTAGTTTTCGAATGGGACGACCATGCAGGGTGAAAACAATAGAAATGGCAGCAGCTGCAATCGTGACTCCTAATGCGTTTACTATGATTGCTTCCTCAGTGGCCCATTGAGAGTATTTTTGTGCCCTGAATTTTTTTCAAGTAGAAGAAGAAACGGGTTTTTAGTGTTATGTAATACAAATCATAAGTTGTAAATTATAAAAATAAATATAAGTAAAAATAAAATTATAAAATATTCGTCAGTCTGCACAGTTGGTTGGTTCTTTCAGACTTCCAAGGAAACTTTTCCAAGGGAACGTGCACAAATTACGTCAGTCAAAAATATCGAAATCGGAGATTTTGACACCCGATACCCGCGCTCCTTTTTTTGACATGAACTTCCATTTAATAGGATAATCAGCATTATTCCACTCCCTCCCAATCACTGCAGGACGTAATTTATGCACGCTCCCCAGGTCAAATAATAATCAATATAGTGTAAAGTAGGAAAATCATAAATTTTCTATCGTACGCCCTACTTTGAAACTGCTAATTTCAGAAAATATAGTGAGCAGCTTCTTTAATTACTATATCGTCTGTGACGAACCAAAATTGCCCATATCCATTTGTAGCTAAAAACAATATCCACTATCTACAAAAATACTGAAACATGTCTTGAAAGCATTTAAATAGAATATTTTGCACTTGTAAAAACGTGTAAATAGAATATTTTACACTTTTCAAAAATATTTAAATAGAACATTTTACGCTTTTCAAAAAACATGCAAATAGAACATTTTACACTTTTCAAAAACATGTAAATAGAACATTTTACACCTTTCAAAAACATGTAAATAGAACATTTTACACTTTTCAAAAAAATATAAATAGAACATTTTACACTTTCAAAAACATTAAAATAGAACAATTTGCACTTTTCAAAAACTCATAAATATCATTTTACGCATGTTTCTCATTTTGTTGTTTTTATGACATAGCTCATTTTGATTCTAGCTTAAATTGGATATGGGTCATTTTGGTTCTTCACAAACGATATAATTATTGATTTTTCAGCTCATTAGCTTTCCTACGTAGGTAAGTAAATGCTATACTGATAGACCTGCTCATTTCTAATTTGGGAACGTTGCATTGACGCTTTCTTTGGCATTGGCATTGGCTTTGACGTTGACGTTGATTGGAATTTGCCTACACATATGCTATTAATGTGCATTGCATCGCAAGGACACGGATACAAGAAGCTAAAATAACTAAAACAAATAAATTAATTTTGTCCCTTTATTTTCTACCGTCGACGTCTCGACTGTCGACTGTCGACTGTCTCCAAAATTACCTACACAATAATTACGAGTCTCCTAAAAGCTTTTTAGTACGAGTAGCAATTTAATTCCCTTTTAAAATCTATATCACATCACAATCACATTTCCGCCCTCTCTCTAATTTCCCCCTCGTCAAGAACCTTCGTCGTCAACGTCGATGTCGACATTCAAATCCAACGCTCAATTTTGAACGGGGAACGCTCCACGTGAGCACGACAACGTTAAAAGCCTATGCTTGGTCACGATATAGTGAGTCAACGGCCTACCATATTAAAATCAAAATTAACCTTCAAAATAATCGGGAGTGAGAATTTATAAAAGTTCTACACTGTATTCCTATGCCTTCTACGCAAAGTTAACGCCTATAGATATAATTCGTTGGGATGGCCTTTAAATGTCTATACTGTTATAGTATATAAAAGATACGAAGACCTGCTGGGTGGAATTTTCCTTTTAATTGTTTATTAGCCTGAGAGAGCTCAAACTCAAGATTGGATGGGACACTGACTGTTGTATGACAAATTGACAATTTCCCGTTCGTCATATTGTATTATTTTCAGCCCTGCTACTACACGCCACGCTTCTTCCCATAATATCACAGCGTGAGTTCTATTTATATTTTCTATTTAAGTTTATTTTCGTATATTGCTTTTGGTTATAGCTTGGATTTATATCTTATTAGTAGCGACGAGACGGTTCTTGGCCTGGGGTATAAAACTGTAGAGACAATGAAGAATCCAAATGACCCATTTCCACATTTAACTATAGAAGCAAAAAAAAAGCCTAAGCTATTTCCTATTTCTTAAAAACTTGAATGAGATATAAGTAAAAAGTACGTTAAGAAAATCTGAACTGTGAAATTTTGAAATGTGGAAAATTGTCTAATTTCGTGTTTTTAAAAAAGGTAAGATAAACTAATTTCAAGCTTTAAAGAAAGTACAAAATATTATAATTTCGTGTTTTTGAAAAGCCTGAAAAAATTGCAATCGCACGATTTTGAACAGTTCAAATATTTGAAATTGCATTCTTTAAAAAAGTACAAAATATTCTAATTTCGTGTTTTTGAAAAGTCTAAAAAAAATTGCAACCACTGATTTTGAACAGTCCAAATTTTTTAAATTGCACGATTTTGAAAAAGTGTAAAAATTTGTAATCACATGATTTTGAACAGTGTAAACTTTTCAATTACAAGATTTTCAAAAGTGTAAACTTGTACAGTAAGGTAATTTTAAAACGGATATCTGTATTGCAAGTTATATAAACAAAGTCCAAAGTTTCTATATAATAGCCATAAAATAAATGATATTTTTATTTTTTTTATGGATAAGACAGCTTGATTTTAGCTGAAAAAATGGAAATATGGGTCATTTTGAATCTTCACTATCTAGTAAGTAACGCTATATATACCTATATAGAATCCATAATAGAAAAAGTGTGTTGGTTCCTATGGATACACATCGTCATATTTGATTGTTCGATATATTTTTGTTGATGATTTTTCTATATAATTTTGTATAGAGAATGTAATAAAACTCACCCCAGAGTGAAGATGACTTTCTCAGTGAGACCGGTGACAGCGGTTGCACAAGCCATGACAAAAGTGATAATTCCAAAAGTGGCATGAGTGGGAACGAGAGCAGCACGACACGCAGCCGTCCTCCCCTCACAACAGAGCAGGACCAAAAAGCTGAAGAAACCCACTACAAACTAGAGGGGGGTTGGAAATAAATAATTACACCAGTTTATTAAGATTTTTCTTAACACTTTTTTTCCTGGCAGTTTTTATAAAATTTTGTATTTTTTCAATGCTTGACACACTTGATACACTGCTTGATACAGACAATATTAGGTCTGTACGTTTGTAGTAAGAAGCTTATTTTGAACGTGAATTTGCTATTTTTCACAATTTCCAAGCATTATAAAAATATAAATTGAATTTTTAATTGACATGTTTAAAGAATTTTGATCGTACAAATTTAGTCAATTTTTATTTTTATAAGTTTTAAAAATTTTAAATATTTTTATGATACTTAAATTGTAACGATTTTGATTTTTGTAAACTAAAAGTTTTATTTGTGACTTGAGTAAAAAGAAATTTGAGACAAAAATCTTGAGGAGTGTATTGTCTTTTGTTTTTTTTAGAATTTTAGAAAATAACGTTTTCAAGAAAATTGTCAAAACTTTTGAAAAGGCTGTATCAAAATTTTTGCGGCATTATTTTGAAAATACGCTTACTTGAATAGCAAAAAGTCCCATGGTAGTAAGTCCAAGCCAAGAATGCAAAGAGTAGAAATTGGGGATTTTCGGATCATTCAGCTCATGAGAGTCCCAGACGGTGAGGAAACCGACAGCAATGCAGGCAATGGACAAGGCATGAAATACAGTGTGAAGTAACTTGACCACAATCTTCCGGCAACATGTCATCATTCGGTAGAATAACATGGCTGTAAAAAAATTACAAATTTAATGAAAATCATATAACAATAATTTTAATGCTTTTTTCGAAATATTTTTTAATTTCCTTAAAAAATTAAAAATCATACTACTTACAAAATCCCGAGAAGAAAATGAAACCAGCTATCATGAGAACTGGATGGAAATTGAATTCTTTTTTGGGCTCATCCTATACATACAAATAAAAACCATTCAAATTTTAAAATTACGTCACGTAAAATCTTATTCCCAAATTTTAAACTATAGTTGTCGTTGCCATTGTCCCCTCACCTGCCAACCAAATCCTTCCCGGTACATGAGAACCCAGAAAAGAACTAAGACCAATGAGGCAACCAGGAAAATCCCGGTGATCACCATGGAGAAGACAAAGCCCACTCTGGTCCCCATTGAGTCCTCGTCTTTTGACCTACGAAAACACACACAAAAAATACACGTTAGTTACACGATTTTTTAAAAAATACAGACACCTATATATTTTGAACCACAATTTATTAGTTTTTGAAATAACAAACATTTTCGATAATCGGTATGAATGTCTAGCCATATTTGCTCCAACAATTTTAAATTTCAACACGTATTCAATACGTTTACAATTTTATTTGAAAATTCTGACTTTTATTTAATTCTAAATGTAATCCTAAATGTAAACCACAACCAAACCAAAATAACGCAAGTGTATAATAATCGCCAATCACCGCATGATTATTATTTCCAGTCCAGTCCAGGACTATTAATGATGTTAGTAATTACGAGTACGAATGGCACTTTACGTAAGTACATATGGCAGATTTAAATTACTCAATAGGCAATTAAGACTAACGGCCAAAGGGGCTATCTACAAATCCATATTGATAGTTTACTAATGACCCCATTAAAAAGGAAAATTAACTTGCCTCAAATTACCAAATATTATATGTAAATTAATTGCAATTAATTTTTTTAAAACAGCCTTAGTTTATTAACTCAACTGAATTTAGTTTTTTAAATTTAAAATAAAAACTGTCCAAAATTTTAAAAAATGTATCACATATAATAAATATTTAACAGACGCTATATATAGAATTCCCTAAGGAAAATTTAAAATATGCAAAATCTACTATGTGCTATCTGTACGTATAGAAATTTTACAAAGTAGATACACGATTTATGCACATACCCCACCACTATAATATAATGTACCCTCAACAGCTGGATGCGCTCTGCATCTTAACACAAGCGAATACATACTGCTCGTGTTTTTCTTTTTGCTGCCAGTTAAAATGTCCAAAAATTATAGAAATCCCGAAATCGCTACTTAAACCCAGAGACCGATGCGTTGACAGGTAAAACCGAAGCCGGAGCCGAAGCCGGAAGTTCAATACAAAAATTCCGCAAATATTTCTAAAAGCACTAGATAACATGCAAATACATAATTAAATATGTACTTATGTGAAAACAGGAAGTACACTGCCGACGACCAACGACCGCTACTACACAAAGTTGAAGTTGTCTTTTTTCTGTATGTATTTACTTTTACATAGGAAATTATTGTAAAGAAACTTGATGCAAAAAATACAAGTGGCAGAAAAAACCGACACAAAGAAAGAGATACGAGTTGAAACCGAAAACCAAATACCGAAAACCGACACCGACACCGGTGCCGAATTAAACAAGACATATGAACATGACAGCGGAACACGCATAACGCCCGCCCAAGAAACATTACAAAGTACACAAGCGAGAAAACACGGAGGGGGAAAGAAGCTACTTGGAAAACGTTTTAGCGGGCATTAGCCTTCAAAGTTCTCCGATCGCCGATCGGTATGGCCATAATCCAACTCCCGATTTTCACGATACCCGAACTTCTATAATATGTATGTATCTACATGAAATTAAACGTATAATTAGGGCTTCAGTCTTCAGTGGTACATATTTAGGTACCTCACTTGCATTATACAGTTGACATATAGTACTAAAGTACCTCCGCAAAATTTTACATTGTACACGCGCTATGCATATTTAATACAATAATGTAAATACGATGACGATGTACATGCATAGTTTGGATATTTGCAAGTAATAACTATAGGCTAATGGAATCTTGGTAGATTTCAGGAATTTGTTACACACAGACACATACGATACCCGGGCCGGGCATTATCACTGCCATTGCCACACAGACATACGGGAGAAATTCTTACGATTCGTTGTATTTCAGGTACTTCCGGTCCTTCGTCGATACAAATGTATTACTGTTGTATTTACATGTCCAGAATTTAATTGTGGGTGCGTGAATAATTTATTGCAGTACTAGACATTTGGACGGGTGAGTATCCTGTGAAGTGTCTACCCGTCTCTTCATTTCCCTCAAGATTCAAGATGTCTACTCAATTATCCGCCAGTGGAAGCCGCACAATGCCAGCGTATTAATGCCACAGTCAATATTTATCACTTTGTACCGAACCAGGATCGATCGGGACCGGGACCGGGACTGGGACCGGGACCGGAACGTCTAATAAATGTCCACCGTCCACCGCAGCGAGACGAAATGAACAGACAGAGATCGGACACCCGTGCTCAATGCAATAGACAGTGTTAAATAATTTTAGAATACTTTAACCAAAAACAAACAGATATAAAGGTCCGTCTCTAAATTTTAAGTCGCATTTTTTGCATGTTTAGATTTTACATAAAAGCCGATCGAAATCGAAGGAGGAAATTACATGCTATACATTCGTAACTGTGAGCTTATTCAAGTCCCCGACCCCGGGTAAATTCTATAATTAAAACCACCCCATTTCCTTGGCGGCTATTTTTTTGAATTTCCATTAAAAATTAAAATTTTGTGGACATATGTTTAAGTATAGGAGAGACAAAATTGTCAGTTTCCATAGATCCAGCCATGCATCTTATATCGCCACCACCTGTCTCACGCCTAAATAATTGAACTCGTTAAAGTTAATGGACATTTATAGGGATCGTTACAGTCACAGTACATTAGCATTTTTTTCTCTAGCATTCTGTTTTTTTGCATTTTACTGCTCAGAAATGACCAGAGTAGTTGCGTGTATTGTGTATGCTCGTGCGTCAGTCAGTTCCAGTTTGTTTGAGTCAATCTTGTTGTACATTTTTATTTCCCTGTATGTACCTACCTACTTGTATTGTGCTTTATTGACAACACTCACTCGGTGTCGGTCACAGTGAGTAAGTAGTCAGTTAATGCTCCCGGTTACGGCTGTCCATCTGTCAGTATCTCAGTCTCCATATATGTATATCTATGACTTTCTATTGAAATCTCAAAATAAATGGGAATTGATCCACAGCACCAGCATATCACTACAAAAGCACCGCAGGTTTTATTTGTAAATTTATTTTTGTTTTTCAAGTGTTTCTCCATTGTTCACATAGCTAAGGTACAATTACTTTTACTTTTATCAAAGTTTATTGAAGTTTATTGGCTGATTTTTATTTATTTTGAAAATATAACGCTACAGTGACACTTGTATTTTTGCAATTTTATTTTGAATATTTTATTTGTTTTTTTTTCTTAGACTGATTCCTTAATCGTCATCGCTGCATTATTTACTTCCACATGCCTCCTCAGATAATTTATTGTAAGCACTCACAATTTTATATGGGAAGGAACAATGAACCTGTGGCCTGTGGTGTGGTGTGGTTTCCTTTTGGTTTAAAGTGCTATGCTCACCATGGGAAAGAAACTATATAATATTATTCTGCGTAGGAAGGTAAGCACACAAATAATCGAGAAATGAAAATTCATCGATCGATTCACACAGATTCTTTGTTCTCGTCTGTCAATGTTTTTTGATGTTGTTTGTTTGTGTGATGTGTGTAGCATATGGCATATGGCACATGACATGACATTTCACATTTCATATTTCCTATACGCGCTAAGTAGTAAGCTACAAAGTGAATATTCGAATTTAAAATTGAAATTGAAAAAACCACAAAATTATAGCAAGAAGCATGCTTTAACATTGTAGCATTTGTAGTATATTTTATATAATAGTTCGAACCATAGTAAAACAGATTCCAACAGCTCACAAAATCAAAGATCACGCAAAACATAACGTGTGTGAAGAGCCAAAATGAGCCATTTCCAATTTAAGCTAGAATCAAATTGAGCTATGCCGAAAAACAAAATTAGAAACATATGCGTAAAATGTTAATTTAAGAGTTTTTGAAAAGTTTGAAATGTTCTGTTTACATGTTTTCCAAAAGCGTAAAATGTTCTATTTTCATATTTTTGAAAAGTGCTAAATGTTCTATTTACATATTTTTAAAAAGTGCTAAATGTTCTATTTACATATTTTTGAAAAGTGCTAAATGTTCTATTTACATGTTTTTAGAATTGTGTAAAATGTTCTATTTACATATTTTTTAAAGAGCAAAATTTTCTACTTAAATGCTTTCAAGACTTGTTTCAATATTTTTGTAGATAGTGGATATTGTTTTTAGTTTTTTAGCTAAAAATGGATATGGGTCATTTTGGTTCTTCACAGACGATGTGTAAACGGCGGTAAAAACATTTATAGGTTATTTTGACTGGCATAATATATATGTAACACGCATATGAAATAACATAGACAGATTTTTATTGCTCCAAAAACAAATGGACTGCTGACTGATAAATGAGACTGTGACTGAACTCAACTTTCCAGTTATGTAATAAAAACGAGTGCATAAGTAAAGGTACGTAATTATATAGCTGGTACTGGGACTGGTACTGGTCTGCTACTGATAAAAACGCTATATTGTAGTGCCATTATCATAATACGACGACAACGAAAACGACCAGGAGTCTCAGCAGACCACAACATCGACGATCGTCGACGATAGAAGATCGACCAATCGACCCCAGACCCAGGAACCAGGCCCAAGAAACATTTGCATAATATGACATAGTTATTCGGATAATTACCTACGTAATTATACACATTACTGAACGTGGATATACATGTATAAATATTACTTTTCCGCTTTATGCATAGTCCCGACTCCGATGCCGATGAATGTCTCCATAGTATTATTGATATCGAATATTTCCACATGCAAAATCTACATCTTTCATTACGGTTGTATATAAAGGTTATCGTGACGGTGACGGTAACGGTAAGAAAACTGGATGACGGATACATTACAAGATATACAGATTATTCCGCACACACATGAGACGTGATATGTGATCCCAATTCTGACGTACCGTATATCCTGTAATACTACGCCCCGCATACTAATCAAATTTGGACCTCTCAAACCCGTGAATAGTATTGTTTCCATAAAAAAACCACCATTTTGATTTTATGATGGTTTTCTTTGCTATAGCAAAATGTTCTATTTAGGTAAATGTTTTATAAAAGTGCAAAATGTTCTTTTTACTTGATTCAGAAAAGTGTAAAATGTTCTATTGTCATATTTTGAGAAATGTGCAAAATGTTTTATTTCCATGTTTTTGAAATGTACCAAACTTTTTATTTTGCATGTTTTTGAAAAGTCAAAATATTCTTTTTACATCTTTTTTAAAAGTGCAAAATGTTCCATTTACATGTTTTCAAGCAGTGGGTGCCTGCGCGAGCCGCATTATCTGGCCTGAATAGCGTGTCACATATAGACCCGCTTACAATTCAAACAGACGTAGCGTAGCATTACAGACCTGTGCATTATTGCAAGAAATGCGGTATCTGAGTTGAAAAATTTGCATAAATTACAATGGGCTTAGAATGCGCGTCTAATAATCGTCTTTTTTAGTCTTTGCAGACAATACAAATTGGATATTAAAATCACAAACAAAATCAAATCAGAAATCAAACCAAAAAATAAGATTCACCAATAGCGGCACCGGTACCGGTACCGGTAATCGGTAACCGGTAACCGGTTGAAATGTAAAAAGCACTTGGAATAATTATGCACTCAAAATCACACTAAACAACAAAACCGGCCAAAGCCACCAAACTGATAACTTCTTCAGCTCCACATACAATACGGATGTCAAGCCGATGCCGCTATAATCACTTAGGAACATCTCTTCTGTATAATTTCCTGTACAAAACTGATCGAACGCCATGCCACTTTATAACACGAAATTCCAAACCAAAACCAAAACCAATACTCGACCAGAAAAATGCAAACTTGAACCTGTTGATTGATTCCCATGCAAGTTTAATAATTGATCTTGATTTTTTTGTTATTGTAATGGTCTAATCAATAAAGCCAGAATTCTGCCAGAAACATCACAAATTACAAAAGGACGAAATATTATCTCCACACTATTTTTCTGACACTGACTGACGTATGACGTGTGTGTGTCGGTCTTATTAAGCGATAATTAGATTTATACAGATTTTGTTTTGCATTGATATCACTGCATGAAATACCGATAAAACCAGAACCAGAATTGATGCATGCGAATCTGTTGAATAATTGCATAGTAATTAAAATATATATTGAAATGATTACTCAAAGTGCGCCTTTGAATACTGATATTGACTGGGAACCACTCGGACAGGATGTGATTGTAGGACACTGAGGCTGAGGGATTGGGCTTGGGTCTCTGGGACTGGTGGGGCTGAGGGTTCAAATCTTTGAAGGCGATACTCTGCAAATTTTAACATTGAACCTTGCAAACACAATATATGCCTCGTCCTTTAAAATTAATTAGACAGCAGCTCGACTTATTTTGTAAAATTTTTTGCTCGTAGATATGTAATTTTGAAATTAACTGTTTTTATTATTGAAGTTGACAGGTCACATTACTGAGATACTAATCAGATTTGATTTTTGATTTGACAGCTTTACAATTTTCTGTACAGCACACACCACACTGCACTGCGTGAGTTATGTAATAAATTTAATTGAATAATTGTACGTAGCATTATTTACGGGATCGTCCATAAATGATGTCATGGCTAAATCCAATCACCCTAACAATAACCGTAGACTGATAACTGTTTTAAAATTTGCTATAACCAGGACCGGCTATTGAGGCCAGCACAGGCAGCACCCGCTGCCTGAATTTTCAAAAAACATGTAAATGGAACATTTTACACTTTTCAAAAACATGCAATTAGAACATTTTACACTTTTCTCAAACATGTAAATACAAAATTTTCCACTTTCCTAAAACATGTAAATACAACATTTTCCACTTTTCTCAAAACATGTAAATACAAAATTTCACACTTTTTTAAAACATGTAAATACAACATTTTGCTTTACCAAAGAAAGCCTTCAATAGAATCAAAATTGCGGTTTTTGTATAAAAAAAATTGCTCCCTAAAAGTAATTCCGTCGTCCGGTCCGGGCCATAAATAGAGAGGGTTTTAGATGCCATCCAGACCCACCTAGATGATGACATTATTTATGGACGGCCCCTAATTAGCTGTGTATGCGTCACCATTCGAATTCACCCACAAGAAATTGTAGAGTGCATAGGTAGGTATGTACGTAGCATGTAATTAAATCTAGACACTGACATAAATGACAGTCATACAGTAGGTATTTAATTGGATAATAGACATTGTAATTTCTTAAATTAATTCGTTGACAACAATGACAGAGAATTCCACCACAATGTCCATTTTAATTGAGACCAATTTTCTATTTAGCTTTTCAATTTCAATGGGCATTCAGCATTGTCATTTTAGTATGTATTGCCATAGGTAAGCGGTAGGTAGGTATGGTTGGTGAGACTGCCATTTGAAATATCATTGTAGTTTTGATATCATTATTTGATTCGTATGCCGATTACGACGATTAGAATTAGTGCATTATAAATTCTGTTTGTAATAAAGCTCAATGGAAAATGCAATGTCATGTCATATCATAGTACTTGAATAAAAAAATAAATTCTAGATTACTAATGCTAATTATTGTAACTGCGGTTTCCCATTCATATTTTGAATAGTCTTCATTTATTTGTGTATCTGTATTTAAATTGAAAGGTAGAAAAGGTGTATAGCATTAATATAATGGTAGTCATTTTAATGCAATAGTACAACAATGACAGCTCAATTTTTGTAGCCATTCACCACATTAGAGCTGCGAAGTCATATGGAGCCAATGAAAACAATCCAAGTGTACTTTAATAAATTTGTATAGTGGCGTACTACAAGGAAAAATGGGCAATTATTACAAAAACTACCATTCTGATTTTATTGATGGTTTTCTTTGCTAAACAAAAATGTTGTATTCAAATGTTTTAGAAAAGTACAAAATTTTCTTTTTACTTGATTCAGAAAAGTGCTCAATGTTCTATTTACATGTTTTGAGAAAAGTGGAAAATATTTTATTTTCATGTTTTTTGAAATGTACAAAAAAATTTATTTGCATGTTTTTGAAAAGTCAATTAATTTTTTTATACATGTTTTTGAAAACAGCAAAATGTTCTATTTACATGTTTTGAGAAAAGTGGAAAATATTTTATTTTCATGTTTTTTGAAATGTACAAACAATTCTATTTTCATTTTTTTGAAAATTCAAAATATTTTGTATTTAAATATTTTTGAAAACAGCAAAATGTTCTATTTACATGTTTTTTAAAAATTCAGTCAGCGGGGGCTGCCTGCGCTGGCCGTATTATCCGGCCCTGCTAGAACAGGACATATACAATTTTGTTTTTCAAAATGGCCCGTTCCAAAATTTTAGAGGCCCTATGAAAACTATCTTTCCCGTAACTAGGGCCGGGCGCTCAGCCATTCCTAGTACGCCCCTGATTAAATCAATATTATTCGTGCAATTCACTGCTATGCAAATACACGTATGACGTATATTGATCTGCCACAATTTCAATTACTGTACTCACAGTAAGCAGACACGAGATATTTAATATTTATTTAATTTCATTCCGTTGACAAGACAAGGAGAAAATACGCGGCGCGACACGGCAGAAAACCAAAACGTGACATCTCATATAGAAATTAAATATGCGGAGTTGGCTTCTGTGTATCGCGATGCATTGCTGTCTCAATGCATACAGCTGAGCATAACGCTGAGTCTATGCTAAAAATTTATTACATATCCTTCCCTTTATTGTTGTCGCCGTCATTCTGCACTAAAAATTAAATAGACTAAACAAATAAGAATTGTCACGAAACAAAAAAAAAATTAAAAGTGAGGCAGTCATATATGCAAGGGGCTGAATCTCGGCGTCGGTCGTTTATACTGCACGCTCTGTCTAACTAAATTGGAGATGAGATTATCAGAAATCAGAAATCAAAACCAGACATTGCATCGTTCAGATATGCATATGGTGAAAATAATAAAATGGTGTAAAAATATTAAACCTCTAAAATTAAATTAAATTTGATTTAATTCCCTCTGAAATTTCAAACAAAAAAAACGTGAACTTGTCTTTGCTAAATTATGGGGCTGGGAAATAATTCTGTTTAAATTGACAACAATGCTCAATATAGTATATGCGACAGAGACAGTCTGTGACGACTTAATTCATTTAAACAGAGCACGATTGAGGGTCAGATTTTGAAGTGGAAAAAAGGGGAAAAAATTTAAAGGGGTCATCCATAAATGATGTGATTGAAAAATATCCCAATTTTTAAGACTGTCTGCATAAATGGCTCTCTTTAGCAAAACACTAAACTGCGCCTAATGACTCTCTAGATACCGATGACATAATTTATGGACGACCCCAAAGCAAAAATAGAATCTGTCACGAGTCACGGAGACCGCGAGACCCACTTTAAATATTTTATAATAAAATTATTAAATTTTTATTTTATATACCACTTTAAATTTTATATTTAGCTCTGAATAGGACGACACACTATATAGAATGTTTTATAGCAAATTTTAATGCACTATGTAATTCTGTATATCTGTAAGCAGTGCAGTGCTATATGTGTCAGTAGAATATGGGATATATAAGGCTTGAGCCATGAATAAATATACTGTGATTTTAAGACTCTATGACAGTCTCGTTTTATTAGTGTGAATTTATTTAGTATGTCTGTCCGTCTTAATTCGTAATTCTTTCTTCTTTGAGAGCGCTCTACTTAAACGTTGCATTATATACTATTTACATTTTACTATTTTTGGCATTTGGTTTTGGTGACACTATTAATTTAGTTTCCTGGTTATATTACTCATCACTTTTAGAGTCCCCCCTTTAAAAGTTTAAAGTGATGAGATGTGATGTCTCGGTCATTTAAGATGTGTCCCTTTTGCTTCACTAACCACCACTACCACCACTGCCATCGTGAGTTTTAAAACTTTAGTTCAATTTTACTACTTTTACAACCTCTGCTCAACAAATAGCACTATAAATGTAGGGTGTATTTAGCCCTATTTAATTTTTAATTTTGCATACTTCAAAAGTAACACATTGAAGTGTAATTAAAATTGTATTGTTTATTTTTAGTTTTTCCTCTTGTCGTAAAAATAGTTTAAAAAATTCCAATGGGGAAGATGCACCTCTTCTAGAAGAATCTGAGTGCGCTTACTTAGCACCTTCAAAAATATAATTTTAAATTGCAGTGGCGGCCGTAGGATTTAATTTTTAATTTCCCGTTCCTGACAAAAAATAATTTATTATAGAATAAGGAAAGTTCAGAATAATAAACAAAAAATACACATTCGAAATTTGAATTTGTGCATTCAAGCAAAAACTAAAAATATTTATGAATATTTGAAATTAACGTAAAAGAGTGTGTGAACTTTCAAATTAATTTGAATTGAATTTTTAATGCATAACATTATAGCATATAGATCTACATACTTAAATTCTTTTAGTTTCTCTTTTATTAAATAGTACGTTTAAAATTCCATAAAAATTTCCCTCACCTCAAAAAAGGAAAATTCAAACAGTCTTTTATTTAAATGTGGCATTTTATTTTGTACAATCATCAGCTTGAGTAATTTCCGAGTCAATAAATTGACAGTTCAAAAAACTAATAGAGAATAGAAATTAAATGACACTTAAATTCTTGTGCCAAGTGCTTTAAGAATAACCAAGAATAATTTTTGGAATGTTTAATAAGTAATAGAAATTCTGTGAGTATATGGTATCATTAGGGATCATCTATAAATGATGTCATCCAAATTTGTTTTACTTTTTTTAGGACCCACTCATCCTCATCTCATCACTTTAAAATTGCACGCTATTAATTCCTGACTATAGACCCACTCACCTCGCGTTTTGATGTGTGACATCATGTATGGACAGTCCCTTACAGCTAAATTTTGATGCTATATTAAATTTAAATAATTTGTGAAATTTAAATTTCCAATAAAAAAATCAGTCAATGATATGGTTAAATATTTTATAGGGTATGAATTCGCCTTTGGCTTTTGGGCTGTACCGCTTTTACTATATACCGTAACCGTTCCTATATAAGGCCTCTAGTATAGCATTGCATATAGCCAGCAGCCTGGAATATACAATAAACTTCACGCTTTACTTTATTATGTATAATAATGTAAAGGATAATTTTACAGGTACATAATACTGAATTCTACTACTAACTTATTTCCCATCGTTCCATATATATATTTTAAATTCCATTTTCTCTCGTGGCGTGTTTTCTTCCTGTGCCCATAAAAAAATGAAGCATGTAACGTGGAAACCCTCAAAACCTCTGACCATTAGATTCGCACGGGTTTATTCATACATTTTCATCTCAGTCAGTTTTTTTTCCTCTACATATTGTGACAAAGCAAACCGACGTGACATTTGAAATTTGAACAGCCTTAAGTCTCACAGCACAGCAACAACAACGAAACCAACTTCCCATCTCTACATCTTTGTCTACACGCATGAAAACCTCCACCTCTAAATTCTAATCTTATAGAAACCACCATAAAAAATGAAAAGAAAATTGCATTTTTGTATATAGCAATATTTTCTACATATGCTCTAAAGATACACATACAAAAAGCAAAATTGCCTATCTGCTGTATAGTGTACCATGAACTACCATGGCAGTTTGGCCATTATCGGTATGCATCTTCGATCTTCGTAATAGGGATATGTAAGACGTTATGAGCTCTCGGTTTAAATCCTTTACATTTGATCCATTGATTTCATTTATGTAGATTTTAGAACAGGCAAAGAAAAACCTTAGGGGAGAATTTTAATCGATGTCAATTACTTTTAAGTATAATACCAACGCCAAAGCCAACGGCAGCCGTTGAACTCTACCGTTCAACTTGTTGACAATAAGACACATGGCTCATTTTAATTACAGATTACAGTGCACGTTTCTACTAATAAAAAATCACTACACATTTATACAGTACAGTACTAACATACTTTTGGCCCTATTGCCGATGCCGATTCCATTCCTACGAATACGCATTTTTTATACGATGAAATTACAACAAAATTGCAATTTTAACTGTTGTTCGCCTTTAATTGCCATTTTTTAAATTGTTTACAAAAAAGGAGATTTATAAAAAGTTGGATGCAGATTTCAAAATTTTAATTACTTTTGCAAAAACATAATATCAAAATACTAAATAGCACGAAGTAGAGACTAAGCAATATATTCTATGTGCAACGCTTATGCTGTTTTCCGTGAAGAATCACAATGACCCTTTTGCAATTTAAGCTAAAGGTATACGAGCTATGTCGAATAATATACTACTACTACATGAGATAGTTGCGTACAATGTTAATTATTACAAGTTTTTAAAAAGTGGACAATGTTCTATTTATATGTTTTTCAAATGAGCTCAATGTTCAATTTACAAGTTTATGAAATGTTCAAAATGTTGTATTTACATACGAGTTTTTGAAAATTTTAGAGCAAAAGATTCAATTAAAATATTTTTAAAAACTTCAAAATGTCCTATTTACGAGCTTTTGAAAAGTGTAAAGCAAAGCAAACGATTCTATTAACATATTTTTTTAAACTTCAAAATGTTCTATTTACGAGTTTTTAAAAAGCCTAAAGCAAAATGTTCTACGAACATGTTTAAAAAAAAGTTCAAAACCTTCAATTTACGAGCTTTAAAAAAGTTTCACATAAAATAATCAATTTACATGTATATAAAAAATGCATAATTTTCCATTTACATGCTTTCAAGACCATGCTATTTTAATTGTATTGTATTTGTACCTACACAGTGAATTTTACTTTAACCTGAAAATGAATTTGACTCATTTTGATTCTTCGCAGACAATTTAAATTCCCCGCGGTCTTCACACACAAGCACACGGAAACTAATAAAGCGGAGCCCGGAGGACAAAAATGTTGTAAATCACCATCACTATTGTCATATTTTTAATTAATTCTGAGTGGCGGACACACACAATGCCCAAATATGAAAATTCTTAACAAAAATGGTATACACATACCATAATATTAAATTGAAGAATCGACGGCATTAACATTGACGACTATTGACATTGTAATAGCTTCAATACTGTGGACATTGCATAAAAGGGTCGTCCATAAATGATGTCACCGAATTATTTCCATTCATAGGACCCATGAATTTCAATATTTCAATATCGTATAGCCTAACTTGGGATGTCCTCAATACATTAGCAACAATAATTAATCCCATTAAGCCTACACTTGACATCATTTATGGACTATCCCAAAGAATAAATCACTTGTTAATGTGGCAGTATACTGCGGTTAATCGCCATCGTCGTTCGTTTAATTCCTATTGTGCCTATGTGGTTTGGTTTACATAGGACATAGAGCAATACTGTAATGAACCAAGCAAACATAGAAAAAAAGTCGTAATACTATCTGCATTCTGCATAGCCAACCAATACACCTGTAATTTAACTGATTGTGAGATTCTCTGGTCTGGTCTGGTCTGGTCTGGTCTGGTCTCTGGGCCGAGAGAATAAAAAAAATGGTGTCAACAATGCAAAAGGATACAAAAAAATATGTAATTATGCACTCACACTGCACTGTCTGTCTGTCTGTCCGTCCGTCTGTCTCTCAAGAGCGAATTGGAATAAGATTACCTATGAGATGCACTGCAACCTCCATAACAATGGGAAAAGCATAAGAAAGAAGATGCAAAACCAAAACCAACATAGGAAAAGGATGAAGCATTATTTTTCTATATTCTTTTTATTGCTTTTACGTGAGTGGATCGACATCGACATGAAAATACGGACACCGAGACCGAGACCGATGCCAATATCCAAGCCGAAGCCATGCTTAAATAATGCTTTAGGCCTAGCAATAAGTATCCAACTATCCAAGCCTCATTAGATTTCTATTGTCTTTTCCTATAATACAGTATATACATGCGTAATAATAATTATGCTGCTGCTGTCCGCAGATATGCGTATTCATTATTCAGCCTCGTACTCTTACCCTCGTGGGGCTGGTGCTGTTAGCGTGGCGTAAAAATGCAGGGCCGGCCGACTTTTAGGCAGCAATTTGTTTCAATGCAAAAACCACCGTTTTGATTTTATTGATGTTTTTCTTTGGTGAAGCAAAATGTTGTATTTACATGTTTTTGAAAAGTTTAAAATATGTTATTTTACTTGATTCAGAAAAGTGCAAAATGTTGTATTTACATGTTTTAGAAAAGTTTAAAATATGTTATTTTACTTGATTCAGAAAAGTGCAAAATGTTGTATTTACATGTTTTAGAAAAGTTTAAAATATGTTATTTTACTTGATTCAGAAAAGTGCCAAATGTTCTATTTACATGTTTTGAAAAAAATGTTATAAATGTTTTATTTCCATGTTTTTGAAATGTACAAAAAAATTTATTTGCATGTTTTTGAAATTCAAAAGAAATGTATTTTGCATGTTTTTGAAAAGTCAACTTATTCTTTTTACATCTTTTTGAAAACTGCAAAATGTTCTACATTTACATGTTTTTTTTTGAAAATTCAAGCTGCCTATGCGCTGGCCGCATTATCCGGTCCTGTAACAAATTGGGGTATGTGTCTAAGTCAATATCAAAAAAATGACGACCCGTAATAAGAAGACGACGTAAGAAGAGGCATATAGGGAGGGAGAGAAGCATTTTCCATGGATGGATAACGGTACCCGTAGGTTAATGTTAATTGAAAAACTAGCATGAGAATTGTAAGGCTATAACGCTATAGGCGAATGAAAGATACGCAATCTTTCAGTTTCATAGCAGTGAGCATTGGTATGGACAGTAAATATATTGGCCGTCATTAAAATACGAAACACGAAATACAAATACAAGAAACTTCACAGTGCAAAACAGCAAGACAGCAATGGCAACGGCAAAAGGCAACGGCAACAAGCTAAAGCCTGATTTTCGACTTGGAGATTTGCTGTCTTTGATTTTGATTGGGAATTTGGGAACAAGGAACAAGGCACTCGCATTTAGTTGCAGTGTAGTATTCATATGTAATAAAATTGCTTTTGAGTTTTGAGTTTGACTGGCAGTATTATGTATATGTTGTTTCTATGTTATGTTTGTAAGTAGCTTCGCTTCGCCTGAATGAATGGCTTGTTTTTTATAGTCGTAGTCGAATGTTGTTAAATGTAACCTACATTAATCATAATAATATACTATGAGTTTTTTTTTTATTTGTGTGACTTGTGAATTAACTATACAATCTGCTGAATGTTGAATCTGCAATAGATGATTAGTAGTCATTTGACATACGTGTTGAGTTGCAGTATTTTAAAGTCTTTGAAGTGCAGAGATATATAGAATTTTTCTATGCTATATGGAGACTGACTGGCAGATGAGAGTGTTGACGTTTGTAGTTTGTGTTGATGGCTGGGTTTGGCTTTTGGTTAGGTTTAGAATTAGTTTGAAATGTTTGAATGTGCTAAGAATAAGGCGCTAAAATACAGATATGCTCTGTCTATAGATTATGTAGGTAGAACGTAGAACTGTTTTAAATGCAGATTTGTTAGAGATGCTGTGGTTTTGAATCGAGATCGAGGAATTTTGATATCAAAATGTAACAAGTAATAGTGGTTCTAATACAAAAATTTTTTTTAAATGGTCAAATAAATTTTTGTTTAAAAAAATTTTAAACATAGTTTTCTAATTCCAGGATTTTTAATTAAAGTGCCAAATATGTTAATGTAAAACATTTAGCATGTCTTATTTTAAAATCGCAAGTTTTTTGAAAGTGCAAAATTGTATGTAATTAAATTATTTTAAAAAGGTGCAAAATGTTCTTATCGCACGTTTTTAAAAATTGCAAAATGTTGTAACTACTCATTTTGAAAAGGTGCAAAGTGCTGTTATCGCGTGTTTTTAAAAATGTCAAAATGTTGTAACTACTCATTTTGAAAAGGTGCAAAATGTTCTTATCGCATGTTTTAAAAAAAAACAAAATTTTATAATGACACATTTTAAAAAAGGTGCAAAATTTTATAATGACACATTTAAAAAAGGTGCAAAATGTTATAATGACACATTTTAAAAAAGGTGCAAAATGTACTTTTTACTTAGATTTTTAAACTTAAAAATCCGTCCTTAATCCCATTCTTTGTTAATAAGACTTTAAAATATCTTTAAAATTTCCAAAACTTCAGTTTAATTAGCTTATTTTCCTTGAAATAATTATCAAACTTCAAACCGGATTATCTGGAAAAGTTAGCACACAATAAAATACATTCCACTCTACAAAGTGCTTGTACAAAATTCCTTAAGAACTGTACACTGATTTTTGAAAAAATAAATTTACAAGCACTAAACGAAAAACTCCTGTAACCTGTAACATTAATACAGATATTCAAATACCTGCCTTTACCTATATGTACTATAATTTTTCATTCTAAATCTTATCGTTCGATTATCTCCTTTAATTATTCAACAACATTCCTTACTACACACTCCTGATAAAATTGAGCGAGTTCATTCGCATAAACAATAATATTTGGATTAAAATCCCCATAATATGTCTTATCATAATCTTTGACTTACATAAGTTTAACAACACACACGCAGTCATTAAACTCTGTACAAAAAAAATTCTGACACTTGCTTCTGGTTGCTGGTTCAAGTCACTCTGTCTGTTCTGTTGTTCTACATATTAAACTATGTAATTATATTGCACACACACACAACCTACCACATTAAATGCATAATAAAAACCTGTATTTACATATTTACCGGACCGTATGCAGTATATAGCCCGTACATACGGCCTAGAAAAAATGCATATTAAACGCATGAAATTATTTCCTTATACTTTTTTTGCAAACTTTTTCACAGTTTCTTGCATATTACGAATAGTAGCAAAAAAAGTAACCATAAAAAAAATATAGAAAAAAAACGAAAATATTAATACAAAAGAAAAACACACACATCCTTAGGCCTTAGGTAGGTTATTAATTTTAACGCATAGACAAAAAAGACATTTGAAAAACTAACAAAGTGAATTAACCGCAATCGTACACATAATCGCAACAGCTGATTATATATTATGGCTTCCTATAAAAATAGTAGACGCAAGACTTACTGTGCTGTGGTGGGATACTTATAGTAATTTCTATATTTACATTTTCGTCTTTCGTAAATACAATTTTAACATGTGGTAAAATATTATACACATATTTGAGTAAAAATAAGCAAATATATAAAACGTGGTAATTGTAATTTTTTAATATGTGCATTTGTTTAAACCACCCTTTTATAGCTATGCAAAAATTAATCTGCACAGAATTCATAGGTGGGATAATTAGTTATGTAAGCTACACCAAAAAAAATACAGATATAAAATTATGCAAAGAAGTTAAATTTAAAAACAAAAGGAAAATTAGTTTACTGTATTCTACAGTGTGCACCAAACCAGCAGCAACAACATAAAACAAAATTTGTACATAAGACGAAAGTGGAACTTTTTTATTAGACGGTAATAAGAAAATGTTTTTTTAAATTTATTGCAGGAAATAACCACTGAGAAAATGTTCAGCTACTTTGCATTTGTTTAACATGGTAGAGAATGTCAGTGCATATAATCTATGGTAATCAGAAGGATAAAGATAAACTATGAAAAATGACATTTAAATTATTCACATTTTGCCGCCAATTTATTCGACATAATTTAGTGGAATTGATTCTGATTGTATTTAAATTTACTATTTGTTTCAATTATTGTTGTTGCTAGTGAGATTTAATGACAGTTTTGTTTTGAGAGGGACTTATTTGTCAAGGATTAATTTGCAAATAGTTTGTTTTGGATTATCAAAAATTGTGTAAATAGCATAACATTTTTCACTTTAAAAAACGTTCAAATATCATATTTTGCATTTAAAAAAGTTTTAAGTAGCTTATTTTGCATTTTCAAAAAGTTTGTAGGTACATAGCATATTTTTAACTTTCAAAAATGTGAAACTAGGACATTTTGCATGTTCAAAAAATGTGTAAATAGCATATCTTTCAATTTCAAAAACGTGTAAATATCATATTTTGCACTTTCAAAATCATGTAAATAGCATATTTTTCATTTTCATAAATACCTAAAAAGAAAATTTTGCATTTTCAAAAAATGTGATTTTAAAAAGTTGTAAATATCTTGTTTTTCACTTTCAAAAATTTGTAAATAACTTGTTTTGCATTTTTTCAAAGTGATCTAAACTAAATAATTTTTTTGTATTTGTCCACTTACAAATGTTTGCCTTTTTAAGCTCCGCACTTCAAACATACACATCTGCATCTTTGTTTTGTATACTGCTGTATCGAATGATTTATTGAACTGTCATACATTAATAGGTAGGTATAAAAAATAAGCCACCTTAAATTTTCAGTACATTAAGAATGGGGCATATAACTGATAAAAATCTAAAAGGCAGCAAATTTTCCTAGGTAAAATATCACTATGTATATTTATCCCGATATTCAATAATATATTACCTACGCGTAAAAACGATATTCTATTTTTTCTTCTGTATAACATCTTTACTATACACATATAATAGTATTTAATAGTAAACTAGTAATGTATTTTGCTTCTTAATGGAATTAATTTACATATTGGAAATTCAATTGGCAACATTTTTGTTACATCTCAGCAAGCTTATAGATAACTGTATTATAACATCATGCCTCAACATACATGCAAAACTGAGGTAGTTCTGTATGTATCTGGTTTTGGTGTCCGTAGGTGTAATAGAAGATGTCAAGTGAACAACGAAAATTGAGCATTAAAATTCTGTCTCTGTCTGAATTTTTCTGAATCTACTAAAAAGTATTCTCAAGAATTGTGCTTACGTCTTACGTTCTTACGTAGAAAACAATCCACACTTTTGCATTACAAAGTTACAACAAAGTTACGATCAACGACATAACCAGCAAGAAACAAGTTAACTTATTTCCATTTCCGCATCACGCCAATCCCAATCCCAAAGCCAAACCATTAAAGACAAAAGACGTGAAACTAAAAAGTACCAAAAGTCATTTACATTTTTGCATCTCACGTCTCATGTCTCATATTATACTCTCATCGCATCACATAACATCAGAGTCACATCATAAAAAAAATAAGAAGCTCCACACACACAAAATTATCATTTTTTTTTAATGTTTTTTTTTGCTGCATAACTTGAGAACTCACATACATGCTCAACTATCTGCTAACTACTCTTGAACGAACTATTATTTCTGAGAGTGACGGTGACGGAAGTAGGAAATTAAATGGCACGGGCCAAACCATGTATGTACATAGCACCTGATATCATATGTCGTATCCTTTTATGTATAGACTGAATGCTGTGTGGCGGACGCTCAATGGCACTGCTGATATTTGTGCTAAATATCCCAATTTATTCACCAAACTGTGCATCTATATTTAAATCGTATTTAATTTGTAATGCAAATGTAGCAGTACTATATACAGATATATTGCATTCGCCTGAATTTTAATGCTAATTCACGTAAAGAAGTACTTCTACTTCATTTTAATTTATAAATTATACATTTTTGAATTTTTGCAGAGTGTAGATGATTGACAGATATTAGAGGCGCAGAAATTATACCGTAAGTACAGCGTGAGATAAAAATCAACGTAGAGCAATATGTGCTTACTACTGCTTTAGGTACTTTAAAAATTCAAAATCCGGATTCTATTGTTTTTGAAAGTACCTAATTTACTTGCAGTTTAATTTTAGACGGAGTGTAAATAGGGAATTTTTCAGCTTCCAAAATTTTGAAGTTTTGTTTTCCTTGACCATTCTAAATAACTTAAATAATCAATTTTCATACTTTCAAAACGTGTGTAAATAGCGTTTTCCTACCAATTTCTGTGATGTCTACTTAATTAGTTTTTAATTACTTTCAAAAATGTCTGAATAATGTATTTTTTGCATTTTTAAAAATGTGTAAATCCCGTTTTTTCACTTTCAAAATTTGCCTATAACCAGCGAGTTTTTGCACTTAGAAAAATGTCTAAATAAGGTAAATTGCATTTTTTGAAATATCTAAATAGCGTATTTTACACTTTTAAAAATGTTTAAGATATAAAATTTTTGCATTTAAAAAAATCTATAAATAGCGTAATTATCTGCTTTAAAAACACTGTATAACCAGCAAATTGTTTTTTTTATTTTCAAAAAATTCTATTGCATTTAGTTTCAAAATCCTCCTAAAAAATCTCCCATTTTTCATTTTTAAAATCGTGCATCTGTTAAAGCTAAAAACTGTGTAGTAAACAGTACACCGTACTTTACTTCAAAATAATTACATAAAATATTCAAATTAATTTACCAAGTATAAAATATGTAAGTAGTAGATCCATGCCTATCTAATACCTACCTATTTTCAATCAAACGTCAGATTAATTTGAAAAAATCTAATAAGGATTGGCTGTTAACCGTCAACCGTATGTAATTCCTAGTAATAATTAATACCTTCAAAAACTTATCTTAAAATTTGGACCTTCTCTCATCTAATCAATGTAAACGTAAACCTCATCTTTAAAGGAAATTAAAAAATTACCAAGATCTCTCTGAATTGTCTCGTCTTCCCATCAACTTATCCCAACTTAACTAACATAATATCTCATATATCTGAATACCGCATCACATCTCCAACTTTGACGTTATGACGGCATAGCACGTCACTTGAACGGTTTTGACAGCCAAAACACAACAACAACAACTGACAACGGAAAAAACAAAAAGCTACCAAATACTGAAGCAGAAACCAAACCCAAAACCCGCACTACAGTGTGTAATACAATAATAAGGCTGAAATCTGACACTGTACTTACAGAGTATAGGCATATATGCCTACCTTCGTGCTTTCGTATACAACCAAACCAACGTACAATCTTTATCTTAATTACCAAGAAACTTTTAATTACGTAACATATAAGATAATCCTAATCTTCGCTCTCCACTTATTATTTTCTGTCTTCCGCTATATGCATATCTATCCGTCACCCGTCTATACATATTACGCGTACAAGTATATCAATGCAGGCTGTTGTAATTATGAGGGAAAAAGTCTCCATGTGTGCCATGTGCTATTTAATAATTATTACGTATATACTGCAGCATACTTCCAAGTTTGAACCGTCACAGTGTAGACAGTAGACGGACATTTAAACAGCCTTATACCAAATACAAATAAGGCTATCTGCATTATCACCCTCCTGCCACTGCGCTGAATGAAATGTAAATGTAATGTCTATTTTTTTTTGAGAGTGACGATTTATAAAGGAAAACGTTAAATGAAAAAGACGATAAACGGATAATGCAATAAGAATGTTTTTTGGGTTTATCTCCAAGTCAGTCTATGATGTTGAAAAACATGTGACAAGGAAAAAAAGATGCGCTGGTTCAAATTGAAATCTTCTTCAAACTTTGAATTTTCGAAATGTTGACACAGTCTTAAAATGAGTGAAGACTCAAAATAACCGATATCCATTTTTAGCTTAAATCAAAATGTGTGTTTACAAAAAGAATTGAAATATTATGATCATTAAAGTATTATAAATAAGATATTTTGGAATTTTCAAAAATATGTACAAACAACTTTTTTAAACTTACAAATAGAAAATTTTACACCTCTCAAAAAGCATGAAAATAGAACTTTTTACACCTTTCAAAAATATGGAAATAGAACACTTTACGCCTTTCAAGAAACACGTAAATAGAACATTTTACACTTTTCAAAAATCCTGTAAATAGAACATTTTACACCTTTCAAAAAACCTGTAACTAAAACATATAACACTTCTCAAAAATCGTGTGAATAGAACATTTTACACCTTTCAAAAAACCTGTAAATAGAACATTTTACACTTTTCAAAAACCGTGTAAATAGAACATTTTAGACTTTTCAAAAATTGTGTGAATAGAAAATTTTACACCTTTCAAAAATCGTGTGAATAAAACATTTTAAACTTTTCAAAACTCGTGTACATAGAACATTTTACACCTTTAAAAAGCACGTAAATAGAAAATTTTACACTTTTCAAAACTCGTGTAAATAGAACATTTTACACCTTTAAAAAGCACGTAAATAAAACATTTTACACCTTTCAAAAATCTTCAAATAGAACATTTTGCACTTTTTTAAAGTCCGTAACATAATTAACACATAATTGTGAATTAACACACATTCGTTTTAATTCAAGCTTGAATTGAACCAAATGAGCCATTTTGACTCTTCACTCACTCCTGATATATTAAACTTGTAACCGTAAACGTCAGTCTGTCCTTCTTAACGTAAGTTCTTAACGAAGCAAAGTCGAAGAAGAAGAAGAAGATGCGATTCAAATTCCACTGCATAAGTAGGAATCTTAAACCCCAAAAAGTACAACTTAAAAAATGTAAAAAATCGAATGTAAAAATGAAGAATCTTTAAATCTGTAGGGGGGACGGACGCGGACAACAGACGGACGGACGGTTAGAAGAGAAGAAAACTGGGAACTGGTTGAACGGTACAAACCAGTTTCAGTTTGAATCTTTGAATTGTAAAAAGTAAGTAAGTAACTTCATCTCTTTAATTCCTTTAGCCTCTAATAACTTGGCGACTTGGCTTTGACTTTGGATGAGACCATTCGCCCTGCCTATGCGCTTGTTTAAATCCTTAAGATTTTCTAAGGCTTTACAAATACATTCTTTGATCCTGTACATAGGCACTATGGTATTGTGACACGAAAAATATTAACTAACTTTTATCCGATCGTTCGCTTATAGCGTTATAAGCTTATAGCGTTTTACATTCTTTTCATTCTTATCTTTGTTATAGGCGAATTACGAATTACGAATTACGATACGATTATGACACGATTAGGAATGAGGGATGAGTAGAACGGTGACTGTCGAAACAGGATCATGGAACAGTAGTATTAGTATTAAGTAATAATAATAGGGATATCTGTAGTGTGGTGCGTACAGATATTTTGTACAGTGGAGGTTGAAGGGGGGACAATAGAAGCCATTGAATTGCGCTGCGATAAGGTGACAAAACGGTTCATTTTGATTGAATCAAAACATAAGGCTGGGTCTATGGGTCTGGGGCAGCAGCTTTTAGGGGCTATGGGACTGGTACTGGTGAACTGATGTTTTTGATTTTGAATAAATTACACTGCATTGTACTGAAAACAAAAGTCGATTTTAATTTGATATGATGCCTATTGATGATGCATTTGATTTTTAAAGGAAATTGCCCATTATTTTCAGTTTTTGAACAATAAACTGTCTGTACGATTTGCGAAGTTCGAAGTGTACAAAATATTATAGGAATTTTAGAAAAGTTGGGAAATTTAGATATTGTTACTTTTTTAAAAGAGTAAAATACGCATTTTTTGAAAGTTGAAACAAGCTATTTACACGTTTTTTGAAAGGTTAAAACACGCAATTTCTACATATTTTCAAAGTTAAAAAAAAAACTAGTTACACATTTTCTGAAAGGTCAAAACGCGCTATTTACACATTTTTTGAAAGGCCCTAATATTCTATTTAAACATTTTTCGAAATCTTAAAAAAATCTATTTGCTTAGTCTCCGAAAGGTCAAAACATGCTATTCCCGCATGTTTTGAAAGATCAAAACACGTAATTTACAAAATTTTTAAAAGGTCAACAAATCTTCCTATTTCTGCGCTTGTAAAAAATTTCAAAAAATCTTCCAGAAAAGCTATACCTTTAATAACTCTAAAACTAACATCGATTTTAAAAACGATATAAAATTAAAATTCGTATAATAAAACAAAAGTTGTGGTTTTTACGTTTATAGCAAAATCTCTTAACTGCAAACAACTTTAAAGCTATTTACATCTTTGTAAGTAGTAACACAAATTAAACTCTTTGTTCCTTCCTACAACTTCCCACCAACCTAAAGCACGTGTACCTTTGTTTGCTTCTAATAAAATTATATGATAAAAATGACTATTACAAAAACATCTAATTGCAAATTAAGAAATTCCCACACCTTTCAACCCAACCTACAAATTACTAGGACAAATACAAACAAACAAACCGAAGCCTCAATGAAGAAACACACATTCATAATAATAATGGCGAGAAATGCAAGTGAAACGGAAGCAGCCGTAGACAGAGATTAACATTGACAATGACAGCGTCTACTAGAACATAGTAGAAACCATAGAATCAGAATCTCTGTGTAAAATTCCACTCTCACACTTTTCAACATTACAACAATTCAACAATCACAAACCAACAACCGAACAACCGAACAACAAAAATGCAACAATAGAATTAACTCTTGAAATTAACAATAAAAAATAAACGAGAAAATAATCAAAACATTCAATATTGTAAATTTAATTAATGTCACCCTCTTTATCTACATGTAAATTACCACAATATACATACGACATACTTTATTACAACGCATAACGTTGAACGTATCCGCAATAAAATCATTTCACTCCTTTCTTCCTATGCCTATCCCTATAACATACATGGGTCATTATTTCATTTTCTGTAATTGAAATTGCCCATAAAATTATTTAACCACAATATACCACATAATAATAATTTCTATATAATTCCTTCTATCAAAGCCCTATGGCGTGAAGCGTGCCTTATACATCGACTTAAAAACTTAAAAACCACCATTTTCAATATATGAAATTATACGCAATTTTATGCTTCAAAATTCAACACCAAACATCCAGAAAAAATTATTCACCTCATTTGCTCAGAAGGGAAAATAAATACTTGTTCTGCCCCCGTTTTGACTGACGACTTTGGTCTGCTTTCAAAATCAAAATCCCGCTCAAAATAAATCGATGATAATAATTCTCAAAATTTCACAAAATTTTATTTTGTGAAAAATCTCCAAAAATTTCAAAACTTCTTATGTTTCCAGACTTAGCACTTGTTTTCCTTGTTGTACATATCACAATTAAAAACAATACAAAATCACACGCACCAAAATTAAAATAAATCAAAATTTCAAAACTAATGAACCAGCACACTGTATAAATTCATATACACACCACAACACTTTGATCCGCTAACGATAAGTAAAACACTGCGATTTAAAAAAAGATCTGCATATGATTTACTTTTCGAACTTTAGAAATAAAAATTCAATCACTTTTGACTTTTGAATTTAGACACACAGAGAGATGGAGAGGAGACAGGCGACAGGCTGTACGTAAGACAGAGACCGTGAAGCGCAAAACTGTGTGGGATTCTGTGGGATCTGGAAATCTCGACTGAATTGAGGGACGGAGACAGATTGAGTGTAGAGAATAACAATAACAAGTAACAAGTGGTTGATGGTTCGTTGGTTGGTCGATCCTGTGGTGGTGGTGGTGTTTGGTGTTTGGTGGTTGGGATATGATGTGTGTGTGTGGATACAATTTCAACTGTGGAGCAGTGAACAGACGGAAAGCGACGACGACGACGACGACGAGGATCTCAAAACACAGATTGAGAGTCAGAAACTACAGAGACAATAGCAGCCAACGCAACGCTCGTTCTCGTTCTCGTTCTCGTTCTAAAAATCTCCTTCTGCTCGCTCACAGAATGCAAAGGGATTTTATTATGGAGATGGCGATGGAAATGGTGGAAGGGAAAAAGTCCAAGTCGAAGAAGGCGAAGTTTTGGAGAGTCAAGTCAGTTAACTATCAACATCACCAAACCGTCAACTATCTCACACACACAGCATAGAAACACACATACACACACAGTCAAAAAAATATAACGTAAACTTTCAACCAGTGTGTGTGTGTGTGTATGTGCAGGGCCGGACGAAGGAATTACTTTTAGGCAGCAATTTGTTTCCATACAAAAACCGCTATTTTGATTTTATTCATGGTTTTCTTTAGTAAAGCAAAATGTTGTATTTACATGTTTTAGAAAAGTTTAAAATGTCCTTTTACTTGATTCAGAAAAGTGCAAAATGTTCTATTTACATGTTTTGAGAAAAGTGGAAAATGTTTTATTTCCATGTTTTTGAAATGTAGAAAAATATTTATTTTGCATGATTTTGAAAAGTCAAAATATTCTTTTTACATATTTTTGAAAACTGCAAAATGTTCCATTTACAGGATTATTTTTGAAAATTCAAGCAGCGGGGGCTGCCTATGAGCTGGCCGCATTATCCGGCCCTGTGTGTGTGAGAGTAAAAACCAAAAACTATACAGGCAGAAAAACACTGATTACATAGATGCACAGTTTCCTATACCTGAGCATTATGCATTAGGTAGGTTTCCCAGACCCAGTCCCATAGTCATTCGAATTCTTGTAAAAGCTTAAGTAATTCTTTATGAAACGTTGAGAACATTTAAGAAGCCAGCTTCAACTTGCCAAGTACCTGGCTACAAACAGTTTTACATATAAAATGAATTTATATGAAAATATATTCAAAGTTTAAATTCCTGCTGCCCTTTTAGCCTGTAGCATACAGAGCATAGCAGACAGAGCATATCTTCAAAAACTGATACTGATACTGACTCAGAATCAGATATGCCTAACAGCAACAGTTCAAGAGTGAAGAAGAGGCTGCCTATCAGTGGCTATCAGGCTATCAGTGCAGTGGTATAGTCATTGTGAGATTACGTTATAGGAACTTAGCCCTGAGTCGAAATTAGAATTCAAATCCCTATACTACTGTCGACTGTCTCCCATACAAAACCATTGGAAATTGAGATAAATTCTCTTCATCGCCATCACCATCCCCATCGCCCATCGCCGTCCATTTCCTTCTCTCTCGTTCTCGTTATCAAAATCGCTCTCGTCCAAATCCAAATCCAAACCCAAAAAGTCCACCCTCAACAACCCTCTTTTTCCCTATGCATAGCTAAGGGGCTGTGCATAAACGACGTCGTCACAAGTCAGAAAAGATCTAACATCTATGCCTGCTATATATTATGCAGGGTGTAAAGCGTGGGTTTTTGTATAAGAGAGGATGGCATAAAAGTTTCAGTTTTTTTGGAGACATTATTTGTGCACGGTCCCTAGTGCCTAAATAGCTTGTGATGATGGGGAAGGGATTGCAGATTGGGATATGTGAGAAGCGTTAAAATTTCCCTTAGTATAGTTAGTATAATATGGTCTGGGTCTGGTCCGGCCGGGTCTTTTGGTATCTGATCCTGATATATTTAAGAAGGGAGCGTGCATAAATTACCTACCTAATTCAAAAATGTACCAGAATTAGACCCCTACTAACTATAGTAACTAGTAAGCGCTCTTTTTGGCTTTTGGTATGTACGCCAGCCTACGAAGCTAATACAGGCACCCCCTGTCTCGGTTGTCCATAAACAATATAACGTAATTTATGCACGCTCCCATTTTGAGAGATATGCAGATGTGTTCGTATCATAATATATAATTTAAGTAGGACTTTGAGTGTAGAAATTCTGTATACTTCCTAGTTGATTATTTTACTGTGTGTTTTAAAACTTACATAGCTACTACTACTACTACTACAGTCAGTAATAAACAGAAAACTGAGAAGTTCCTTTTGTATAGGCGCACATTAGTATTATGATTATTATTTTGGTGCAAGTCATAGCAAGTACGATAGGACACTCATTGGCATTGGACAGAGGCATGTCTTTCTCTTGTATATAGTTTGGAAGTTTGAAAAGCGTGGATTGTGTGTGTGTGAAGGGAGTACAATGTGAAGACGCACCCTAATTTTTTACACCCCCAGGCCGCCCGGGCCAACTTCCCCCTCCCTTCTTCACCCTCCGTAATTTCCCCCTCTATCTCTCTGACTGTGTCTGTCAGCAGATCTCCCTATACTATATAGTCAGCAGATGAGGTTTACAAAGCCAAAGCCATAGTCCAGCACCATGCATTGCATTGCGCATAGAACTATGAATTCGAATTGGAATTGGCCTTTCATGTGGTTGTCAGTTGGTCGTTGGTTTGGTTTGGTTTGGTTGTTACATGATGTTGTCAATGTTGTGGCAGTAGCAATGTTTGCAAACTGGGCTGTAAATTCTTCAAAATTTGAATTAACTTTTGAACGTGGAACACATTGAAATGTTCAAAGGATGTTCAATGAATCAAAGCCCAAGTTAAAGTTTAAACAGTCACACCACAGCCACATAGCTGTCTCTGTATAATCAGAATTTGGCTTTACACTTTACACACAGTGCGTCTGTCAAACCCAAACCCAAACCCAAACCCAAACTCAAGAAATGACGTACTAAGGAAATCAAAATGAAAGATAGGCAGAGATTTGTATAAGAAAAAATGTAACAATACAACAGTAATACAGTGAGTCGTGAGTGTAGAATCAAAATGAATTATATCAAATTTTTTATAAAAACGAAATGCACTACCTGCAAATAAAATAAAATTTGAAGATTCTGAAAGTATGTAAATAGAATGTTTTGCAATTTTAAAAATAACATGTTAGCAGTGTATTTTGTACTTGTAAAATGCATGGCCATGGAACATTTTGCACCTTTTGAAAACATGTAAATTGGACATTTTGTGCACTTTTAAAAAACGAGTAAATGGAACATTTTGGGCTTTTCAAAAACATGTAAATAGAACATTTTGCACTTTTCAAAAACATTTAAATAGGTAATTTTTTGTACCTTTCAAAAACATGTAAATAGAACATTTTGTGCACTTTTCAAAACCATGTATATAGATCATTTTGTACTTTAAAAAACTCGTAAATAAGGTATTTTATACTTTAAAAAAAAGGCAAAGTATGTTGCATTTTTTAAAACTTATAAAATGACGGTGTTTACGCAGCTATCTCATTTATAATTGTTTCGACATAGCTCATTTTGACTCTAGCTTACACTGGATATGGGCCATTTTGATTCTTCACTCACAGTGTAAGACTTGTATAGAAAATAGAACAACGCATAAATGATTATATAACTGTAGATAAGATATACATAGATATAATGGTCTATGATATTACACGCGCATATCTATAGATCTCAATATTGAAATGTAATACTGCGCTCTGTAATGTAATATCTGTACGAGTAAAATACATAATAAATGGGGGTCTGTATTAGTCAGTGTCCACGTGAAAGAAATATGAAACAGTAAAAAGATTTGTGACTTTTGTGAGTGGACGCTACGAATTACTCAGAGAAGAGTAAAGACTGACGACTGTTGTGTGAACGCAGACGTGAACGTGGACTGGCCCGGCCCGGCTTTATTATCCCACTCACTCAGTCAGATATTTGACAGACGAAATCTCGCATTTTCTCACCCTAATGCCCTACTTCCATTATTTTCTAGAATATATTTCCATTTTGCAATCATTCATACTGTAGACACTGTAGACTTTCAACTTTGAGTGAGTCAATGGTCATAATGTGTGTACCGTAACCGTATAGCCATCTCAATAATTATGCGTGGATCTTTAAGTAAGTGTAGTAGAAAATCTTCAAGTACTTCCTATATATTTTTTTTAGGCATTGAGTTGAATTGTAAATTACGCAAAAAAAAAACTATCCACCCATTTTCCAAGTGTATTATTAGGTTTTCAAAAACCAGCATATAGAGTATATTTTGCAGTTTCAAAAAGGCGTAAATACCTTTTTCCTTAATGCGAGACTCAAAGCTTTGATTGATAATTAACTTTGCAATAAAATTATTTTTGAAATGAATTATTTTCTAAATTAAATCTCTTAAAATTGATTACAAATTTGTGATATTAGAACAAAAACACACTATAATGCAAATAAATAATGGAATAATTTATTGCAAGTACAGTACACCAGATTATAAATTCGAGCCTATTCAACTCCTATTTCAGTCTCCACATGACACATCACGATCATTAAATTCAGAAAAATAAATATGTACCTACATGGAATTAATAATGATTTCGTTTTTCATCGATTTTCTTTAGTATCAGTCTGTATTTTTCCAAACATATGTACATACGAGTCAAAAGGCTGGAACCAAAGTTACTTACTCGGTAAGCGTATAATATGGATTGAATTTCAAAATTGAAGTGTAAATTGAAATCGAAAAACTATGAATATTTACGACTGGAATTATTATTCTTTGATAACCTGTATCTTGATATTCAAATGTACTGGACACCCGTCATCAGTAGTACTGGTCCAAACAATAGATACCGTATTTCCTATAATAGTAGACGCAGGTCTGTAATAGTAGACGGGTCTGAGAGGTCAAAATTTGACTATAGTGGACGGGTCTACTATTATAGGGAATACGGTACGTACATAAACACAAGTATACATAGAAACCTATATGATAACATAAGGAAAATTTTAGAAATATAAATACAGTCGTAAGTCAATACTTGACTGAACCTTATTGTGTGCGATATATGTTCAATGTTGAAAGGTGAATAGGTCAAAATCTTGAGTACATATTTGCAGATCATATGTTGATATGTCAGATGTAGTGAGACAGAATCAATATCAAAATCAGAGAATGATAGCAGATCCTATTTCCATCGTGTCAAAGATATATCGCAAGATTTAAATTGTTCGTGTCAGAATTATACAGCGGAGAATGGCGGGGGTCAAATTCCCAATTTATTATTGAATTTGTATTCTGAAAAACATAATGCATTACTCATATATCGTCTGTAAAGAACCAAAATGACCCATATCCAATTTAAGTTAGAATCAAAATGAGCTATGCCATAAAAACAAACTGAGAAACATGCGTCAAATGTTAATTAGGAGTTTCTGAAAAGTGTAAAATGTCCTATTTACATGTTTTCGAAAAGTGTAAAATGGTCTGATTCCATGTTTTTGAAAAGTGTAAAATGTTTTAATTCCATGTTTCTAAAAAGGTGCAAAATGTTTTAATTCCATGCGTTTTCAAAGTGTAAAATATTGTATTTACATATTTTTGAAAAGTGCAAAATGTCCTATTTAAATGCTTTCAAGACATATTTAAATATTTGTGTAGATAATTGATATTGTTTTTAGCTAAAAATGGATATAGTTCATTTTAATTCTTCATAGACAATATTATGTGCAGTCTTGCGCAGCATACATGCTTCACCATTTCATCTGATAACTTTGTTAAATAATTAAATAGTAGAACAGCATAGAGCGCTATCAAAAAATGTCGGCGCTTATTTGAGACATGGCGCTTGTCCAGTAAAATAGGGTATATACTAAAACTATGTTAAATTAATTTATGAATTTTATTTATGTTTATTTTGAAAATATCACAAAAATAAATATGACACATTAACACCAACGCCAAAATCCATAGCGTCAGTCATATACGTGTCGCATCATCAAAAGTGTTTTTTTTCAAAATTATTGAAAGTGAATCACATATATATTTAACTATAAATAAACTCTGTGACTTTGTCTTTGTACATATAAAGTAACTAACGCGTATTTTTCTAAAAATCTTAATAATAAATCTGAAATTGATTTGTTTATTTTTGTAGTTTTGTACAAGTTTACAATTTCCTTATCATTTCCAGTCAGACTTGTTCTTTGAACTTCTTTGTTGCATGGTTATCTATATGTAACTGTATGTATTGCCATGGTATATTTTTGTGCGTGTTTACTTTATTTTTATTACCTATTTCCTGCCAACCTACCTACCTACCTACCTTCTCCCTTCTATACCTACCAAATTTTATCAAACAAAAAAAGTCAAAAGATCAACATCAAAAACCAGACGAGACCAAACCTGTTAACCGCATAGCCAGCCAGCAGATCAGCTGTTTGTAAAAAATCATTACTATTATTATTGCTTTAATTAATTTACATTTAGGTACCTACCGATATTCTTCTCTGTAAATACCTGCAAATTTACATTCAAATTCAAGGCCAAAAATAAACGGCAAACAAAAGCTAAAAGACTCAAACGGAAACTGCACTCAAAAATGCAATGCAACATTTACAACCTGCAAGTGGTACCAGGGCCGGATAAAGTGGCCAGCGGAGGCAGCCCCCGCTGCTTGAATTTTCAAAAAACATGTAAATGAAACATTTTGCACTTTTCAAAAACATGTAAAAAGAATATTTTGACTTTTCAAAAACATTCAAATTAAAGTTTTTGTACATTTCAAAAACATGCAAAATAAAACATTTCCCACTTTTCTCAAAACATGTAAATAGAACATTTTGCACCTTTCGGAATCAAGTAAATCGAACATTTTGCACTTTTCTAAAACATGTAAATACAAAATTTTGCTTTACTAAAGAAAGCCATCAATAAAATCAAAACAATGGTTTTTGTATGGAAATAAATTGCTATGCCTAAAAGCAATTCCTTCGTCCGGCCCTGAGTGGTACATTATTTAGCATCGACCATTTTGCATTGTGCTCTTGAATAAATTTTAGAGAGTTATTGAGCGTGATGTGATATCGCATCTTACAAAGGTTAAATAAATTGACAAAGTTATAGACGAACCAATCAGATTAGGGAAGGAGACGTGATCGGTCTCAATTTCTCAATGTTTAATTCTCTCAATGTCGATTCCGATGCCGCTGTGGGGATGACTCATATCAGGAGTTTCATGGAGGATAATCATTAAGATTATTATTGAAATTTCAAATGTATTTACGTGCGGCCAAGAAAACAAAAAAATAATGAAGATTACACGCGCCCCTCGACTTCGACTTACATGACTTCTTGGACTGCAATCGAGATCGACTTGGTCGACTGTGTACTGCGTCATCTTTCTGTTTCTATTTTAATTCTAATTCTCATAAAGTGAGATCTTCTTATAATAAAATAAATTGTAAATGCACAGTATATAGATATACAGGTACTTTCAGTTTTAATATGAATAAAGCAATGACAACAAAGACACGTTAACGAGAACGAGAAGGACAACATTTTAGATTCATGTATTTAATTTAAACGTTTCAATATTTAACCAACTTTTAAAACATTACCATTTGAATATTTGAAATCTTTAAATGCGAATAAGATACACAGGCATACAGAATATTTTTACAAGGGAAATACAAGAGATTATGTGTATATGTTTTTCGTGCTCAAGTGTGAATTGTTAATCACTGCTGATGAGTGTTCAAGTCTGAAGACTGCAAATTACTAAACTAACGCAAACGAAGGCTGTATTTAAAGTAATATCAGTGATAATAGGCTTTGAATAAATGTCTTTCATATACGTATTCATGAAATTGTGTAAACGGTGTATTTTATATATAGTTTGTATTTTTAATAACGCCCACATGTTTAGACCATTTGGAATTTTTACAAAGGTTTTTAAAAATGTTTTTTTTTTTGGGTTTTTGCACGTTTTTTGACAACGCAAATATATGTTTAAGAATATTTTGAGTTTCTCAAAAAAACTGTGTAAATAGTATATTTTGCACTTTCAAAAATCTTCATATACAGTGTACATTTTGAAATTTTTTTAAAAGATGTAAATAGTATATTTTGCCCATTTTTGAAAGATGTAAATAGCGTATTTTGCAATTTTTGAAAGATGTAAATAGCGTATTTTTCAATTTTTGAAAGACGTAAATAGCGTATTTTGCAATTTTTGAAAGATATAAATAGCGTATTTTGCAATTTTAGAAAGACGTAAATAGCGTATTTTGCAATTTTTGAAAGACGTAAATAGCGTATTTTTGCAATTTTTTAAAGACGTAAATAGCGTATTTTTGCAATTTTTGAAAGACGTAAATAGTGTATATTTAATAGTGGTTGGTTTTGATTCTGCAAATATACGACCTCCGCTCCCTTCTCAACTCCTTGGCGAAGCTTATTCTCTACCAGTGACACGAAGACAAGAACTACAGTGACACATTTTTACATTTTTGAAATGAACCAATTCATTATCATTACAAAAAAATAAATTGTATTTTAATGAAATGCTAGAAAAAAAATACCGCAACTGTTGACTCTTGTTTGTGTACTTTAATTAACTTGCATAGATATTCTCACTTTTAATCACGAAAACAGTACAAGGAATTCTGGGCATAAAATTAAGTGGAATGTGTAGCAGGTAATAGAAAATCTTACTATTGTTTACCTTTTCTTTCTTGTGAACGGATACATACTGTATATCCTTCAGAGCAAACTAAATACGCCGTATATGCCTAAATTATTATACGAGTAACCGCACTAATTTACATTGTTGTAATTATTTTAATTTACTGTAACTTGCTTTAACATACAAAGTAATAAAGATGTAACATAATGATGTACACATACGTAATTATTAATTAAGACAACTTTCTTTTGTGTATGTAGTTTAATTTATTCATTTATGTAATACATATATGTGTATTATATGACGGTGGCGGTTAGCGCTTGAATTAATTGCAACCGCAGGAAAATGCAACCAATACCAAGGGCATTGAATTTTAAAATAAATTATGCCTTTTTAGCCTATATTATTAGATAGTAGTGTGTAGCCTAGTAGCCTCTATTTTAGTGCAGAATGTTGTACTTGGCTTTTGTATAACAGCCGAATATCACTAATTTAGCTTTAGCTATGTATACCTGCCTATACCTATCTTTATTATTGCGTATTGAATTTTATTTCAAAACGTTTAAGTGAACATTATTTGTAAGGGCGGGTTAAAAAGATGATTCATGTTAATTGAACTTTGATTTAACCAATATTGTACTATAAATTTTCAAAATCATATGCTTATTTTCACTCTCAAAATTTGCAGGAATTGTTAGCGGTTTTAAATTTGCCAAAAAAGTACTCATATATTATAGTCAATTATATTCTTATTGTCAAAACGTTCAAATATTATTACAGTGATTATTTTTACTACCAAAAATCGAGGAAAATAGAAGTTTTACCTTTTTTAAAAAAGCCTCAATAACAAAAAAGTGTAAAATTCAAATCCGATTTTAGTTGGTCTATTTTGCACTTTTTAAAAGGGATTAAATAGCACGCTATTTACACCTTTTTTTAAAGTTTTAAACAATCAAAAGAAAAACATTTTTTAAAACATCATCATTATCTCGCCCTTTTAAAAACCTTGATGCAAATGATGTGCAGCATACGTAGAAAATATCTGTGTAGAAAATATAACACAAATATTTTAAATTTCTACAGTTTTAAAATTTTGAAAATGTTCCAGTTCCATCTATATGTTTTTGAAAAGTACAAAACGTTCCATTTACATGTTTTTGAAAAGTACAAACTGTTGTATTTAAATTTTTTTGAAAAGTACAAACTGTTCCATTTACATATTTTTGAAAATTACAAACTGTTGTATTTAAATTTTTTTAAAAAGTACAAAATGTTCTATTAACGTGTTTTTAAAACGTGTAAAATGGTCTATTTACATGTTTTTAAAATGTGTAAAATGGTCTAAATACATGCTTTTTCAAGATTATTAAATCATTCATTTTCATTATTTGTGTATAGATAATTCATTTTGTTCTAAGCTAAAAATAGATATAGATCATTTTGATTCTTCGATCACTGGCGTTATAGCTAGTGCATACCATAAAATGCCTTTGTTTTGCTTTGTTTTTTATGCATAGAATTTTTTATTCATCAGATCGAAATAGAAGTACCTACATATTCGTCTTCCTTTGTTTACAATGTTTTTGCACTTCTTACACATACATTTTTGTTTTGTTTTTTTAAATGTATATTATTTAAATAGACAAAGAAATGCACCACCACATGAATAAAAAACACGTAGAGAATTTGACGTACATGCTACATACAAGAAATATCAGTACATTGCCACAAATAAATTACAACTTTTAATAATGGACTTTCCGTTTCTGTGCGTATGGTACATAATTACCTACTCAGGTATGCCCATATGCCTATATACTATAAATACCACTATATACAAATATATCACACTTATAAATACTCTTTACTGTGTAGCACGTTATAGCATTGAAGTCGACGTCTATAGCACATGTACATACTATGAGCGGGGAGAAACATCTTTTTGCATATCATTATATTGACACCCTGACCTTCTATGAATATAGAAATGAAACTGAAGGGTATTATGTACCTACCTAACCGCTACACAGAAACACAGATACACGCAGAAATACAAAGACATTTAACACGTTTTTGTTTTGTTATTTTCATTTTCGTTTACTTTTTTTTCTCCTAAAAGAATTCACGTTTGACTCCATACTTTATTAAAATAATCTCAAGTCTCGAGTCTCATCGAGATAAGATTACAAAGAAAGACGTGAAACGTGATCGAGATTCACACAGCTGTTTATAAATATTTTTTCATCCCACTCAATACTTGATGGTCACTTTGAGAGCTTTGTCAATATTATCTGTGTAGTTACTACAGGAATGTCTATTTTCTTATTTTGTGTCGTATGTATAGTATATGCTTTATATCAAACGGCAATGGCTATACACTTCACACGACTTTATAAAACTGAAATGGAAATTAAGTGCGTCGCGAGATGAGATGATCTTGCGGTCAAGTTTGTTTTTCCTTTTTAATGTAATTTTGAGTGTTTTACAGGTATTGGTTTCTGACTTATCTCAAGAGAAAACTTTACTAAACTGCATTTAGATAAAAATATTTTAGAAAAAAATAAAAGTTTGTAAACTCGTTTTTTGTAGCAAAAATATAAACATATAAGATTCAGAATTAATAAGGGGTTATCCACAAATGACGTCATCCGAAAAGTCAATAGGACTTAACTTGGCTACTGTAATGACATCCAATACTATAAAGATGTGGCCACTATTACGCCTAGGATTATAAGCTGATGAAGATGAAATGGAGGTCATAGGGTTATAAAAAAGGAGATTTTTGTGACGACGTCATTGGTGGACAATTCCTAATACATATGTAATGTGTGTGTACTTTACTGTATTTGCATTGGGTCCTATGGGAAGCTTCATATTTTTCACTTTTATTCAAACGGAAAATTTACTAAACAAGTTTGCTTTTTCTTACACAAAACAAAAATAATCTAAACTTTAAAATAGCCTAGACGATATAATATGCGGTTTCAATTGTTACATAGAAGAATTTGCACCTTGAGAAAACGCATAGGAAAAGACAGAAGATCTGTGTGAGCACATCTTCTCAATAGAAATGGATGAGTTAAAAAATGGAGGTCAAAATTAGAATAGGGACAAGAACGTCAATGGGATTTATCACATTAGATCTCTGTACACAAAGACACAGACACAGTCAACAACAACAGTAAAGAGCGCAGAGGCCCTAATTCCCAATTGAGGAAGTTTCAAATCGTTTCCTCATTTTCATTTTCAAACTTGATCACGCAGCAAACACAGCGGTACAGCACCAGTCTCCCTCACGTTTCGTTTCATTCATTACTTTTGTTAACGCATTTGCATTTGTCTCCTGTGTTTTGTAGTACTAGTAGTAGTCGAGGGTCGTGGAGGCGTTGAAACAAGCCATGTTTTACTTTTTTTCTGACAAAATTGAATCGTACCAAAATAATAATTTTGGATTCTGCTTTGAACAAATAAAAAATAATTTTAAGGATGAAATTGAACTACATCAAATTCATTTTAAATAGTAAAAGATAGAAATGGATATGTAAACAACAAAAGTGTTTTGAAGGATACACAAATGTTCTATCTGCATAGTTTTTTATAATGTAAAAATTTAATTTGTATGATATTTGTTACTAATTTTAATATGCGTGAATTTAGTTTTTTTCCACTTTTAAGTAGTTATAAAGGCATCATATTAGTTTTGGTAAAGTTCAAAAAAACGCTATTTAAAACTTTCAGAAATTTCGAAAGAAGCTATATAAACTTTTTTAAAATTGCCAATCATAATTCTATTAAAACTTGGAAAAGGGCAAAACAAGCTTTTTGCACCTTCTAGAAAGTGCAAAATACGCTATTTACAACTTTCTGAAAGTGCAAAACACGTTATTTGCACCTTTCAAAAAGTGCTATTCACATTACTTACAACTTTTAAAAAGTGCAAAACACTCTATTTGCAACTGTTTGAAAGTGCAAAACCCAATATTTACAACTTGTAGAAAGTGTAACACACGCTATTTGCAACTTTTATAAAAAGCAAAACACGCTATTTACACCTTTGAAAAAGGGCAAAACACGGTATTTACAACTTTTAGAAAGTGCAAAACTCTCTATTTGCAACTTTTAGAAGGCGCAATACACGCTTTTTGCAACTTTCACAAAGTGCAAAACACGGCATTTACACCTTTAAAAAAGGGCAAAACATGGTATTTGCAACTTTCAGAAAGTGCAAAACACTCTAATTGCACGCTTACGAAAAAGAAAAGTATTAAAAAATTTGATTTCAGCTAAAATAATTCATGGCTTCTTTTGATCCTCAACAGAAATATCCCAATGTGTGTACATCTCAAGTCTTAATCAGTACACACAAGTCCATACCGTCCACGTCCACTCATATACTACCAATAATTATATCTACTATCCCAATACTCTATTATACAGCCATATATCCCTAATGATATCAATATCAATACTCCCTCCCAATGCCGTTGCCGTTGCCGTATATGCACACTTCAGTACTTCAATCCTAATTTAAAACGATATGTACCTTCACACAATTAAAATGTTAAATTATCTTTGTCTCCGTCTCCATGCTTATACAATGCAAAATCAAAATCCATCCCACGATCACGCTCGCCAATTTATTACAAAGCTCACCCAGAGACTCTCCCATAGAAACAGACGCAGACACACTTACTCAAAAATTTTCACGATTTTATTTAACAATCTTAAATTGAGGCTAAATTACCAAATTACATCCCGCCTCATTTGCTTACTAAATGGACAGTTACAAAAATTGAGGCGAAAACTTATCATGTAGGTAAATAGCGCCAAAATCCATCCTATAATAATATATACCTATCAGTATTTGCAATTACCGATACACGCTTATAGTTTTTAACTTTTCTCATGGAAAATCGCAAAACAGCGAATAACATATGTGATTTGCAATTAATATAATTTACTATGTATATACATAGTCACTTTATGCAGGGTCGGACGAAGGAATTAATTTTAGGCAGTAATTTGTTTCCATACAAAAACCACCATTTTGATTTTATTGATGGTTTTCTTTGGTGCATCAGAATGTTGTATTTACATGTTTTAGAAAAGTCCAAAATGTTCTTTTTACTTGATTCAGAAAAGTGCAAAATGTTCTATTTACATATTTTGAGAAAATTGGAAAATGTTTTATTTCCATGTTTTTGAAATGTACAAAAAAATTTATTTTGCATCTTTTTGAAAATTCAAAAATATTCTTTTTACATATTTTGTAAAACTGCAAAACGTTCCATTTACATGTGTTTTTTTAAAATTCAAGCAGCGGGGGTTACCTATACGCTGGTCGCATTATCCGGCGTCCGGCCCTGACTTCATGGGCCATAGAATTTTCCAAAAATTATATTATTTCATATTATTTTTTCCTTCAACTTTTTTAAATACTGTCAAAAATTATTTCGACATCGAAATTAAACACACTATACATAGTGTCCAAACTTGTTAATTTTAATTGGAAATATTAGAAGAAAAAAAGAGAAATTTGAAAATTCCAAAAAACAAATTTGTATGACATAAAAGTATTTAGTCAAATTGGCATATCTGTTAACACTGCTAAACTGTGCAAATTATCAAATTATTGGATTTTCTGAATTTGTATATTGTTTTGGCAATTGATGTATATTTAAAAACAAAATTAAATGTGAAAGTTAAATACGCCTAAAGGTACACCTATACACCTATATCTACGTTTACGATCTTCGTTTATTGTTTTATGTAATAAATGGCTCCATGCATATGACTATTTTTAAGTGTACATTTTGCAGGGGAAAATGTTTTTCCATTAAAATTGGAAACCAATTAAATTGTGCCAAAATAAATACATGATTTTTCAAATACAAAATTGAAAAATGTCATCGTGAGTTATACAGCTGTAAAATGTAGAAGAGCCTCCTTCATTGGCATAGCGTCAACGTCAACGTGACGTTTTCCCTTTTTTTTGCAATTTCTTGTTTTCTGCTAACTAACTAAGTGACAGAAATGAAAAAACAAAATGGGAAAGTACCACGTTTTCTTGTTGTTGTTATTGTTTACCCCGTTGTGATTCTATATAAAAAATGTACATAGTGATATAACATATAGGCATTTAGGAATTGAAATTGTGCAAACTACAACTACGGCAATAGAAATAGTGCGGCTGCACATGTTAATGCACTTGCTAATTGTCCATTAAGGAAGATCGTATGAAAGTACCTGTACCTGTGTGAAGATTCAGCATATCTCAATGACGATGCCATTTGTTTTTTTGCATATCTGCATAGGTATCGTCTGTGAAGAACCAAAATGACCCATATCCAATTTAAAGCTAGAATCAAACTGAGCTATGTCATAAAAACAAAATGAAAAACATGCGTAAAATGGGAATTTTTTAGTTTTTTAAAAGCGTAAAATGTTCTATTTACATGTTTTTAAAAAGGTGCAAAATTTTCTAATTCCATGTTTTTGAAAAGTGTAAAAGGTTCTAATTGCATGTTTTTGAAAAGTGTAAAAGGTTCTAATTCCATGTTTTTGAAAAGTGCAAAATTTTCTAATTGCATGTTTTTGAAAAGTGTAAAAGGTTCTAATTGCATGTTTTTGAAAAGTGTAAAATGTTCTATTTAAATGCATTTAAGACGTGTTTCAATATTTTTGTAGATTGTGGATATTGTTTTTAGCTACAAATGGATATGGGTCATTTTGGTTCTTCACAGACGATATGTTATGGTGCAGGTAGACGACGTTTCTTTATTGCCTAATTTAATGTGGGATATATAGGAATGAAAAGATGGAAAATAAGTTGTAAGTTGAAGAGATTAAGATGAGAGATGAGATGAGATGATGAGATGCGATGACCATAATAATAGTAGTAGTACAGTGAGTACAGTGTATAAGATTATGGTAGAAGAGCACCCAATCATGTTTATTGTCATGCCAGCCATTGCTTGCGATTACGATTGCGATTAGATGTTAAGGAAGTAACAACGTAAACCAATAGATGTACCGCACGCCGTACTTTTTGTATGGTAGTAGCACTATACTATAACACAGAAAAAATTGATGTATATAGACGTTAGGATAGGATATAGTCATTATATATTATATATGAATTATTTTTGAAAGATGCAAAATTTCTTATATCGCGAATTCTACCAAGTGCAAACCAGCTTAAGTAATTACACGTTATATGAATTGCAAAACGTTACCCTTACGGTGAACATATACACATCTCCGTAGTTGTAAGTTTCTAACAAGTGTTAAATTTCCATTTTTAATTGGCGTGAATAAAGTTAGAACTGAAAAACAAAATGGCTGAATAAATTTGAATTTTCTCAGAAGTTAATTACTAATAAAACTAATAATTGTTTCTGTATAATAATACAAACTTATAATAATGTCATAATTTTTATAGACTCCAAATTGTACTAATCTTCTAATTGTCATGTTTTAAAAGAGTTCAGTACACAGTTTTGAATTTAATAATATACTTAACAAAAAGTATGTTTTAGTATAGTTTAATTACACGTTTTGAATTTCAACGCTGCAATCATATTTTAAAGGAATAGCTGATTTAAAAAAATTATTTTAAAGTAGCTCATTAATCATATTATTAGGAAGCTTCTAATTATTATAAAAGAATAAGTTTTGTAAATAATTTAAAATTCACGTATACACTTTTGAAGTACAGCAGGTTAATTAATTTTAATAATATTTTATAACAGCAAATATTTGGCAAATTGTCCATTATGTAGGTACCTAATAATTGCTTAAAAATTCTTGATAATATAAATTTTTGTTATATAGGTAAGTTAACAGAATTACGTTTTTTTATGGTATTAAAAAGTTATACAGAATTTGGTATATGCAAGGTACATATACATTTTTTTAAAATACAATTACTGTTAATGCTTTGCTTATTTGTGTAAAAATACTGGTATCTTTGCTTTCTTGTTAAGATTGTAGTTTACCTTGTCAGTTAGAACATGCTGCATTTACGCATAAAATTCAGATAGCACATTTTCAAATTATCTCAATTTCTTCAAGCCACATACATACTGATTCTCATGCACTATGCACACTGTCCACCTACTTAAATGGTAAGTACTTTACAAGTTTTTTCCTTCACCACGACCACTACCAGTACACTATTCACCATACCGCCATGACCATACACTATCATATAGTAACTATATTATGTATATGCCCTATATAGCTTTACCTTTACATTAATTTACAACATGCCATATACCACACCATGGAATGACTATAAGGAAAGGAAATTGCCACAGTATATAACTTTGATTGCAATTTATTATTATTCATACTACGAAGTTGTGTTATGATGTTGTATGGTGAAAGAAGGATGAAGAAGAATGCAGATGGCGTCAGCCTCACTTCTTCAAAAGCTGCACGTTAATAATGAAAGAAAAAACTATCTTGGCAGATGAAAGGAGAGGAATTAATTTGCATTAACTGCATCTCCTGCAACTATGCAATTTTTGAAACATCACAATTTATTTGCATATTACATAGTTTGAAACTTTGAAACACATACAAAAAATGTACCTTAATAAAATACGATGGTACGCGTGTATGGCAAAATGGCCTCAATTATTTTTAACCCCACCTTAATTATTACTTTGAAAAAATTCGTAGGTAATAAAAATTACACATAATAATATGTAACGATTATGAAAATTATGCAAATCAAAAATGCACTTTTAATTTTTTTTTTAATTTTCCGTTGGTTTGTACATATAGTTTGAATACGAATATTTGGACCATTTAAGTACGTATCGTTATCGTTATAGTTATAGTGCAATCCGGTTTTGACTTAGGGAATCACAGACAAAAAAGTAAAGGGGCTAACGTTATTATCTAATGGTACTTTAACTAAAAGGTAAGAATTGAATGTGTTTTTTATTGAAGTGATGAATGTTTTAAGTTATATGAATAAATTAATCACGCAGAAAGAATACAAATTAGACTACAAATTGCCCTCGTGGAAATTCAATGGGTAAATTTTATTTTTATTACACATTACTATATGTGCAAATAAAAATGTTAACCGTTAAAAAATACGGTACCGTACATACATATTATGTGCAATTATTAAAAATCAACGTTGTAATAAATTAAAATTGCAATCTACAAATTAATATTGCATATTAGTTAATTAATTAATTAATTACAAATTGCAATATTACAGTTCCGATTAGAGAAACCTTCGTATAGCATAATATGAACCTACTTAATTTGAATTAATACATTCTAAAAATTATAGGGGATCATCCATAAATGATGTCATCCAAACTTGTAATATTTTACGACCGTCGTATACCAACACCGCCCTGTGATCAATTTAGCATTTCTTAAACGGCTATTTTTAACATGGCATGTCATTTTAATCGACTAGATCAACATGATCTACGGATGACGTCTTTTATGGACGATCCTTATATGCCCTCACTGCAAAAAAAAACGAAGAAACATAATAAAATTAAATGTTAGATTTATATTACCGGTCTTTATATGCCTACAATAATAATAATTGCCGTGTCATATACTAAATGTAATTCGAAATCCTGCAACTATTTTACGCGCCATTTTTTGCATGAATTCTTATTGTAACTTGGAACAATGCTTTAAAGGCCTAGGTATTCTGATTCGAAATACTGATAGGAATGTGAGAGGCACTCAGCAGGGGGCTAAGTACTATGCTTAACGCTACCATTAACATTACAACAAATACCGTGTATAACAATAATTATATGGGCGTCTTTTATAAATTAACGAAAGTATAACTACTCTACAATTATTACAAATTACATTAGTTCCACACCTCCAATTATTTACGTGTAGCGTATTAATTTTGATGCGTATCTTGCCATACGTACGTACGCTAAGGCAAGCAATCATATAGTAATTACAGATTTTATTTACTGCTGTGTCATAGATATCGTTTTCGCTTTTCGTTTTTCATCGACGTCGACTATTTTTTGTGAGTTGCTCTATTTATCAGTAATGTGATGCGATGTATTTTTACTTTTACAGCAATCAACAATGCAGTAGAGGAACACCTTTAAATACCAATACTACTGCCATTATTATTTCTGCAGTTGTAATAAATTGGAATTTTAAAGGTCATCTGATTACACTAAAAAATGTGTGTGAGAATCTCCGCTGTTGAATGTTCACTCGCTCGTAATACATAGATCAGCTGATTGGATCCCGTCTCACAACCTTGTTTCTGTTTCTCTGTTTCAGTTTCTGTTTTTATTTCTCCATTGTTGTAGTTCTTGTTATTGATACGGCTATGACATTGGCATTGGTACAATTAACCATTGTTGCAGAGTCTTTTACATGCGTTTAAATACCAAGTTTGAGTGTGTAAAAAAACACAGTATATTTCGTGTATCTTTAATTGCCGCCTTTAAAAATAGCAATATATTTGAAGAAAAAAAATCAATCAATACTATTTTAGTATAGTACTCAAAATTAATACTGAGTCAGTAATTTATTAGAATCAGAATGTCGACCACAGCCCAGCTGAAAAATAGGGCCACAAAAAATAAAATGCTTCCAATTACTTTGCAATTTTTGAAATTGGTTCCAAATATGTTCGTATTATTTTAATACGAATTTTATTTGATTAGTTGATACATAGATTTGCGTTGTTAGTTTATTTCTTTTTTTTTTCTGCTTCTGTTTTTGTTCGAGCGTGAATTTGTTTTTGTGCAATGTTTTATTTACTAATTTACTACACTGTATAAAAAAGGCATATATCAGAATTTCATTATCGTTGTTGTATCTCGCTCGCCTATTTTTCCCATCGCCATAGAGAACAGTGCAAAGTGCACAATTTAATTTTGCACTTGAAATTCTGATTGCAACAGTATAATATGTACTGTGCTGGTACGGGCTCCTGATCCTGATATGGCATATATATCCGTGTCTGTGGGAACTGTGATTGCAATACGATATAATAAGCCGGAAGTCATACAGTAAAAGTTTGAATTATTATTATATACAAAATAGAATAAAAAGGAGGCAAATATATGTTTTAAATTTTAATGCAAAAAAGAAAAAATTCAAATGCAAGCAAACACAGGAAAAAGTTAAGCATATTATGGGGTGATGAAATGGGAAATTACTATACTAATTCAGATGTGCGTAACTACTTTTTGAATTAATGGAGTTAATACGTGGAAATGGTTTTGATATTTTGCAAGTGATTTATAGTGGCTCAGCAAATTGGTTGGATTGGTATTGTATAAATTTTACAATTTTATTGGTAGGTGATATCCATTTATAGCGGAAAACAAAACAATATTTCTCCAAAAGAATATCGTCTTACAAACATGTAAACAGAATATTTCACAATTTAAAAAAAAATGGAATATTTTGCACTTTTCAAAAAACATGTAAATGGAATATTTTGCACTTTTCAAAAAAAATGTAAATGGAATATTTTGCACTTTTCAAAAACACCTAAATAAAAAGTTTTGAACATTTCAAAAAGACGTAAATAGAATAATTTGCCCTTTTTAGAAACTCATATTTAAAACTGTACTTATTTATCTCATTTGGATTTGTTTTGACATAGCTCATTTTAATTCTAGCTAACACTATAGTGCTAGTTTAAACTGTATCTGAACCATTTTAGGTCTTCACTGACGATACGCAGTAATTGTATAGTATGTAATTTGTAGTTCAATATTATGTCAAATGTCAAGTTTAGATAGCTCATTTTGAACGTTGCATGGCATAAACAGTGCCTATGCAGCAAATACTAAACAAAAACGAACTTCAATTAGATATCACATTTTTACACGGCCCTAATTAATTTGACGTGCAAGCTGGACAGTACATGTACAGGTAGATATCTGAACAGTGAACAGTCTGCAGGAGCCATAGTTAGCAGAACACGTCTCTATCAGACTATCACTACATTTTAATTTACTTTCGAAACAACCAACCAAACAAAAACGTGTCAACCTGTCACAGTCACAGTCAAATTATGATGTGCTACAAAAAAATGAACAACTATAAAAAAAACAGAAGAAGAAAAACACAAGGAAAAAGTAACAATTAATTAATTGCAATTTATTTTGATCGACTTAAATGAAAGTAATTTTAAAATTTAAGAAAAATAGTAGTGACGCCTTTATCCTTATAATTCACCATTCTCTTGCATGTAATACATACAACATACTATATTTTGCGTAGTAGGAACTTTACCCCCAAGAAAACATTCAAAATGTAAATTAAAAACTAAACCAAATGTGATTTAAATGTTTAACAAGCGTAGTAACGACGAAGCGTACTACGTACTTCCTATAGTTTCTGGGCTTTGTTTTTAACTAAAACAAAATTTAAATATATCATATACATTAATTCTATAGTTACTTAGGACGCACATTGCACAAAGTCTGTTGGCGCTAATATTATGAAGGGGTTGCAAAAGGGCATATCTTTTGGTATATATGCATGTTAGTACATTAATTATTATTAAATATGTCAGTAGTTATGGTTTATCTATACTGCTCATCTCAATATATACGTTTGACGGGTCATTAGTATTATATACTAATGACGCATGCACTTCTAATTACTAATCATTTCCCCTTTGTTAATTACGATTATAGACTAATGAACTCTATCTTTAGATAACTTCCGTAAAAGCAATTAAGTCATGTAATTAGGGAATTCTTCCTTAAAACCCAATTAAGAAACTACGTAATTAAGAATCTACCTAAGTAGTATATATAATATGTTTTTCACATATGACTAATTTTCCACTAACTAACTACCATCACTAGGTTAGTCATGAGTATTAATATATAACTAACTCATTACATTTCCTATAAGCTAATTAAGGTTAGTCACTAACTCATTAGTGCCTTCAGTACATTTCCTATACGTTCATTAAGGTTAGTCACTAACTCATTAGTAACTTCTGTACATTTCCTATAAGTTCATTAAGGTTAGTCACTAACTCATTAGTAACTTCAGTACATTTCCTATAAGTTAATTACATCTAAGTTAGTCACTCACTAATTATTAACATCATTAGTATAACTGTAAGCATTTCCTATATTTCTGCGACTATATAAACGCCACCAATTCTCTGAATAAACATCAGTTTACAACTGTCTCACCTATTGCAACTTAACGACTTAGAACACGAGAAATCTTTCACCTTATTTCTCATACTCACTAATACATCATATAGTCACTACCATTCGTAACTATATTGGCTCCCCGAACGAACCTTCGTTACCCGGTTCTCGGTTTCTTCGTGTTCTTCTTTGTTTTTTGGGGGTGGAAGACTGCTCGTGCGTTTTACCGGCTCCAGCGATCTTTCCATCCATCTTTACTCCGCTCTACGTACCAGACTCCCTTCTTCGACTGGACCAGGCTGATTCTACCCGTTCACCTCGAGTCGACGCGTCGTGGACATCGTGGGATTGACATTCTGGCTTCGACTACTCTGGCTTGTTCTGTGTCACGTACAGCACACTCTATCCAACACTTCTCCTGATCAGTCTAGGACCATTTGACTATCAGGGCAACACCAGGTTCGTACACAAATACGACTTATAAAGAGTTACGGTACCCTATTAACGTACACTCACCTTCACACTATCCCCCCCACTATTTTCGTGTCCATCACTTACCCCACCATGATGGATCATGCAACCAGGAGATGAACCTACGCCTCCTCAGATACGGCTTTTACGTAGCAATAACCCCAAGGATCACGAACGATCACCTCAAGTGGCCCCAGCCCCATTAGAATATAAACCCAGAGGTCGTAAGAAACAACCGACATCTGAGTCCGGACAACTTTTACCAGACTTTGAAGACAGCCTAAACACCTCTTCCTCAAGTCGTCGAGGGACGTCACAAGCATCCAAGGAAAAGGCTGCTGCCCGCAGACAACGCAATCTTGAACGATTTCAACAGATCGTCTCTGAAGTCCATCAGAGACGCAACCTTAACTTTGTTGTTACTCCATATCAACTCCTTAACAGATTCGAATTTCAAATCGCAACAGCATTTAATGAACAATACGCCAATGCGCAACTTGAAGACGCTAAATATCAGTACCTAGAATTCCGCGAACGGCAAATTGCTAAATCACTTACTTTACCAGCTCACCCACGAGTCGGTCCTTCTACTTTGTCACCTGTTCGAGCACAAGCCTCATCCTCACAATCATCTGCATCATCAACTTCAGCAGTAACATCGTTTTACAGTTACGATACCCCTGCTCCAAAAACACCACGAACCAGCACACCAACAAAGGATTCAGGATATAAATCTAGATTTACACTATCTGAACTACCTGACTTCAGCAACAGCTCTGAGTCATCTAATACTGAAGACGACGAAGATACTCTCGAAGATATCGACGTTGCTGACATCACTATAATCGATACAACCAATACTACAAACACTAACACTACTCAACAACAGACCTCAGGTAATCCAGGCGACCCAGATTCCGATCCTTCAGGCTCTGACGACGACTCAGAGCAACCAAATCCGGATAGACAAGAAAACAGGCAATCGTCAGACGACGTTCCATCAACACCAGATAACCAACAAGACAATACAGGGAACGGCAATACTCCAGGCCCTCCAGCGCCACCGCCTCCTCCAGGGCCAACAGCTCCGCCTCCGCCTCTGCCACCGCCTCCACCTCCGCCAACAGGTACAACAATGGCTAAAGAACTTCATCTAGCAACTCATAATGCCTTGGAAACCCGGATTGCGGCTATTCAAGCCCGGGTGACCGCACATAGCGCGGATCCTCCTCAACTTCTAACAACTGTTAACGTGGCACTCTACATTGAAGACCTTAAAGCTATGGGACCGGAAATCGCCAACCAAATGACGAATTGCTATAAATTATTCAAAAACATTCCGGCCTCAACTGGCGTAGATGCAGACCCTCAGCTCACTCGAGCTCTCAACACTCAAACGGATTTAGACACTGCATACAACAAGGTCAGAACAGAATTAGTCAAAATCTCACACGATCTTCAATCAGCGACCGTGATTACCCAACTGCAGACACCCAAACTGAGTCTCCCTAAGTTTTCTGGATTTCACAACGAATGGGCCGCGTTCAAGGGTCAGTTCACAGCATTGGTCATATCTTCACCAAATTACGCTGCAGTGGATAAATTACGCCTTCTCATTGACGCACTAAAGGATAGCACAGCCATAGAAAATATTTCCGACCTTCAAATAACGGAAGGTAACTGGCCTATCGCATGGACAAGAATGGAGACACGCTACAACTCTCCACGAGAACAAGCCACATTATCAATCAAACCTCTACTTGAATTGCGTGCCTTGATGTCACAAACAGAAGGAGGACTTCATAAACTTGTCAATGTGGTCAGAACAACTCGTGCTCAATTATCTCAGATTAACTTGGGCACTGTATCTGAAGCCGAAGTACTCTATATTCACTTTATTATGGCACGCCTGGACAGTCGAACGATCTCTGAATTCAATCAGAGTCTTCCGGATAACTCAATTCCTAGTCTTGAGACTTGTATACAATTTCTATTGAAGATGGCAAAAAACTGTGGAATGACCAAAGGCATCAAGGATAACAGCTCTATTGCACCACCTAGTACACAGTTCAACCGTTCCCGACGCGATAGTTCCGCACGACGTGTACACATACACACAGCATTGGACGGATATACCTCCGGCGATTCCACTATGAGTCAACCATCACGGGATTCTTCAACATCCAGCATTAGTAGACGTAAACGACGGACATCAGTCAAGACACGACGCATCTCGGTTAACACTATCACAAAACGAGTAAGTCGTCCAAGGTCACCAGGAAAACGACAAGAAACCAATCGAAGGAGTAAATCTCCCACTTCTCAATCCTCCAGAATTGCTAATCGTGATCCATTCTGCAAAGTATGCGCTGCCAAGGATCACTGGACCAGATCATGCCCCAGATTCCTCAGTATGAATTACAAGCAAAGAACCGATTGGGTCAAGGACAATAAGAAATGCTGGAATTGCCTTGGGGACCATCAGAGTCGTGACTGCCCTACCAAACGCACATGCTCGGAATGTCACAAAAAACACAATACGTTATTACATCCAACTGAACGTCATACTGAGCTACATTCTGCTGTCAATGTGGTTATCAACCACAGCCATTCAACTGAATTATCACCTGAAACCGTCGAAGGACATGCTCTACTTCCTACCGCTATGGTCAATATTCTCCATCAAGGACGATCTGTGACCCGACGATGTCTTATTGACACGGGTTCCCAAAGCTCTTTTATTACTAAAGATCTTCAACAGGATCTTGGAATTCAACTCACACCATGTTCACTGGACTTTCGTGTTGCCGGAGGCAAGCAACTACCTGCCTTGGGTCAAGCTCAAATCACACTACAATCCATTCATGACCCACAGTTAAAATACAAACTCGATACTTACGTTCTTAAAGAGATTACATCTGAGTTACCAGGCAAAAAATTCTTTCCACATGTATGGAAACATTTAAGCAACCTCAAATTAGCAGATCCTGAATATAATACACCAGGCCCGATTGACCTATTACTTGGAGCTGGTTTTGTGGATCGCATATGGGGATCCGAGAAGATTCAAGGTTTTCCAGGATCTCCTAGTAGTTTTGAAACTACATTGGGTCATGTTATCATGGGTGGTACTCGACAGCAACCCCAAAAAATGAGTCACGTACACACCACAACAGACGCACCCACCATTGCACCATTTAACATTGAAAAATTTTGGAACATTGAAGAACTTCCCTACCAACGGTATTACACTCCAGAAGAAGAATTTTGCGAGGCCTACTATCGCAGAACTGTGAGACGTCTCCAATCCGGTCAATATGAGGTTCGATGGCCTCTCATACCGTCTCATGAACCTCTTGGACGCTCTTTAGAAATGGCCACTCAAAGATGGCTGAGTGTAGAGAAACGTTTACAAAGGGATCCAGAACGAGCAAGAAAGTACCATGAACAATTGCAAGAATACTTAGATCTTGATCAAATGGAACTCATACCTGATGATGAAATCTACACGGATAGACCGGTGTATTATATGCCTCATCATGATATCTTTAAAGAATCCAGTACCTCCACTAAACAACGGATAGTTTTCGACGCTTCAGCCGCGACCTCCAATGGGACGTCACTCAATAACATTATGTACGTTGGTCCAGTTGTCCAGGCTGATATGTCCTATCAAATACTTAAATTTCGTCTCAGACCCCTGGCATTTAGCGCGGACATTACGAAGATGTACCGACAAATCAGAGTCCATCCTGATGAACGGGACTTAACAAGAATAATTTGGCGTAAAAAGCCTACTGATAAGTTAAAGCATTACCGCATGAAGACCATTTCCTTCGGGGTGACTGCTTCTCCGTCTCTTGCTTGTCAAACGCTCAAACAAATCGCTGAAGATGAGGTCAACAATTTTCCTCTTGGTTCTGCCGCACTGAAAGATGATTTCTACATGGACGATATTCTTGCCAGTAAGGACGATTTGAACATTGCCAAACAAACGATGCAAGAACTCATTGACATGTTAAAGGGCGCACATTTTACACTCACCAAATGGAGCTCTAACTCTACAGAGTTACTCGAATCTGTCCCTCCTGAGTGTCGCGAAACTCAATTGCCACTGAATTTAGAGAAGACGGAAACTATTAAAACTCTCGGAATTATGTGGCAGCCTGCAACAGATATGTTCACCTTCAAGGTAAATTTGGATCTACAGGGAAAACAAACCAAACGATCGATTCTATCAAACATCTCTAAAATCTTTGACCCCCTTGGATCCGTTGGACCGGTGATTATCAAGGCCAAAATATTGATGCAACAAATCTGGATGTCAAAAATCGAATGGGATGATACGGTACCGGATGCATTACTCCAACAATGGATCACCTACGCATCAAACCTCAAGGAATTAGAAAAATTAAATATCCCTCGCTCCCTAATGTACAATGGTAAAGGGGATTGGGAACTCCACGCCTTCTGTGATGCATCCGAGAAGGCATATGCAGCCGCTGTATACCTCAGAGGCAAACAGGACCATGGAATAATCTGCAGGTTAGCTGTATCCAAAACTCGCGTAGCTCCACTAAAATTGATCACAATTCCTCGGCTGGAACTGCTAGGATGCGTTCTCCTGGCAAAATTAGTCCACCATGTCAAGACTGCATGGTCACTTCCTTCACTACCTACACATTATTGGACTGACAGCACCGTATGCCTTAATTGGATTTACTCACAACCCCATCGATTCAAACAATTTGTGGCCAACCGTATTACTCAGATTCACAAAACATCGGCCTCAACTCAATGGCACCATATCAAAACCCACGAAAATCCAGCAGATGGTGCTTCCCGGGGTCTCAACCCTGAAGAGATTGCTAACAACCAGCTATGGTGGTGTGGACCCCTCTGGTTATCTGAACCACTTTATGCCATTCCGGTATTTAATACGAAAGAAGTTAACGATGAGGTAAAAAAGACTGTTCTTACTCTCGCTGCGGTCCAAGCAGAAGAATCTACTCTTCTCCATCGACTGTCCAAAATATCATCCTGGCGTAAAGCTCTGGCCGTCACGACTCTACTATTACGGATACACAAGAATAAAACATTTAAACATCAAGCCTCTACACTGTCTACTCCTCTGGAATTACATAATGCAGAAACGCTGATTCTACGATGGATTCAGGTGAAACGATATCCGGAATTACTCCTTGCTGTGGATGATAATAACACCATTCGTGATCGCCGGTACAAGGCGTTATCATTATTTAAAGGCCCTGATGGGCTTTTAAGGGTGCGAGGTCGATTGGAGAATGCGGACATTCCGTTTGACACCCAACATCCGATACTAATTCCTGGAGATGAGCACCTCATTCAGGCCATGATTATGTACCAACACTACCGTTTGGCCCACGGAGCCAAACAAACCGTACATAACCAACTCCGTCAACAATTTTGGATTCCATATGGCGCTAAATACGTTAAAAGTGTCATCGATAAATGTTTAACGTGCTTTCGATACCGAGCACGTCCAACTACTCAATTAATGGGTCAACTACCAGCAGCTCGGGTGTGTCAAACAAGACCTTTCCTTCATACGGGCGTTGACTGCGCCGGGCCATACCTTTTGAAAAACATACAAGGCCGAGGGTTGGCTAAGTATAAGGTATGGATTGTACTTTTTACATGTATGGCTACAAGAGCTATACACTTGGAACTCGTGTCTGATATGAGTTATGAACGATTTCTGTTGGCCTTCCGACGATTCATTTCAAGACGCGGACAACCTGCATACTGTTACTCTGACAACGGGACTAATTTCGTTGGAGCTCACAATATTATCAGTGCAACGCATGATGAGTTACAACAGATAAAAATTCAAGCTGACACAATCCTTCCTGATCTAGCAATGGAGAAGATAACTTGGCGATTCAACCCCCCTGTAGCCCCCCATAAAGGAGGTGCTTGGGAATCTGTCATTAAACTTATAAAAACCCAACTTCACAAACTGCTATCCCAAGACTCGTACAATTGGGAACAATTCACGACTATATTGACGTTTGTAGAAGCTATGGTCAATTCACGCCCACTTACCCCATTGACAAATGACCCTGATGATTTACAAGTCCTAACGCCTAGCCATTTTCTCATTGGATCTCCACTGACTGCCATACCGGAACACGATCTATGTCATTTAAAACTCAACCGGTTGAATCAATATCAGCTCATTCAACGAAGAGCGCAAGACTTATGGAAACGCTGGCAAGCAGAGTACATAACTGCACTACAGAAACGGAATAAGTGGAATTCAATCACTGAAAATCTGGAAATTGGGGATATGGTGCTGATTCTAGAAGACGACACACCCCCAATGAAATGGCGGATTGGACGAATTAAGAATACACTACCTGCTAAAGACGGACTCGTTCGAGTGGTTACAATTGAAACAGCTGGAACATACAAAGACACTAAAAAAGGACCTCAAAGGGTGATTAAAGAATATACAAGACCTATCAACAGATTAGCTAAACTACCATTAGAAGATGACGACCCTTGCGAAGCCGTTGAACTTCCAGATAAACCCATTTCTCAGATCCATCACCTCAAAGTATCTACAAGAAAACCTCTAATATCACCTTGGACCTGGATACACGTCATGCTTTCCCTCTTGGCACTTAAAGCAACAAGCGTACAAGGTGTGAATTATACAGATACTTCCAACAACACTGCCTTACAACCTTTGAACTATACACAGTACAATATACCTGTTGGGATTATCGCGGGAACTTGTGCTATTACTGGCATTCTTGGGAATATACTGTCTATTTGTGCTCTTGTCTTTGATAAAACACTCATGGCCAAATACACTACTTGGTTCATCGTATCACTACACATTTCTGATTTGATTACCAGTATATTCTATGTACCCGTCAATGCCTTCAAATACTTAATTCCGAACTTCATTCATGACTCAACGATGTGTCAAGTATACCCGTTTATACACTACAGTACTACGGCTGTCGCGCTCCTCATCATGACATCTATAACTGTTAATCGGTATATACGGATCGTCCACCCTGAGATGTATAGTCTCATCTATACAAGACTGAATGTAATCCTTATGATCATATTGATCTGGATATTTGGATTTTCTATGATGTTACCTCCGCTATTCAACATCTGGGGGAGTCTTGGGAGGAAGTACGATAACTCTGTTAGCTGCACTATCATCAAGGATGCAGCCGGCAAATCTCCTAAATCCTTCATATTCGCTACCTTCATTCTATCACCCGCAATAGCAATGTTGTACTCCTACATTCGAATATATATCCATGTACGAAAATCCTACAACCGTGTGCAAAATAGAAGAAACTTTAAGAAAACCTATGGAGACCTAACTGCAACCATTGCATTTATCGTGTTAACCTACACACTTTGCTTTGTGCCTGTTATGATTATGAAAATACTGGATCCGACTGAAAAACTTCCACACACTCTACACATCATAGCCATAACCCTAGTCTGGATTTCTCCGACTGTAAATGTCATTATATATACAATGACAAACAAAAATTATCGCAAAGCATATTCACAGATGTTAGGAAGCAATCACAGTATAACCAACAATTCTGACTATGGCAAATTGGCAAGATGGAAAACTTCCGCCGCACTTCTTCTGATAACGACTGGACATACATCAGCCCTATACGAGCCCAACCCTAACCTTATGTCTCGTTTTACTAGCTGCGATATAGCATGGCCTACATTGCATGAAATCCCTACCTGTCACGACGACGTCAACTGGCTTCATGTTCTAGACAATGGTCAGATCTGCTCACGAAAACAAAGCTGTCCTCAAGGCAACATGGTGTCCTCGGATGCTCGGTCATGCGTACCCCAATCCACTGGCTGTAAAAATACAACAAAATTAAATCTGGATCACCTCGAATGTCAAAGTGTAGATACACTCATGGATACATCTGTATTGGAGACCTCCGGAATCAAATCCACCCTGTGTGCAGTAGGAGAGTATACCTTACAAACCTGCACTCATTTCACCACATCTCTGGAATATGTTCCAGTGGCTATCGCCCGAAACCAGTTATTCCCACTCTCATCCCTGCATATTACTCAGGACGCGCAGATCAACTCACTCAGCTCTTATAACTGCACTGGTCAGTGTATCGAAAACCGCTGCAAGCGACGTCAATGCTCTGGAGATGATACGTTCTGCCGCAATATCGGATGTCCACCCGAATCTAATATCCTCCAGCAAGATAATCCCTGCCATTGCGAATATGATTCGACATCACTACTTCATAAGATACAGACTCTAAAGGAACCAATTTCAGCAGACTGCTGGGGGACTATGTACTTCATGACTCGGAAGATCGATTTAACTCGCGATGAAGCAAGATCTGATTGCGACAAATGTGAATATTCCTGCCTACCTAAGGGAGTACGAATCGTGACACCAGGAGTAATTCCCAGATATATCAAGGCTATGCGTACTCCTGGATATGTCTCCATGATACCTCAATCCGCAGAAAGTGAACTTCAACTTACAAACCATATGTTAGCTACAGTTGGAAACACTACCATTGAAGTTTGGCTACCTAATGTGGATCATCCTATCATCCAAGAACTACCCTGCGCTCGAGTGAGCATCTGCAAATTAATCGATTGTCACTTATGCGCGGACCGGTGGATCAACGTGTCGTGCTATTATTCCTACCACTGGATAATTATTTCTATTCTTGGACTTTCTATAACAACTACCATAGTATCAGTCATCTATGTTACTCGTTGTATGATGACAGTATCATGGTATCTCAGTTGGCCAATACGATGCTGCCTTCAGATTGTACGAAGAAAACAAGCACAAAAACGCCGGCAAGGAAATAAATCAAAATTGGATGAAGAAACCGGACTTCCATTGCTGGAATATTCGCATCCCATTTACAAATCTACTAGCAAACCCATTAACAAACGTGCTACGATACCACGTCCATCACTGTTTCTACCAGGAGCCCGACTGTCTCTATTTATCATTCTCTCTGGTATATACCTTGCTAATGCATGCACAAACTCAGCTACCTTATCAGCCACCAGCCGAGAATGCCACCAGTCTGGAGATCAAACCACATGTGCAATCAGAGTCAATACTAGACTCGGACTCAGTGCCATAGGACAAGATTCATGTTTTAAAATTGAGGACTCTCACCACGCTGTCATGGGAACTATAATAATGCAAACAAAAACAGTGGCATTACAGTGCAAAAAACAACTCCTATATTATATCCCAAAAGCAGTAGCTAAATGTCAAAGTGCGCTCAAATGTTACAATCTATACTCTTCAGCTGCCTGTCATGGAGATAAATGTGAGCAATTTCAAGTCAATTCCACTATTCCTGAATTTAAAGATTCTCAACATCATCTAGGATGGAGCAGCTGTAGATACCTCCGACATGTACATTGTTGGTATCCCTGGACTCGCGACTGTCATTTCATACGTGTCTACCTCGACAATCCAACTAACGAAATTTTTGAAGTCTCATCATGTCCCGAATGGATCTATGCTGTGGAAATCACGATTACTTCACATTTTGGTGATACCAAGTATCACAATACAACCACGTTAAAGGCCGGAATTCCAACGTCACTCCACGGAATCGATTTTACTCTAATTTCTATATCTTCCCCCCCTGTTCCCATACTATCTCAATGTATAATCACTAAAGGGAACTTAACTTCATTAGCCCCATGTAACTCACGAGGTGAAGCTACTCTAAATAAAGTAGGGGAAATTCTCTGCAATACAATCACCGACGCTCGTTCCATTACGCCTAATTGTATAGCGAATATGAACCTCATCCGGCCCATCGCAGATTCCAGCGGAGTGAAGTGTATATCTTCTCTTGTCGACCCAGATAAAATTATGCAGATCAATCCTCTGCCCCTTCACTTGGAGAACGGAGTTCTAGTACCAAAAAATAATACTGTCATATTCGAGTCCTCCAGCAGTTCTCTATTAGAAGTCCAGATATCTACAGATAATTTACAACTTATAAAGCAAACGCAAGACTCAATCTGTACTGCGGAATTCATTAAACTGGAAGGGGCCTACAATAGTGCTGCAGCAGCAACCTTGTTTATACAAGCCAAAGTCAACACACCATCCAACGTTGCAATACTGGAATGTAGACAAGCCGGATTCACAATTCCCATTCATCTCACCAACGAACTAGTTACGTACCCCTTACGAGTCAAATTTGACACTCCAGAAATTGATATGGTATGCCAATTACAATGTTCACAAAATACGATTGAGCTACATGTGATTGGGCATTTGGATTATTTATCCAATGCAGCGATCCAAAGTAATCAAATGACATTTTTCTACGAACCGCCTACTACGGATACGGGATTTCACATTTTATCCCTCACCGGCTTCAGTTGGTTCTCTTGGATAACCCGAGGAGCCATATCTCTCGCCTTTCTCATCATTACTATTATTACGTTATATGGAAGTATGAAATTAGTAGTAAGAAAACTAATTTAACACACACTGTCTTCCTGATTGACCCATAATGTAATTTTCAATTTTAAGTTAATTAGTCCGATACAATTAACACTAATGTCATTTCCTAGTTTATAATTAGCTTGATACAATTAGCACTAATATCACTTCCTATTTTATCAACACTAGCTCCTAGCCCAAGTTTCATTGGATTTAAAACCGCCCGGTTCCGGGTCCAGATTTATTACCAACCATAGTTCTTTAGAAACTTAATCTTAATTATGTTCAGTTCCTGCTTCTGTCCTCGTCGGATATATAAAGCTCAGTCTTTTCATTGTCTTCACATCATTTCTACTATGGATCTCCGCAAGCAATCTAACACGACTTCTTCTCGTTCCGATGGACCACGGCCAACCCTCACCCTTGGCTACGCTCCTGCGACAACATCAGCTCCTTCGGCACACCTGGTGCCTCCGTTTACTCGAAGGCCCGTGCCCCTGGGACTCCATCGGGCCTCGCCCTCGCTCCTTTCGCCGGGTCCGCCGTTTTCGCCAAGCTTCCCACCGCCTCTTCCTGACGCCGCAACGGACTTACCGACGGCTCCGGCCACACGTTCGATTCATTCACTGATACCGATCTTGAGCGTAAATGAATTCTACGAGCTTCACCGCGCAGCAGAGACGCTTCAGAATATCTGCACGCGTTTCACGCTGGAAATGCGTCGGCCCAGGGATCCTCCTCCGGTGTCCCCTTATAATCTACTGGTCCAGGCTTTATCTCAACCACCTATACTCGAACCATCCCGCCACATTCGACAACCATCACCTCCCGGTGTAACCCGAGATCGTCATTCCCGTCGGTCTTCTCCTGCCGGTCCTACCAATACCATCGTATTGGACCACATTAATCTTGTATCCTCTGATGAAGAGGAAGAATAACAACCTAGGACGGGACCTTCATCCACATCTTGAACCTATTCGTTCAACGGGTGGGAGTGTAGTTATGGTTTATCTATACTGCTCATCTCAATATATACGTTTGACGGGTCATTAGTATTATATACTAATGACGCATGCACTTCTAATTACTAATCATTTCCCCTTTGTTAATTACGATTATAGACTAATGAACTCTATCTTTAGATAACTTCCGTAAAAGCAATTAAGTCATGTAATTAGGGAATTCTTCCTTAAAACCCAATTAAGAAACTACGTAATTAAGAATCTACCTAAGTAGTATATATAATATGTTTTTCACATATGACTAATTTTCCACTAACTAACTACCATCACTAGGTTAGTCATGAGTATTAATATATAACTAACTCATTACATTTCCTATAAGCTAATTAAGGTTAGTCACTAACTCATTAGTGCCTTCAGTACATTTCCTATACGTTCATTAAGGTTAGTCACTAACTCATTAGTAACTTCTGTACATTTCCTATAAGTTCATTAAGGTTAGTCACTAACTCATTAGTAACTTCAGTACATTTCCTATAAGTTAATTACATCTAAGTTAGTCACTCACTAATTATTAACATCATTAGTATAACTGTAAGCATTTCCTATATTTCTGCGACTATATAAACGCCACCAATTCTCTGAATAAACATCAGTTTACAACTGTCTCACCTATTGCAACTTAACGACTTAGAACACGAAAAATCTTTCACCTTATTTCTCATACTCACTAATACATCATATAGTCACTACCATTCGTAACTATCAGTACATGTAAAATATGGGTGAAGTGGAAAAAAAAGTGTAATTTATAAAATTTTTAGAGCAAAGAAATAAAATTCTTGGTGCGTTTTGATTGACGGATAAACTCAAAAAAAAATTCTTAGCTTGACGAAATGTCGTGTGTCGAATTCGAATCCGAACGTCGAATATTCGCATTTGAAATAAAAGTCTTTAATTCGCGTAAAAATTCAAACGTGGAACTCACAGTTGAATTTTTTGGGGAAACAGGTAAAATTTAAAGAGGGCGTATACGATTGTAGATATAGCAAATCTGCCTTCATCAATATTTATAGTTCTTTTATTCTAATCAATAAAGTAATCGCTCTTCTTTTTTTTTAATTGGTATCTTGTAGATACAAAAACTGTAGTGCTGTAGAACTGTACGGTATAATATTACGATGGTGTTTACCACCAAAATCGACAGCGCGGCGGTACAATATTTCTCTGTTCAGCACTACAGGTAATTTTGAACAGGTACATGTACCTAGGTAAGTTGCGCCTGCTGCGTTCCTTATTTACACAGATAGATTTCCATTGTGCTGACATTTCTATATTTTTTCTGTATGTATTAATTTTAGAATTAATGATTTGATTTTACAATTCTGACAATTCTATAGGAAATACTATATGGGACTGCCGACTGTTTTACAATCAGTTTGTACTTTAATCTGTGCAGACCTTTTTAAAATTTTATTCTGTAAGTCTTATGAGCTTATAGCTGCTTTAGATTACCTATATAATTGTATCAATACAGACAGTGCAAGGAATGGCAAGGATATACCTTATAGCAGAGCTGTAGAATTTATAATAAAAAGCTCACGAATTTCCTTTCAAAGTTTTAAATTTCCACGAGCCGAGGCGTGACTTTGCAAGCCGAGCGAACTTACATATACCTATAACAAAAAGTCTCGATTCTTGATCTTGCCGTCGATTAATGATAACTATTTTAATCCCTTTAATTTGTGTAACACAATGCATTACCAGCCAGTTTATAAAATAATAAAATCACATCTGCAGTAATCTGCACCTATATGCACCTTCACCAAAAATTTTAATAACCGCAGATTCTGCAACTTAAGCAACATATCAGTGAAACTATATAAATCGTATCCCAAATCTATATCCTATTCACATAATTTCCTTATAGGTAAATAAACAAATATATAGCAAAAAATAACAACAAAAATAAAAACCTCATTAATAATGATCTTACAATGGACAATGGTCTGGTAAACTTAGTAAACTACGACTGCGAGTTGATCTGCAGCTGACTTTACTTTTTAAAATACAAATATTATTATCAGCTCAGGTACTTTAATTAATTTCAAATTTCAACGGATACTTTACATTTTTAATTGAAGCAAAAAGGCGCCTATACTTTGCCCAGCTACTGATATAAGAAAGAAATAAAAAGTGTAAACAGAAGCTGACTGAGTTGCAACTGTAACATTGACACGAGGCCGAAACAGAAGCATGAATATAAAAGTGATAATAATCGTGACGTTAATATAATGCAGTATGTACTTACATGGTTATTAATTGGTGAGCTGCATAAATACGTAGAGCGTATAGAAATTATCATTAGGGGCTTTTAATGTAAATGGAAAAAATAATTAATTAATTAAACATTGTATATGCCTCCTGCTACCTCCACTGTACTAAAAGTATGTTCTGCATTGTAATTGTAACGGTAACGGTGACTTTAATAATTGGGCCTATGATCCATCTACTTCCACACTATTATGAATTAAAGCCTAATCAGCTGACTGTGTAAAAAACTATACACATTTTTTAATGCATAATTTATTATAGCTATTATAATAATTTCCGCCTGCCGCTATATAAATTATAATGGGTATTTTGCCTGTAATGTTTCTGTATGTACTATTTTTAGTAAAGTGTAGAATAGTAATCTGCTGAAAGCCTTTGATTTTATTGAAGTATTGGCCCCACCTACTAAATACTACACGTGAAAGGGGTTGTCCACAAATGACGTCATCGGTATGGACAACCCCGCTGATGAAATCCTATGTTAAAGACAAAGACAGCCATCGTTGAGCTGATGACAGGGGGGTCACATTATTAAGGTCCTAAAAATGGTGATTTTCAATGAAGTCATTTTTGGACGACCCCTCATAAGCTGACTGTTGCGGCTGCATCTTTGAAGCGTTAAACGCACATTTTTTTGTATTTCGTACTGAGTAATTAAAGTTAGTATGTACCTAGTTGGTTTTGGTTGCAAAGTTGGCTGCTTAATACTCCCAACTTACTAAGCGTAGGAGATGCTCACTTATCACGAGTAATTACGCATTAAGTTTGGATTTGGAAACATTTTTACGAAAAAAATAAAAGCGCGTGTCTACTCAAGAGTAATAACAACGCGACGGGGACGGCACTTATACTGATTCACGCAGGAAAATCACCAAAGACGTGAAGCCAGTCAAGAAAGTGAAACCGGTGTTATTATTTTTGCGTTGTAATTTGTAATGCAAACCTAATGACGACTGACTATGATAGTGACAGCGGAAGGTATTTAATAGCGGCGAAATAAAACAATAAAGGAAAACGAAAATAGGCAATAATTATTTACAGGTGCCGGTACAGGTACCGGTACCACCGGTACATAAATGCAAGATTTTAGAGAATTTCTATTTTTGTTATATTTCCTATAAGGAATTATATCTGTACTTTTCAGTATCAGTATCCGTATTTTTATTACTTGTAATTTTTATTTTATTAATGTATATTTTGCAAAGTCGTTATAATTGCCATTATTGTACAGCAATGTACAGGAAGCAAATTAGAATATCTCTATTTTTGAATTTACAATCTTTAAAACCAGATAGTAAAAGAGATTAATTAGGCATGTACTTAAAACATTTTGCACCTTCTCTCCAAAACTCGGGCCCTTCCAAGGGCGACAATCTCTCTGAAACTTACAGACCTATTTTCAATAGGTGTACCTATTTCATTGGAATGTTTCTTGGAATTTTAAAATTTATTGGCCGTTATAAATATGTACACACCAAAATCAACCATGCAATGCAATATTTCAAACTAAAGCGAATGTCTTTAAATAGAGTTACACACAGTACAGTTATTTTCCATGTTAAACTATGTACTACTCTCCTATTTTTATTTTTACACTCGAAGCACACTTAGGTAAAGGATAACTATTTTCTATGCTTCAGTTATTCAACCTCATCTTTATATCCTGTCTAACCCCCCCCCCCCTTTAAACCCTAACCCACTCTCACTGCTACAATGTTGTCCTTTGTTCTCCCACAGTATAATGTCATGCAAAAACACTAAAATACCTGTTCGCTCCATTCAAACGTTTGTTCGAACTGTATAACTTCAGCAAAAGAATGGCAATCCCAATCCCACAAGTGCAGAAATGGATATCGATTTATAATTATAGATGCAATTCCAGATATTCATACATATCTTATACCCCAAGTAACATGGTAAACAACAGAGACACACGCCAATGCCTCCAATTCAACGTCCTTTCAGCCTTTCTGTGTTCAATGACTCAGTCACAATTACGAATACGACTACGATTACGAAAGGAAACAGACAGTAAATAGACAGCGGAAAAAAAAAAGAATAAAACAAACTCTTGACATTTTCTGCACAACAAAATAAAAAGTGTATTTAAATATTTAAATAGGTACTTATGCAAGTACAGTGGTGTTAATGCTCTTTATTAGACAGGATTTGAATGGGAATTACAGATATTTGAACTGTCTCTCAGGATCGACGACACGCTTTTGTACCTTTATACAATATGTAGACATTTTTAAGATGGATGGCTTGACGTGACACGTGACCAAAAGTCTACAAACAACCGATACCGAACAAGTGTGTTGAAAGAAACAATGACCTCCGACTTAATTACACTAAATGTAACTATACAAAGGCTGAATAGAATGGTTACAATTTCCCTGCATCACTAAATACTCGAGTAACCTTTGACATTCTAATGTTTGACTTGGCGTAACTAAATATTTTAAAAAAATGTGCCAATATTCATAGTGATACATTTTAAACGCACATTTTTGCAATTTCTAAATTTTAATGCTTACAATATCAATACAATATGCAAATACATTTGGCAATATACTAAAAGTGAGAGAGCTGATATATAGTAGTCAACTGACTATAGCTAGACAGAAAAACAGGCTATTTTTAAAAATAGCAATATCGTCTGTGAAAGTCTAAAATGACCCATATCCATTTTTAGCTAAAAAACAATATAAAACAACTACAAAAATATTCAAATATGTCTTTATATATAACGATAACTTTATTCAAAAGAAAAAACTTAACAACTGACCTCCATCGAGGGTAGCCTAATAGACTCAGTATACGATACAAAAATTTGCTAAATATGGAACATTTTGCACTTTCCAAAAATATGTAAATACAACATATTACACTTTTCAAACAGATGGAAATAGAACATTTTGCACCTTTTTGAAAACATGGAATTAGAACATTTTGCACCTTTTTGAAAACACGGAATTAGAACATTTTGCACCTTTTTGAAAACATGGAATTAGAACATTTTGCACCTTTTTGAAAACATGGAATTAGAACATTTTGCACCTTTTTGAAAACATGGAATTAGAACATTTTGCACCTTTTTGAAAACATGTAAATGGAACATTTTACACTTTTCAAAAACATGGAATTAGAACATTTTGCAACTTTTCAAAAACATGGTAATAGAACATTTTACACTTTAAAAAAACATGTAAATAGAACATTTTACACCTTTCAAAAACATGTAAATGGAACATTTTACACTTTTCAAAAACATGTAAATGGAACATTTTACACTTTTCAAAAACATGTAAATGGAACATTTTACACTTTTCAAAAACATGGAATTAGAACATTTTGCAACTTTTCAAAAACATGGTAATAGAACATTTTACACTTTAAAAAAACATGTAAATAGAACATTTTACACCTTTCAAAAACATGTAAATGGAACATTTTACACTTCAAAAACTCCTAATTAACATTTTATATATGTTTCTCATTTTGTTTTTATGACATTTTTTGATTCTAGCTTAGATTGGATATGGGTCATTTTGATTCTTCAAGGACGATATGTATAATTTACTTTCAATTTTGCCAGTTTTGAAATCGTCAGTCAACCATTTATGGTCCATGTATATTGGATGGCAACCTAAAATCCACAATCTACGCACTGTGAACAGCTCTTCATTGGGAATTACTGTGGAATTCTAAAGAGTGAATTTGACACTTTAATAAAGTACCACTACCTACCGCTCAATTCATCTTTCATCCCAATTCAAACTTTGATAAATTTTTCTAGTACCGATTTATTAGCATCTGGTATGTCTGGAGACTATAGAAGCATGTGGAAAAGTGTTGGAAAAATAAAAATAATTCAAACACAAAAAAAGGAGAAAAATCTGAACTTCGTGTCTGTGTGTCTGTGTCTATATTGTGACGTTGAGTGATGATCTCTCTCTCTCTCTCTCTCTCCCGCTTTATAGTCAATGTCAGTCAAACAAAACCAAAGCCGAATTCAAAGCGAACATAATTTATATAAATCTCATCCATTAACTTTCTCAATGTCTGAGTGAACATCCGTAAATGCGAAAACCCGAAAATCCGACCGAAAATACTAAAATAGGAAAATAGGAAAATGCAAAAGTTCCAGATGGGAGAAAACAGTCTATTATTAGCCTGATTGATTCGTATTAATACACGTTCCCTATAATTATATGTATCTATCAGTATGTAAATATTTATATTTGCATTTTGCATGTCGTACATATAGAGACTGCAATTATGAGTATTCGTATTTCGTATTGACGTCTCCAGAGAAACTGATACCGATACTGATACATTACGCTTCCCATTTTGCATACGTAAATAAAAGTGTGTCGAATTTTCTGATAATGGATGATGATGGGTAGTTCAGCGACCTCGTGGCTGAGTATAGAATGCCCGGCTCTGGGTTTTACAAGGACTGGTCTGACTGGCTACCTACTGTGTGTCTCTGTCTGGGTGCCCATTTGCCCTTTTGCCCATCGTATATTATCTCATACAGATAATTGTTCGTGTGTATAATAATGTATAATACACAATACTTTCAAGGTAATTTTTGGTACAGCAGTTGGGGTTGGTTAGCGAAAGTCAGTCAGTCAGGGAGACGGCAGACGTCAATAAGACAGGTAATAAGACTCGCCCCAATCAATCTCGCAAAATAATTATGCAAATTACATTTAACATTTTCCATCGAATCTCCATCTCGAAGCCGAAACCGAAGCCGATGCCAAAGCCGCTCAACTGCAAATACCAAATGCAGAAAAAATAGCGCACATAAAATATCTGTATGTAAATTAAAAAGATTTTTAGAAAATTGAGCGGCAAAAAAATTGCTTTATATCAGTAAAATATTTTCGCGATCCTAAATTCGATTTTTGCGTGACGTAAAAATTTGAAATTAGTAAATTCTTCAATCAAAATAGTAAAAAAATAAAGGAAAATAATTAAAAGAAACCGGAACTGAAAATATAGTAATTTTGTAATTAGTGTCAATTGCATTTAAGCTTATGTATTAATTTTATTTTCTTAATTATTTTCTCACGACTTTTTTGCGGGTATTTTATTATGAATGTATTTGCATATAAGCTTCCATTACTGTAATGTTTAAGTGTATTTGCAATTATTCGTAACTGCAACGGCGGACGTGATGCAGTTTACTATAATGCTTTCGTTAAAAATACCGGTAACGGGACCGGTACCCGTACCCGAATTTCAAGCTAGCGGCGTACACTATGGCCCACCTTAAAAAGTACGTGGAATCAATATACATAATGACACCGTCACCGTCTGTTGTTGTGGCAGTGAGTCTTAAATATTCAAAATAAGACCCAATTTTTTCGACAAGACGAAAACGAAACTGAACAAGCCATCCTCCAACTTGATTACCTTTTAGCATGCAACCAACCAACCACCCAACCAAAAAAACAAAAGAAACCATGGCATTGGGTTTGGCATGGCTCAAAACTGGAAACCAAACATTATGCGTCCATATCAGGATCACAAGTAGCATTTTACTATTGCGATTACAATCACGATCACACGGCAGCAAAATGAGCAAATTCAAACCGAACCGAAAGTAAAGGAATGGAGAAAAATTTGGCCGTTCTAAGAAAAAGAAACAACACACGCAGGTAGTCATCAGTAACCAGCCCATTGTGATTGTGAGTGAACTTATCGTTAGTGCTGGAGGCTGGAAGGAAAGGTAAAGGTAAAAGTCAACTGTATGTAGTGTGTGTAAAATAGGAAATTGAAAAGATATGAAAAAAACTGCGACGAGCAACTAGGACCAGATAATGTTTGAATTTTCAAACAACATGTAAATGGAACATTTTGCAGTTTTAAAAAATATGTAAAAAAGAATATTGAGACTTTTCAAAAACATGCAAAATAAAATATTTACTACATTTCAAAAACATGGAAATAAAACGTTTTCCACTTTTCTTAAAACATGTGAATAGAAAATTTTGAACTTATCTGAAGCAAGTAAAAAGAATATTTTTCACTTTTTTAAAACATTTAAATATAAAATTTTGCTTTACCAAAGAAAACCATTAATGAAGTTAAAATAACGAGATTTAGATATTCGATTTTTGCATGGTTGACTTAGTCGTGTAGCATCTATGAGCCTATTGCACATGCCCTTTTTTACCTTTAAAAAATTAACCAAATAGTTTGAAACTTCGAAATTATAAAATCATTTTTTATTGTTCGAAAACTGAAAACTGCTTTTATGCAGGTTGCTACGTAGTGAGTTAGAAAATATTCAAATATATTCAAATGTGTGGTCTTAATATGTGAACGATGACGGCATATACGATGGACGATGGACGGTGACCGTTGTCGTTGTCGGTGCCGTTTTTATTTCAATGCTCATTTCCACTGCCCAATTATCTATATAATATGCATTTGCCTCCTTTCTTTTTCTGGCACATGGGCCGATTCCATTTATAATTAATGTACTAGGTATATACTCGAGATGCAAAACATTGTATGTAAACTTGTGGAATGGGCTCACGCAACTGTCAGTGCTTACCTTAAGGCCAGGGCTGAGGTAACTTTTACTTTTCATGCGATTTCGGCTTCGGTTTAGGACTTTTACCGAACATACGAATGTAGTACACTTAATAGTAATAGCCCTCTTGACCATCTGACCTATTTTTCGTTTTTCCTACAAGTGCCTATACTCAATTATATTATGTCCCAATATAGTTCCTGTCGTATTCGTATGTACGACATAATATATGCCATTTTGCATTTTATTTGTGAGTAATGTTTATTCTCAGAGTGCAGTGGAATGTAACGTCAAATTTTTGTAATGTTTTCCTGTGCTCAAGAATTTCTATGCATTTTCATATGATTTATTTATTTGCGTAAAAAAATGTGACAAAAGTGACATCATGACACAAACCTCACTATACCTCACAAAACCCGCGAAGCAGAATAATACAGAATTTCAAAATTTCCACTATATGACCGTACCATATAGCATGTTAAATAATTTTGTATTTACAAATAATCGACTATATAAGCAATGTAGGAAATTGAAAAATTAATTCAAGTTTTAATTTTTTGAAAATTGTAATCGCCACATTTTATAGTCACAAAATCTGTGGTAAAACCCAAAACATATCTGTATACTGTTTGTAAAACTAATATTTTGAATTTTGAATTTTAAAGCGGGAAAACTTGATTTGTGTGTCTAATCATTAATTAATTAGTCCACAGTTTCAGTCCCAAGTTTCTCAAGCAATTAATTGTCAGGCCCATACAAATACATTGACAAACTTAAATAATTTGCAAACAAATCAGTACGAGTTTAACGAACTCTACTATGTATATACAACGTGTTGTAAATGCAATAAATTAATTTGTAATTCTGTTACAGTAACAGTATAAGGTCCTTCAATTAATCCCATTAATTAATTAAACAAACCCGCAACTTAATTAAAAAAAATTAAAAAATACAAAAGGCACTCATATAGACTGAATATTAGTATAGACTTTTTTTGGGCTTACTTCTCATTAGTGTCATCCTCTTTCTCAGTGGGATCTTCCTCATTAGGAGAGTCCTCAGCTAATTCCGTCTCTTCGCTCATTGTCATATCTTTTTCCTGGGGCAACTTTTCGATTAAAATTACTTTCCCAATTTTGACGAATTTACTTTGACAAGACGGAGTAATAAGTATGCAATAATAATTTCACACAACTTTTTTCCCCACAATAAGGACGCTTTTTACTGTGTAAGTAAATAGCCAATTTTGCAATTCAGTCACGTTTCACACACGTTTTAAACTCAACAGTGTTGTAGTATAGTAAAAAAACAAACTTCTTTTTTTTTGCTTAATAATTAATTTTACAAAACTTCCTCTACTGCAAGTAATTCAATATTCTAAGATAAATCAAAGTGTCACTTTTTTAAATGCAATTTTATGATTTAAAATTATTATTTGCCTATTTATTCACCAGGCAAAAATACAAGAAATACAAACCACGAGAACAATAATGTAACTTGTTACTGCTACAAAAGCGTTAGCTTTGTCAGGAGCGTTGTTGTTTGAAGCTTGAGTTCTGTTCTGGTTCTGTTTACAGTTGAAAGTGAAAGGGCTGAATTGTGTGTCCCACGCTCAGTTTACTTCCAATTCTACAACTTTACGACAACTGCTACTGCACAGACAGTGCAATGTAAAATCGACAAGGAACGAACGAAGCGGAGTGAAGTCACTCTGTGTGCGTTTTCTGGTGCTGGTCGCTGGTTCCTTCTCAATGCTTCAAGAAAAAAAAGTGTAGCTACACCACAGTACGAAAGACTGGAGAGGAAAGGAAGTTAAGCTCTCTGGTTCTGTATGTAGTTTTGCCTGCTGTTGTTAACGGAGTTAATTACGTATTTAGATGCAGTTGCAGTTGTCAATGTTCTGCCTTTTGGCTTTCGCTTCCTCTACTTACTCACTCGCTCAGAAATAGACAAAAAATAACAATAAAATATTCAACTGGTCCTGGTCCAGGTCCTGTTTTGGTTTCGGTTTCGGCTTCGGTTTCGGTTTTGGGGTTGAGTTCGTCCGTCTGTCCGTCTGTCCGCCTGTCCGTCTGTCCGCCTGTCCGTCTGCTTCTTTGAAAATTCGAATTGAAAAATTCTGGACTCTGTTCACTCGTTCATGGAGTGTGTGCGTCTTAAAAGGCTCAAACTATTTTGTCTTTTTTTGTCTGTATTTTTGTTTGGATTTGGATTTGGAGTTGAAGCTTGGCTTGATATATTTTTTCACGGTTGCTGTTCCCGTTGCGTTGCTGCGGTGTTGGTGTTGGTCTTGGTGTGGGAGCTCTTGAAATAGTACAGAGTGAGTGAGAGACTGACTGAGTGAGTAGGACTGCGACTGCTAAGCTGCATCGGCTTCGGCCTCCCTCCCTCCCTGTCCGTTCCAAGTCAGAGGGTTTCAACGTTGAACGTAGTCGTAGTCGTAGAACGTAGTGTGGACTTTTGACAAGCAACTACATATATATATATAGAATATAGATAGATAGATAGATAGATAGGGTTTGCTTATAGGAAAGAGTGGGATCCAAAATGTAATGGTATTATATTATAAGACCCAAACAAACTTCAGAAATGGAGAGATAGTCTGATATAGACTGTCTATGTGTATAGGAATACATATAGGACTGAAGTTGTTACTGGGTTTGAAACTTGAAGCCCTTCTTATCCCTTATTTTGAGATGGGCAACTAGAATAGAATGTAATGTCGTGTCTTTGGTCGTGAGACAGATACATATGTATACAATGTATTTACAAAAATGTATTACTGCCAGCAGCCGATCAGTCTTTTTCCCACTTCCCACCCCACAGTCACAGTGCCTGCACTGCACTGTACAAAAATCTCCATGAATGTAGCCACGGTCCTGTACAAGTTGTTGTAGGCAAAAAGAGCCACACTAAAAAAGCCAAGCTACTTTCGTTACATTTTCCATTTTTATTTTGACAAAAAACACTTTTCTTAAGAATGAAACTGCAACCATGTTTTCATGTTATTTTGGTGTAATAATTTTTATTTTTATAAATCGTCTGTGAAGAAACAAAATGACCCATATCGATTTGCAGTTTCCAGCAAAATGCACTATCTACAGAAACAATTAAAACAATATTTTCATGAAAACATGTAAATAGAACCTTGTGCATTTTTTAAAAAACAAGTAAATAGAATATTTTGCACTTTTGAAAATTACATGTAAATAGGGCATTTTGCACTTTTCAGAAACATGTAAATAGAACATTTTTACCTTTTGAAAAACATGTAAATAGAATGTTTTGCACTTTTCAAAATCACTTAAATAGAATGTTTTGACCTTTTCAAAAACATGTAAATAGAACAATTTGCTCATTTTAGAAACTCGTGATTAGCATTGTATCTTATATTTACTGCACTTTTTGAAATAGCTCATTTTAACTGTAGCATAAATTGGAAATAAGCCATTTTGGTTCTTCATAGACGATGTGCATTCTGCTGTTAGTTTTGACCCTAAATTTTGAATTATATTATATTGCATTTTAAAAAGTGTAAGTATTCTTTTATATTTTGAACATGTTTTTGAATTGTGATGCTTTTTTTTATAAACTGAAATAATCCAAAAGTGTAATCATCTTTAGTAATACACACACTCATAAGTTTGACGAGTATATAAATTACATTTGTAATTTATCCAGCCACTATAATAATATAGTCCAGTCAGCATTTTATCCAGCCAGTGCTGGTTTCATCCAGCAACCATTACCAGTGGCAATTTCTTGTTGTTAGTGGCATATAGTGGAAATTAGGATGTTGTATGAATGGTGTTAAAATGGCTTAAATGCAAGTCAGCGAGACAGAGCATTGGGTATATCAGTAGAAAATAGGATAGAAATTCTGTATGACAGTGGATTGCATGGAGATGGAAATGGAGGGCGGGCCAAAGTAAGGTAAGCAGGAAGAAGGATATTTTCACGTCCACATGTGAACCCTCTTCTCCATTCTCCAGCCCCACAGACAGACTCCAGTTCCATAGCGATACCCTTAACATTACATTAATTGTATATAGGATCCCTCTATACCCTATACCGCACACCCTATAGCATATAGTCACTACTGATATAAGTATAGGGCACTATGAAGGAAAATAAGGGGTTGTCAAATTTAAACTTTTGCCTGGTTCCTGTGTACCCTTCCTACTACCATGACCACCCTACAGTAGGGTAGATAGTGTATTGTCTACACACATTACATGTACACATAGAAGGCACAGGGGCGGATTTTATTCTCTCGTAAAATCCGCTCCTTTGTGAATGGTATATGTGTTTCTTTGTGTCTGTATTTCGAGCGTGGTGTTCTTTCTACCGGGAGACGGAGAACGAGAGCGGAGATGAGATGGAGTGAATGGGGGAGTTTGTGTACATGTGATCACCCTCGCAGTTTCCCTTCCTTTTTTTCCGCCTGTTTTACTACCACTACTACTACCACTACTACTACAGCAATACTACTACTACCTAACCATTAGACAACTCCGGCTTCGGTACGAACACACACACGCACACAGGGAGAGAGCTTACCCGGTATCGGTTTCGGTTTCGGCTTCGGTCTCAGCTTCTCAGTTTCGATTTACTACGAAAGTCAACCGCCTACAGTTTTAGAGCATGAAGATATAGGGAGATGATAGCAGGGCTGAGAAAATTTGTTCTAACAATAAGTTAATAGCAAAGCCTTAAGCAATGAACGGACACGGATGCCTCTAACTCTAAAATAATGCTTTACGTACGATTAGATGCAGGGTCGGATAATGGGGCCAGCGCAGGGAGCCCCCGCTGCTTGAAATTTCAAAAACGTGTAAATGGAATATTTTGCAGTTTTCAAAAATATGCAAAAAAGAATATTTTGACTTTTCAAAAACATGAAAAATAAATTTTTTTGTACATTTCAAAAACATGGAAATAGAACATTTTCCACTTTGCTTAAAACATGTATATAGAGCAATTTGCAGTTTTCAAAAATAAGAAGAAAGAATATTTTGACTTTTGAAAAACATGTAAAATAAAACTTTTTGTACATTTCAAAAACATGGAAATAAAGCATTTACCACTTTTCTTAAAACATGTAAATAGAACATGTTGCACTTTTCTGAGTCAAGTAAATCGAACATTTTGCACTTTTCTAAAACATGTAAATACAACATTTTACTTTACCTAAAGAAAACCATTAATAAAATCCAAATGGTGGGTTTTGTGTGGAAACAAATTGCTATGCCTAAAAGCAATTCCTTCGTCCGGCCCTGATTAGATGGGACGGTAGTTTTCAACTTTTTGTGAATTTTAGTACTATCTGAATCTGTATTGGTGGTAAAATAGTCGGTCCCGTTGTTGTATTACATAGAATGTTTTGCATAGAAATGCTATTTACATTTGACTAATTTTGTCTCTTCAGTGAATGTAATATAATGCTATATAAATAAAAGTAAAAGCGCCTTGTAGAATTTGGAACTAAATTCCAGACGGGAAGCGCCGTCGTGTTTTTTTCCCATGCCAAAGTTTCAAATTTCTACTTCCACATCCACCCTCGCAAAAGGATAGTGGTGAACGTTGCAAGCGCGGTTCCAATGACGGGACGGGGGAGTGGGTGGTTAATGTGGCTTATTATAGCTAGTTTTTAACATAGGCAAGCATGTAGGAGCATTTAAATTCAAAATTACCGCCGAGTAATAAGATTAGCCCCTCCATCTAAGAAAAATAGTCTAGATCCGCCACTGATAAGTTCTGTTCTACTGCGTGGTAATACTCTTTCTGTGCATATTAAAGTAATTACTTTTAGATGGTATATCACACTATGTTGGGCTGTGATATACTCAGACTATATAATAATAATAATAATAATTTATTCATTTTGTCGATTTGGCCGCAGCCCATACAACATTGTTTAGATATTTACAAATAGATATTTACAAATTTCTATTGGTCCTTGGTTAGACCTTGTCGGTTATAGAATCAATTATGTTAAAATGATATGCAGTTATTTTGGTTTATGTGTTTGCTAAAACGTTCATGATTTGTGCATAAATATAAATTGTTAGAAAGGTTACAAGTTAGCATTGCATGATAAAGTGTGTATAGCTTAAAATGTTGAACTCCGGAGGACTCAGCTCCACTTGGCTGGAAACCCTCGAACAATACCGCTTTCCGTCAAGATCATTTGCCATGTTTTTGGTCATCAATTATTAATGTATAGAATATATGTCGGAGCAGAATAAGAGGGCAGTTCTGAATCACAGGCACTGAGCAGAGAAGTTACGGGGGCAATAATGAAGCACAAGCATTGAGCAGAGCGAGTCACAGGGGCGATAATAAAGCATAAGCACTGAGCAGTGGGAGTTACGGGGGCAGTAATGAAGCTCAAGCACTGAGCAGAGTGGGTCACATGGGCAATAATGAACTCAGACTATATGCACATACCTATATACTTTGAATTATATATTTTTATAATTATTGTGTCTATATCTATACACAGTATTTGCATATAAAGACCGTTCTTACGCCTTACAGGCAGAGGCGAAATACTTTTTGTTGAAAAATAAAAGCAAAAAGGCCTAGAAATTTTCTAATTCTATGTTTTTGAAAAGGTGCAAAATTTTCAAATTCCACGTTTTTGAAAATGTGCAAAACGTTCTAATTCCATGTTTTTGAAAAGGTGCAAAATGTTCTAATTCTATGTTTTTGAAAAGGTGCAAAATGTTCTAATTCTATGTTTTTGAAAATTGTAAAATATTCTATTTACATGTTTTATAAACGTGCAAAATGTTCTATTCACATGCTTTAAGACATGTTTAAATATTTTTGTAGATAGTGGATACTGTTTTTAACTAAAAATGGATATGGGTCATTTTGGTTCTTCACAGACAATATAGTGTTTCCCAGAAGCCTTGAAGGAAAATATTTATAATATCTGTATTTTTAATATTTATATGGACAGTTTCATTTCCTCCTTATTTATCTTCTCAACAGAAACAACAGAGCAGCGTGGTTCGCTACACTGAACATTTTTCATGAAATGTGCAGCAAAGAACCAACCAAGACAGAGAGAGAAGGTCATTTTCGTGGGAATTTTAAGCTTGATTTAATAATGTAAACATTTTATTAAAAGGGCAGAGAAGGTTTTTGTATTTTTCTCATAATTAATTTATTAAATTAAATTATACCACTTGTACTTAAGTTTTTGAGAAAAATAAATGAAACTTGTTCTATTAAATTCAAATAATTAATACTATACAGTCTCTAAACGAGATTGCCAATGCTAATTGTAAGCTAAAGTTTTAAAATTCTAGCAATCATATTCATATCATATTCATATAAGAGCCTCTATGAACATTAAAACAGTCTCAATTCTCAACATACCGCCCCTAGCACTACTTTTCCTTAGAATTTCTTATGCTAATCAAATAGGAAAGCAAAAGACTGAGACTGAGAACAACACAGACAATACGCGGACTAAAATCTTTTCGGAAAGAAAAATAAAGAAGCTTTCAGGACCAGGATTTCATTGTTTCGTTCGTAAAAAAATTGATTGTGTGGAAAATGGAAAATTCGAGGAAATTCAAATTTAAATCCAAAATTCAACTGGAGACTGGCTACACTATAGACACAAACATGCATACCTATAGACAGTAAAAAATCAACCCCGAAAATTCATTTTTCTTTCTGAGCATATTTACGCTCCTTTGCTTTCTTTCCCTTTCTTTCTGTCTCCTGCCTTTTTGAGTTGAAGGCAGGAAAAAGGCAAAGGGGGAAAAGACGGGTGCTTTAAGGCTGAAAACGAGAGATGAAGTTGATTTAAAGAATGAAATATGAGCCATCAAAAATGATGGAGACCACGTAAGGCACTCAAGGAGCTCAAGACACTACTCATTCAATGGCAATTTAATATGACAACACAACGACAAGTCTTGTGTAAGACACTCACAAGATGCTCGTATTAAATTCACTCATTTTTTATTTTTTTGAATTTTTTTTTGTAAATAAACTTGGTTGAAATTTAAAACTTGAAATCTATACATGCGCCTTCAATACCATATATAGTGTCCTACGTAGACAAGATTTTTGAGCCAAAATTGAAACCATCTAACTAAAAAAAGACGAGGGTAAAAAATGTAGAGTGAAAGTCGGCCGTCGGTGAAATCGAAAGTGAGGGAAATAAAAGTAAAAGTGCGGGGAAAGAAAGTCTTTATTAACTCTTTTATGTACAGATATTTGCATAATGAACACATGCGCCCTACGGCTGCGGCTCATTTAGATTTTATGAATAATTAATTGATGTACTAAATAGACACTATACGCTACGTTTGACGTTGCTACTAGGAGACCAGGGCCGGACAAAGGAATTGCTGCCTAAAAGCAATTTCATTACAAAAACCACAATTTCGGTTTTATTCAAGGTTTTCTTTGATAAAGCAAAATGTTGTATTTACATGTTTTAGATATGTTTAAAATGTTCTATTTAATTCATTCTAAAAAGTGCAAAATGTTCTACTTACATGTTTTGAGAAAAGAGGAAAATGTTTTATTGGCATGTTTTAAAAATTTGGAAAAACATTTAAGTTGCATATTTTTGAACAGTCAAAATGTTTCATTTACATGTTTTTGAAAAGTGTAAAACGTTCCATTTAAACGTTTTTAAAATTTTCTATTTACATGTTTTTGAAATGTGTAAAATGTTCCATTTAAACGTTTTTGAAATGTGCAAAATGATCCATTTACATGTTTTTGAAAAGTGCAAAATGATCCATTTACATGTTTTTGAAATGTGTAAAATGTTCCATTTAAACGTTTTTAAAATGTTCCATTTACATGTTTTTGAAATGTGTAAAATGTTCCATTTAAACGTTTTTGAAATGTGTAAAATGTTCCATTTAAACGTTTTTGAAATGTGCAAAATGTTCCATTTACATGTTTTTGAAATGTGTAAAACGTTCCATTTACCTGTTTTTTAAACGTGTAAAATGTTCTATTTACATGTTTTTGAAAAGTACAAAATGTCCCATTTACATGTTTTTGAAAAGTACAAAATGTCCCATTTACATGTTTTTGAAAAGTGCAAAATTTTTCATTTACATGTTTTTGAAAAGTGCAAAATTTTTCATTTACATGTTTTTTTGAAAATTTAGGCAGCGAGGGCAGCTTTTGGTGGCCTTATCATCCGGTCCTGTAACAAGACACGAGAGAAAATCAAATATGTAGATCCCATAATACGTACACTATGTAGTTAGTAGTTACATTTATTTGCATCCAGGAAAATGTCGGTAGATATCCCCTCTTTCCAGCATTCCAAGAGATAAAGGATCATTTTAAATCCACAATGAACTATAATACGATCTATATAAAGTTGAGTTAAGGTTTTCTTTTGACTTTGACTTTGAATTTAACTCCATATAAATTGAGTCGTAAAAGAAAATATTTAAATGAAGCTGAAAGCTTTGAAAGAAAATTGAAGAAAAAAAAAGACGAGAGAATAAAATCTTTTCTCTGTTAATAGAATTTTTTTTTATTCTTGTTTTCTTGAGAATTTTCTCTGAAAGATGATGAGCAGCATTTGTGATAGAGATTCGCTTTCTTACTTGCTTAGGCTTTTCTCACTCACATTCAGTGGAAGTCGGAAGTCAAGTGAGAAATGCTGGATCTCTGGTGAATTTTGAGTTTGTCGCCATAGCAACACCCTCCCATCCTCCCATCATCTTGTACACGAGGACGCTGCGTTGGGAATACAAATAAATAGAGAGTCACTTCTGTCCGTATGTTTCACCATGTACAAGGAGAATCCCAAAAGGCTCCAGCTGCTGCTGCTGTTGCTTCGTCTTATTATTTTTTTTATTTCTTAACATTCTTAACATCCACTTCATCCGACTTCATCGTCAGTCAGATGATGAGACGTCGGGTAGTTGAGGAGTTCCTTGGGTTCTGTTTCATTTCAATTTCTTCACTCTTTTTTTTTATTGATGAATTTTTCATTTTTATTTTTAGGGTTATTTCCTTTTAGATATTTATTTAATAATCTTAAGGCGGCATTCCATTCATTTGAGATGCATCAAAGGAATATATATTTCCAGTATCGTTATTTTAGTATATCATGTATATCTGATTCTTTTAAAAAACCACTTGTTCTGAAGGTTGCTGTTGTTTGAATTAATGCTTGATATATTTTAGTTACAGTTATTTGAAAACGTAATTGGATTTCAAGTAATTAATTGTACCTAGTTGCATTAAAAAAAGTACATGTTGCACTGTCGACTCAATTAGTCGTTTTTGCAGTTCTCTTCGTGCAATTTTTAGTTATTTTGACAACTCTAAAATTTTGTATTTAACGGTTTTTTGCGACTGTAAAATTTTGTATTTAGTGGTTTTTGCTTTTGCAACTCTAAAATTTTGTATTTAGTGGTTTTTTGCAACTGTAAAATTTTGTATTTAGTGGTTTTTTGCAACTTAAAAATTTTGTATTTAGTGGGTTTTTGCAACTCTAAAATTGTGTATTTCGGTGTTTTTTGTAACTCCAAAATTTTGTATTTAGGTGTTTTTGTAACTCTAAAATTTTGTATTTAGTGGTTTTCGAAACCCAAAAATTTTGTATTTAGTGGTTTTTTGCATCAATGAAATGCATAAGTTTGTCGTTTTTGAATAGCCAAAAACACCTAATTAGTCTTTTATACATTGTCAAATATGCAGTTAATTGCTGTTGCAGCACTAAAATGTTTTAATTTCCAATCCAAAAGCGCGTAAGTGCAATGCGTAAATTTTTAGCATCTCTTAAATGATTCAAATTTTTATTTTTACAATGTTTTAATTTCGTAGTTTGTTAATTTGCTTTTTTGCATTTATAAAATATTTTGTAATTAGTTATTTTTGCAATGCAGAAATATGCGTCAACGAGGGGTTTGTGAAACACTAACTAGACTTGTAGTTAGTATTTTTTGCAATCACAAAATCTATTAATCAGTAGTTCCTTATAAACAGCCTATGCGTACGACGTATCCATAAATCTGAAATCTGCCTCAAGATCCAGACACTACACACTGAATGAAGCGTGGAAATAAATAGTACATTTTCTATAGTCTCAAGTGACCGGCATGCATACTCTTCCCGCCTCGTCTAAAGTCCGAATCCGAAAAACAAACATACCGTAAACGACTAAATAGTACGCCGAAAAAAATGGTACGCATTTCATATTGAAACTTCGCAAGTCGGACCAAGTCAAAGTCTTCCAAACTCCGCTCGATGCTAAAGGATATCATCTGCGAAGAACCAAAATGACCCATATCCATTTTTAGTTAAAAACAATATCAACTATCTACAAAAATATTCAAATATGTCTTGAAAGCATTTAAAAAGAAAATTGAGCACTTTTAAAAAAATATGTAAATACAAATTTTGCAGTTTTCAGACACATAGAATTAAAACATTTTGCAACTTTTCAGACACATGGAATTAGAACATTTTGCACTTTTTCAAAAACACACAAATACATTTTTTTGCACTTTTCAAAAACACGGAATTAGAACATTTTACTTTTTTCAAAAACTCCTAATTAAAATTTTACGACAGTTCCTGATTTTGTTTTTATGACATAGCTCGTTTTGATTGTAGCTTAAATTGGATTTGGGTCATTTTGGTTTTTCACAGAAGATATACAAAAACCTTTAAAAGCATCGATATTTAATTGCAAGTATTAGAGTCCCACACTCGCGTTACTCCCATTGCCTGCCTGCCACACAGTTAAACACTTACGGTAATAAATTCAATGATCATAAATTCATTAGGTTGCCTCTTTTTCACGGTTCGTCAAAAAATGAATTATGAAAATCGGAATGGAAATGAAGATACTATTTTCTGCATGCCTTCGTGTTCAAAAAATAATGAGCTAAAACAAGAACGTAAAAGAACTATCTACGCACTATAGCAATATACGTCTAATTGCATTTAAAGATGCTGGCTATGCGTGTTACATATATTATAATACGCTATGTGCTGTAGTATAGTGTTAATGCTTAGCAGTCAGTGATCGCTCGTTCTTTTTTTTTAATATGGACAATTCATTCGAATTTGGAAGGCACTATGCATTAGGTATTTACGCATTTACGCATTATTTACGCACTTCTACACACTTGACTCCACATCACATGGCTGCTCAGTGTTTTTCACGCAAGATTTTTTTTCCTATCTTCTTGTACGAAAGTGAAGTGCTCTTAAGAGATATTCAAGAAGAATCCAGAATCCAGCTGTCAACATTTCAACAACGTCTTATTTTCTCCCCGTCTTCTTGGATCTTCTATCTTCTTCTTGAGCGTCTGTCAAGGGGCTCGTTAGGAGATGGAGATTGTACAGAAACTTCTCATCTTCATACACTTTCATGTTTTGGACGGCGTCATTTCCAGATTAATCAAGTGTGTCTTCATCGAAAGTAGTAATTAATAAATTGCAGTCTAAAACTCTCAACGGGTTTACTAATCGCTTAATTATTTTGTTCGTAGACTCTGACACTCTGATGCAAGAAAAAGAATTTTGAGTGAAAATGTAGCAGAGTGCATTTAGAATTTAGATGAATTTAAATTTCTGTGACAATAAGGGATCGTCCATAAATGAAGTCATCGGTAGGGCCGTAGGGTCAGGGGGTGTACTTGTGTACTGATGATATGCCATATTAAAGTAAGCCATTTGTACGCAATGGTTAAGCTGATGACAGAGGGGTCATTATAGAGTGGTAAATACTGGGATTTTTCGATTACATAATTTATGGACGACCCCGAAGACGGCATTAAAGTAACGTTCTTAAATAAATATTAAAACACAAAAATTTTTAATACGTTATAACTTAATTTTTTTTTTAAATAAGAAAATTGAAGCTTTTGCACCATTCAGAAAGGAGCAAATAGAACAATTTTAATTAATTCAAAAGCGAGCGAATACATCAATTTGAACTATTTTAAAAACATACAAATAGAACCATTTTCATTAATTCAAAGGCACGCAAATGGAGCAATTTGCACTATTAAAAAAAACATAAATAGAACAATTTGCAATAATTCAAAAGTACGTAAATAGAACGATTTGCACTCTTTTAAAAACACGTGAATAGAACAATTTGCATTAATTCAAAGCCACGCAAATAGAGCAATTTGCACTATTTTAGGCACACAAATAGAATAATTTGCATTAATTCAAAAGCGCGCAAATGGAGCAATTTGCGCTATTTTAAAAACACGTAAATAGACCATTTTGCATTAATTCAAAAGTACGTAAATAGAACAATTTTCATTCTTTTAAAAACACATGAATAAAACAATTTGCATTAATTCAAAGCCGCGCAAATGGAGCAATTTGCAAAAATTTTAGGCACACAAATAGAATAATTTGCATTAATTCAAAAGCGCTCAAATGGAGCAATTTGCACTATTTTAAAAACACAAACAGAAAAATTTGCATCAAAGCAAAAGTACCTAAATAGAACAATTTGCACTACTTTAAAAACACATAAATAGAACAATTTTCACTGTTTTAAAACATGCAAATATTAAAATTAGTGTTTAAAAAACCCCCAAATTCAGCAAGTTGGGCAAATTAAAAAACCACACAGAATTATTTTTTCTTGAAATCTTAAAATTGTGCTTGTAAAAAAATGATTTTGTTAAAAATTAAAACGCGTCATAATTATCTGTATTTCCAGAAATACAGTTCTATAAAATATATCTCTATTACCTATGTAAACAATAAATAAAGTCGAATCGGATTATGTAATTCAAACAAGGCATGTTACACTCCGTCCTCAGGTCGGGCCGCTTTACTATATAGTTAATACTGAATATCGAACTTATATCGAATAAGATGCCAACCATGTTACCTTGAGCTCCAAGACTCATTAAACTCTATTTAATAAAACTCTTTTCCAATTTTAAATTCCTCTCTTCTGCACCTATCACGGTTACGTGTAACTGTACAACACAGTAAGGATGAGAAAATTAATTTTAACTTTATACAAACTCATCCCTATAATTTATAAAATTCCTGACATAATGCATACATATGTAAAAATTAAGTCTGTTTATACTTTTGTATGTATACATTTACGTAACTAATCCCTGTGTTATGTATTCACAGTTGAAATGTCGGTAAATAAACAAAATTATCACTATTAATAGGTACATTGCATTTTGCATTGGAGCGGTACCTACGTAAGTACGTCTTCAGTTTTGTAAGCTTGTATATTAGAATTATTGCACTTTTAAGGCTATAATTGGTAATGCAAAGTGAAAGTGAAAGTGTGGCGAAGGTAATGTTTTAGAATTTAAAAAACTAAATGAAATTAGAAAATCATATTTAATCAAGTACCTAGGTACATTCATTGGTGATTAGAGTTATGTAGGTAGGTTCCCCTTTCTTTTATGACATATTGTCTGCAAAGAATCAAAACGAGCCATTTAGATTTTTAAATAAAAATGAAGTTGAACTTTTAAAATGAGTTGTAAATTGAATGGTAACAAAAATGTGTGTACCTTTGAATTGGGAATAAAAAGGTACTTTTTTAATGCTTTTTAAAACAACAGGCGATTAACGGTAGTAGACTGAACCCAATGTTTTTGAAGCATTTAAATAGAACAATATGCAATTTTAAAAAACATTCAGATCGAACATTTTACGCTTTTAAAAAACATGTAAATTGAATATTTTACACTTTAAAAAAACATGTAAATTGAACATTTTGCACTTTTCAAAAAACATGTAAATAGAACATTTTGCACTTTTAAAATATATGAAAGTAGAACATTTTACACTTTTAAAAAACAAGTAAATAGAACATTTTACACTTTTCAAAACATGCAAATAGAACATTTTACACTTTTTGGAAACATGTAAATAAAACATTTTACACTTTTTTAAAACAATTAATTAAAAAATTTGAAGTATTCAAAAACTCGTATTTAACATTTAATAATAATTTTACTTTACCATTTGTTTTAAATATTGCTCGTTTTAGTTGCAGCTTATATTGGAATTCGATTGTTTTGCTACTTCACTGACGATAAAGCATTCTAAGGCTAAGTGAAGGCACCGCTCTTTGAATTTTATTTTAAAATCCTTAAATTTTAAAATTAATTAACACACAACAACTGTTCTACAACTACCGCAACGTCAAGAAGAACTTGAACCAAAAGCCAAATTAACTGCTCTGTCATTGTGCTAATTAAAAGATGGGCGGTCATACTAAGCGATGGTCCACGAAAGAAAAAGTACAATGTCATATACGCTATTCGTTGTTAAAAACAACCACTAACCACCAATTCAAATTTAAAGCAGGAGAAACGTTATATGACTTACATTTTTAACATACGTGTAAATATAATTAAGCTTCATATTATAAGATTATTATGTTGTGTGGTCTGCTTTGGTCTTCGGAGACTAAGGATTTTGAAATTTAAATAAGTATTATTTCTTTCAAAGTAGTTCACGACTTTTGACAGCTCACTGTGAATTATAATTATGACATTTTTGAAGCTTTGAGATGAAGCTAATTATAAATTATTTTAATGGCTTAATTTAAATTTAATGAAGCTCATTTAAATCAAGTTACAACTTAATAGTCTTAATTACATTAGGATACATTCAACAACAAGCGAATAAGAAGTAGACTAAAGGTACCTACCTACCTACCTACCTACATACAAAAACGTGTAATGTAAAATTGCGATTTTTTTAATAGTACCGTATGTCCTATAATAGTGTCCTCTCATCAATACATGATAATATCCCGTATCTACAGGTTGTGGAATAGAATATTATAAACGTAACTAAGTAATGCAATGCCAATAATATAAACGCAAACGTGTGTGTAAAGATACGACAATTATACAATGTAAAATCCATACAAAAATCAATTTTATTTGTCTTGTCAGTTTTTAAAAAATATTTTGACTACAAAAAAGGTTAGTATCGGGTTTTGTATTATTTAAAATTGTTACTACTCAGAACAAAATTATATTACAGTAGAAAATCAATCCAAAAATGTTTGTAACGCTTTACTGCAAAAAATTAAAAATGTTTAAACTTGTTGAATTAATTCTATAACAATAGCTCTCTACGGGGTAATCGAATATATCTATAGAATACAGAGAATTTGAAGTTTGCTTCCAATTGCCAATGCTAATTCAATTTTCAACTTCGTCAGGTCATTTTAGCATCGTCCAAAAAATTAAAAAAGGTTATTCTAGATAGTCTTATTTAATCTTAAGTAAGTTAATGTAGTCAGATATATGTTTTTGATACATATGGTTCACCAATTATCTATAGTTATTCCATTGTAAGATTTCTATATCGTCTATAAAGAACCAAAATGATCTATTTCCAATTTATGCTAGAATTAAATTGAGCTATGTCAAAAAAAAGCAGCAAATATTACGGTACATGCTTAAAATGCTAATCATGTTTATAAAATGAGCAAATTGTTCTATTTACATGTTTTTAAAGGTGCCCTAATGCCCTAATCACATATTTTTGAAACATTCAAAATGTTCTATTTTAGTGTTTTTTTTTAAAGTTTAAAGTGTCCCATTTACATTTTTTTTGAACAGGTCAAAATTTTCTATTTAAGTGTTTTTAAAAAGTGTAAAATGTCCTATTTACATGTTTTTAAAAAGTGCAAAACATTCTATTTACATGTTTTTGAAAAGTACAAAATGTCCTATTTACATGTTTTTGAAAAGTGCAAAATGTTCTATTTACATGTTTTTTTAAACGTGCACAAGGTTTTATGTACATGCTGTCATGAACATGTTATTTTAATTTTTTCTGTAGTTAGTGCATTTTGTTTGAAACTAAAAATGGAAATGGGTCATTTTAGTTCTTTACATACGATTGTTACATAGTTATTGTGTAGTATACCAGAACTGAGAATAATGAATATGGATCAAGAATATAACCGAATATTTAATTATTCCATTTAAATCCAAGAATATTGATTGACACATAAATTTTTATAATGCCTCAAGCATTCAATCAAAGAGCTTGAACTTTACGTAACTCTAGAGCTCTCTTTCAAAATATGTAACTCCTATAAAAGCTTTACTCATTCTTTGTCCAGAGTTTAGTCAGCTATTGAATTTAGAAGAGAAATAACAAAAAACTATATAAATCGCATTAAGTTCTAGAAAATTTGAAATATTTTTTTTTGGAATTCTATATATACGCAGACAATTTCTGTTAAAATATCTTTTAAATTTTTGTTATTTTAAATCTAAAAGTATAATTAAATATAGTGGACTGTTTAAATTACAATTCAAGTCATCGGTCTAATAAAAATGGCTAGCTCACTTGGTACTGCGAATTTTAATGCAATTAAACTTGCATCCAAGCTTTGTATCGTCCCATTTGATTTTCACTCAAAAACAGGACAAATTCGCAAGTTTTTCACAGTGTGGAAATACTTAATTTTGTATTTTCAAGTAGCGTTTTTTGCGCTAGCAGTGGCGTAGCCAAGCCTAGGCCAGGTAAGCCTAGGCGTACAAAACATTTTTGAAACAAAAAATTTCATATTATGGTTTTAAATTTATTGTTGGATAAAAAATATGTTTATGCAAGGAACAGGGCAATGGTAGCATATTTTACTACCAGCTTCGACTCCTTGCATTATTTCCATATATTTAATTGATATAATTGATATGTAGGTATGTTCGGTACTGAACCGAAGTTTATCCAATATTCATAGTAGTTTTTCCTGAAATATTTAAGGTCATTTTGATTCTACAATAGTTAATATTTTGTAGTTTGAAATGCCATAATTTACCGATGTAATATTAGTATTAAGTGTAATATTACTGACTATTCCTTGTGTGTAGATGGCATCGACCAGATGTCCCATATCTTTACTTGATTTACATGTAAAAGTAATTAATTTGTGTTTATCCCTAATCTCTACATTCTATGTAAAGTCGGCCGCATCGGCCGACTCCACTTCTATTCATTAATTTAACTCCTGAGTTCCTTGAATAGCTCAGCCTTCAACTTATGTTAATAACCAAATTCTAGAATTATTTACCGTTACTACTTATCAGGCTGACTCTAGTCAGCCTTGAACCAAACTCCTGATTTGTCGGGTTAACTGTTAACTTGTAATAAGTTAGTCCACGTTGACTCCGGAGCCCTAATATACTAAAATTACATACTTAATTCTGTAAGATTCAACTGTGTGCCATGGGCCATGCCCATCCCATTCCTTTCCTATAAATTAGCAACTTCCACCACTACTCCCTGCTTCAACTTCAATTTTCCTCTGAACAAGAACTCTGTCCTTTTCAGTCTCCGTATATTTTTACTACTGACTACTGTAAATTATACATTGAAATTACTTCGTCTTTTACATTAAATAAACTAATTTATTATATTTTGTAGAAACGAGTTGTTTCGCCGTTTGCTTTTATTGGAGTTAAGTCCACCGGTGGAATTATAATCCACGCATTTGAGTCGCAAGAGTACGGATATTTTCGCCCGTCAATATCCTTCATTTTGCATAACCTAAACCAGGGATTTGAGAGTAAAGCCTTACAACCTCGACCTCTCCTCTCCCTCCCTTTTTTGCACCTTGGTTCCGCCACTGAACATGGTCCTTCGAACCGGATATTGAATACCGGAAAAATAATAGTGGTAGTCCCGGGACTGAAGTGCGAAAAAACCGTTTTTTGAAGAAAGAAAATTTTCCGAAGTTTTGACTTACCCCAGGATTTTTCTTGTAACCACCAACCGTATGTACGCTGTACAATCAACCCCACTTCAAAACACCTGTGTTACTGTGAATCATCCGTTTCATGGTTAAATTTGGATCTGGAGGAGTCTCACCTAAAGCAAAAAAACTCAAACAAAAGATGTCTGAAGCCAAAGCCGCAGCCGCTGCTGATGCAGTCAGTAGACGAACCTCAATCAAAAATCGCTTGACCTCCATGCAGACTGCTGTCAATAAGCACGTAGCAAAGACCGATCTTCTTGCCGCATCAACAGTACTCTCATACTTAAATGATCTCAAGAGATACAAAATTGAACTGGAAGCTCTGGAGGTAACTATCATCCTCAACGTACCCAATGCTGACTTGCCACCGTACATTGCCTCTTTTGAAGTCAAGTACGCCCTCATCATCCTTCTGGAAGGCCGGCTTCAGAAAATATTTGCTGAGATTCCGAAAACTGCTCCTCTACCCTCACCTATTGAAATCAAGCTTCCCAAACTTGACCTACCAAAATTTAATGGAAATCTGTGTGATTGGATTTCCTTTCGTGACCTCTTCTACGCTTCTATTCACCACAGTTCATCTTTAACGGATGGACAGAAGCTGCAGTACCTCAAGAGCTCCGTAGAAGGGGAACCAGAACGACTCCTCAGGTCGTTTCAACCAACCAACCAAAATTATGCTGTCGCGCTCAAAACCTTGGAAGAGCGGTATGAGAATAAGCGTGAATTAATTCTCCATCAACTCTCACTTCTCACTCACCAACCACCGATGTCCTCCGACTCCGCCGTGCAGCTCCGGACGCTCATCGACACCACCCAAGAGTGTGCAAGGGCACTTGAGGTCCTTCAGCAACCTGTGAACCAGTGGGACGCCGTCCTCATCCATCTCGTTCTGGAACGACTAACCCTGGAGAGTCGCCAGGATTGGGAACTCAATTTCAAAACCACCACCCTCCCTACCTTCATAGAAACCATCGTACATCTGGAAGCCCGTGCCCGTGCCTTGGGTGCCAGCACAACCAAAAGTGTGAAAACATTCACCAAGCCGAAAAGTGTTTCAGCCCACGCCGGTACAATCCACCCTCCACCCAGATGTAAAGTATGCAACCAGGACCACTACCTCAACCAGTGTGAAGTGTTCCTGAACATGGCTGTAGCTGACCGCATCACCAATGTCAAGAGCCTTCACCTGTGCTTCAACTGTTTTAGCAGCAAGCACAGTGTGGAAAAGTGCACCAATAAATTTAAGTGCTGGCACTGCAGCAAGTCCCACCACACTCTCCTCCACGCCGAGAAGAAGCCGGAGCCATCAGATCCTTCACCAACACCACCACCGCCGCCGCCTCCAGCCTCCACCGAAGTCATCGGCGCTCACCAAGCCGTCGAAACCCACCAGCAGGTACTGCTTTCCACTGCCTTAGTCTACGTGTATGACCTAAGTGGTCATCCTCATGTGTGCCGTGCCATGCTGGACAGTGGGTGCCATGCCAGCATGATTTCAGAGAGCCTGGCTCAACGCCTCCGCCTCCCAAGAAAGGACGTAAGCGTTGGCGTATCAGGCATTGGAGCAACCAGTTGCGGTAGCATCAAACACCAGATGAATATTCGTTTTCAATCCTTGGTGAATCCAAAGTTTGTCCAGGACTTACAAGTATACGTCCTTTCCCGTGTCACCAAGGATTTGCCACTCCAGCGTTGCGTACCCACATGGCCAGCCATCAAAGAACTGGATCTAGCTGATCCTCAGTTTCATCAACCTGGATCCGTCGACATGCTCATAGGTGCTGACATGTTGGCTCACATCATGCTGGATGGAAGAAAATTCGGCCCACCCGGGTACCCTGTCGCTCAAAATTCAGCTCTCGGTTGGGTACTGTCTGGCCCCATCCCCGGATGTCATCAAGAAATAAGTAGCAACCTGATGACTACTGATTTCCAGCCTGCTCCAGTTCATTCGTCGTTTTTGTCACAATCCAAAGTGCGCCGTAAAATGGACTGGTCCAATACCAAACAATTATTCCATAACCAACGTGACTTCCGTGCCAGCAGTGATGACGAAGAAGAAATCTCCAAAATGATGAAAAGTGTCTACTGTCATGCTGCTGTGCTTCATCAAACCGTTAAACCTAAGGATCCGGATCCTGTGGCATCAAAATTACCTTCAAAATCAAGATCTGGATCTGTCCAAGTTTCAATATTTCACTCTAGAAAAAACCATCAAATTCTGTTGAATGCTGCCTCGTCTCAAGACTTCAAACATTCATCATCCCATTTCCAAACCGTGTCCACTTCCAACTCCAAAACCATCGAAGAAGAATCAAAATCAAGTGGCTAGTGTTTTTCCTGAAAGTGTATGTTGTCGGTTTTCAAATCTCCAGGTTTGTAATTATATTAATAAACATGTGTATGCTTATTACCAGTAATCAGTTACTGAGCAATATCTAATTATTCATATTTCATGTTTATAATATCCTGAGTATTTTTTCATTTGTGTTTATTGATCAATATATAATGAAATTCATTTCGTTTACTCTAAAACTCTGTTTATTTCATCTCTTCAGTTTCAATAATTCTGGAATGAATTTTCAGTATCTATGTGTTATGTAATTCTGTGTAACTGTAAACCGTGTTGATCCAAAGTGTCAACAAAATTCAAGAATCACCAATTTCAAGATTTCAACCTTCATCAATTTGTGTTTGTAAAAGTTCTTCGAAATTCTACATTCAAAATCAATTACTGAGTAGTACCAGTTTTTTTTGTGTTCAACGTGTTTATGTTACTAATTAATTGTAATCAACCTTTGTGTAATCAATATTATTATGTTTCAATTCCGTTATTTATGTATGTGCCTAGTTTGTAGTTACTGGTGTTAACTGTAATCCATAGGTACTTATAACTCCCAGAATATTTATGTGATCCATTAACATTACGTATTTTACTTCCCTTAAATTATTTTATATCCTTATAATTAATCAGTGTTGAACCCATGCTCCCGCATGAGTTCAAGGGCCGGAGTATGTTCGGTACTGAACCGAAGTTTATCCAATATTCATAGTAGTTTTTCCTGAAATATTTAAGGTCATTTTGATTCTACAATAGTTAATATTTTGTAGTTTGAAATGCCATAATTTACCGATGTAATATTAGTATTAAGTGTAATATTACTGACTATTCCTTGTGTGTAGATGGCATCGACCAGATGTCCCATATCTTTACTTGATTTACATGTAAAAGTAATTAATTTGTGTTTATCCCTAATCTCTACATTCTATGTAAAGTCGGCCGCATCGGCCGACTCCACTTCTATTCATTAATTTAACTCCTGAGTTCCTTGAATAGCTCAGCCTTCAACTTATGTTAATAACCAAATTCTAGAATTATTTACCGTTACTACTTATCAGGCTGACTCTAGTCAGCCTTGAACCAAACTCCTGATTTGTCGGGTTAACTGTTAACTTGTAATAAGTTAGTCCACGTTGACTCCGGAGCCCTAATATACTAAAATTACATACTTAATTCTGTAAGATTCAACTGTGTGCCATGGGCCATGCCCATCCCATTCCTTTCCTATAAATTAGCAACTTCCACCACTACTCCCTGCTTCAACTTCAATTTTCCTCTGAACAAGAACTCTGTCCTTTTCAGTCTCCGTATATTTTTACTACTGACTACTGTAAATTATACATTGAAATTACTTCGTCTTTTACATTAAATAAACTAATTTATTATATTTTGTAGAAACGAGTTGTTTTGCCGTTTGCTTTTATTGGAGTTAAGTCCACCGGTGGAATTATAATCCACGCATTTGAGTCGCAAGAGTACGGATATTTTCGCCCGTCAATATCCTTCATTTTGCATAACCTAAACCAGGGATTTCAGAGTAAAGCCTTACAACCTCGACCTCTCCTCTCCCTCCCTTTTTTGCACCTTGGTTCCGCCACTGAACAAGGTATTCAAATCTACATGGATTGGGGCAATGCGACTTGCGACGTTACTAAAACAATAAAACGTAGCAATACTCAGGCGTATTTCTTATCATGAGCATGCATACAGTTGCGTAGCCAGACCTAGGACAGGTAGGCCTATTGGTCTACCCGAGGTTTTCAGTAAGGCCAGGCCTACCCAAGATTTTTGAAACAAAATAAAGTCGTATAAGGGTTTCTAACTTCTTGTGGGAGGAAAATGATTTTCACGAAAGCAGTTAGCAAAAAGGACAACATATTTTACTACCAGCTATTGATCATTGGAATATTCTTATATTTTGTAATATAACGCTAGTAATTATTAATTGGTATCCATATCTACATGGAATACAGCATTGCTATTTTAAAAAGTTAACGAAATGATAAAACGTAGCAATAACAATACTCATTGTTAGACTTTTCCCTCATCATATTCGTACATTCGATAGTCTTAACATCACTACGGAGCATAGAAATATACCTAAAAATATTCTGCAGGCCAACAATTTTAGCAAAGCAGTTTATGCTGTAGTAGCGGCTATTGTCAATTAGTGATCGAAATGGTCTGGTCCGGACCAGTAAAATGTGGTCTGGTCTGGTCTGGTCTGGTCCGAGGATTTTGGACCAGACCAGACTTTTTCGGACCCGACCAGACCAGACCAGATTTTACTAGTCCGACCATATGCAGAATTTTTAAGGAAATTCGGCGTTATAATTTTGTTTTCGGCTCTTTTTTGTTGAATTAATTATGTACATACATATTTATGTATTACATTTAAAATCAATTCTTTTAAATGAGTGATATTTATTTTTCGAAAAATCCTGAGCAAAATTTTGGGCGAAATGTTTCAGAAAAATTTTGATTGTAGATTTACTGGTCCGAAGTGGTCTGGTCTGGTCTGGCCTGGTCCGGCCGTCGGACCAGACCATATGGTCTGGTCCGGTGATGTCGGACCAGACCAGACCATTTCGATCACTAAATCATTGTAATGAGAGCATACTGATTGAAATAAAATATATAAATTTAGGATAAGCAAAGACTTTTGCTCAACTAATTTTTTACTAGGTAACAACAAAAGTTTTCTTCAAATTCAAGAATTTTAGAAACTGAAAAATTTCAATACTTTTCCAGCATGTAGTAATTCAATTAGTCCCTAAAATTTGTACACATATTTTGCAAAAAGCAAATAGGATTTGAAAAGGCCCGGGATGTATTTTTGAAATATTATGCAGACAAGATAATTTTAAACTTCTTTAAAATTAAGTAAATAAAATGAAGATATAAGGGAAAAAATCGCAAATTTTAAAAAAATGTTAAAAAAAACAAATGCTGTGTCACTGTTTTTTTTTAATTTTCACAAATTTTTTTTTAAATTATTAAAACATTAAGGTATGTTTCCTTTTTTTAATTTCAAAAAATGTTTGTTTTTTGAAAAATAATTATGTTTTAGGGGCTGTTTCTACAAAATCGCATGTTTGAAAAAACTTACAAATTTAAAATTTAGAAATTACTTTTAAAAACATTTAAAAATTCATTTGAAAATATCAAAAATCTTTTTGAAAAAATTACGCGATTTTTGATGTTTAGACTGTTTTCCAGAAAAAGTTTTTTGAAATTTTCAGAACTCAAAACTTTTCATTTTTTTTAATATTTTGAAACATATTATTTTAAAGGCCTTATTTATAGACTAATTTAAAAGAAATAAAATATTTAAAATCTAAAAAATCTTTTAATTGCTTTGTAGAAAAGACACTAACTTAGCATTAGAAAACATCAAATTTTGTCAAGAGTAGATGAGAATTGTAGAAGTTCAAGGGCAGTAAACTATTCAAATTTAGATTTTTGTAAACTTTAGTAGGCTACAGAGACTAAACAACATAAAAGAAAATCAAATCTCTGCGATTTAAAAGTAGCCTAAATTGTCTAGAAATAACTTTTCGATATTGGCTAGTACAATTTAAAACTAAACTGTTGTTAGTTTATACAAATAAATCTTGCAAAATAATTTCACAAAGTGTCAGTGATCTGTTGTCGTTAAAGTTTTATTAGTGGTTATAATAGCTGATTTAGTTATTTGCTGTGCGCTTTTCACAAAGTAATTAGATAATATTGATGTTTGGTCGTTAAAAAACAAAGAGTTGTACTTCCACTCTTTGTTTGTTTGTTTGTTTTATGCTTTATTCAAGTGTCAGAAAATCTCAGTACAAGTACATACATACAAATTCTGTTTTTCAGAAATCGACACAGATATCGGTATAATTAAACAATTTCAGCGTTGATATTACATTTCATATATGAGGTAACCTTATCGTAAACAAATCAACCAGATATTTCAGATAACAACACATTATACTACGGGGGCTTATAAATAGTAAAGAACCTTGACTCACGCAAGGCAACTGTATAGCTACCAATTTCAATTTTGAAATTTTCCAATGTTAATTCTGTATTTCTAAGGTCAACTGGTAAGGTATTCCAGGCCTTTACAATTCTATACAAAAATGAGCGTGTGTAAGTCGAAAAACAGTTTTTAACATTATTTTTTAGAAGAATACGATCCGAGGATCGCGTTACTCTTTGAGAAGTTTTCACCGTAATAAAGTCCTGTAAAAATTCTATATTGGAGCCATACTTTAACAATTTGAAAACAAAAATATACATAATATTTGTAGCCCTCTCATTAACAGATAAGATATAAGCTAAGTCAAGGACAGTAGGTTCATTAATTTTAACCTTACTTTTACTAGCCTTCTTAGTCCACAGTGGGTAATTGGAAAAGTTAACAATAACCCTATTTACCATCCTTTGAATCTTAGCTAGTTCATTATCAGGTTGCACTGCCCAGATTGGTGCACAATAGTCATAAATAGTAAGGACATAAGCATTAAGCATAATACAAAATACTTTAAAGGTTAGAAATCGCTTGATATTGTTGAGAACCCCAATGGCCGATGCCATTCGTTTTTTGACATAAACAAAATGTGGTTTAAAATTTAAGTGGGAATCTAAAATTACACCTAGGTACTTAAATCTAGACACGACTTCCACCTCAACGTCATCACATAATATTAACAAATTGTTGTATTTTACATTATCATTGGCCTTATGAAAAAGCATAAGTTTAGTTTTCGAAGCATTTATTCTAAGCAAATTCATTCTAACCCAGTTATGTATACTTAATAGTGCCAGTCGCATAGTATTAACAAGCTCATCTACATTACTATTAAAAATATATATAATCAGGTCATCAGCATATAATGCATACAAATGGTATAAACATATACCCTCATTTATGTCGTTTATAAATAAAATAAAAAGTAAAGGGCCCAAAATACTTCCTTGAGGAACCCCTATTCTTAAGTCAAAACTATCAGAAATAGAGTTTCCATTCTGTATACAGAAGGACCGATTCAAAAGATAATTAGCTAACAGTTTTAGCACATAATTACTAAGCTTAAATTTATCCTTTAATTTTTGTAGTAGTTCTTTCTTCAAACACACGTAAGCGTGGTTTGTCGCCGTCTCTTTCTTTGCAAAATCAGCTACAGCTAGGACACATAACTACTTTAAATTCCAATAATCTTAATCGTATATTACACAGATTTATAGCCTTTACTAACATTAAGCTTCATTCAGAAACATTGTCGTTTATTGTTTGTTCATAACATATAAACAAAATTAGTGTTTTAGTTGGCATTCCAATTGGAATATCAGATTCCTGAAAGGTATTAACTGCGCAATTATAGTTATTTTTAGTAAATTCCTTAGCACGACTATGTTTTGATAGATTCGTAGATCGTCGCAAATAATTTTTTACGCTCTCAGAGGAATATAAGTGCAATCCTAAAACATATAGGCAATTTATAAGACTCTCTTGAGTTAAACTAGAGCGGTCATGGACTATTGCTGCGGTTATATTTTCTTTAAAGTGCATATCAGTGTAAATAGCTTGATACAATATATTGTTTACTGTATCACATGCCTCTAAAGGCAAACAATCTTGCTGAGGCAAAATATCAGCTTTTACTTTCTTAACCATCGTCATTAATGATATCAATTTGTCACTTTGCAACATTGTAGCCTCAATTCTTGCGCTGTTTATTTTGTATGTAAGAGTTTTAACAGGTTCTACACCTTCTAAAATGTTGTTAAATTCAGAAAGCAGAAGGTGATAACGCAGAACCGTCACGTCGCCATTCTTAACTATTTTTGCATTTTTGTAATTACATTTACTACCAAATTTGCAAATTGAGCATAGCTTTCAAAAAGTTTGAATAGTACGTCAGCGTCGCCTTCGACACTATCAGATAGCTTTGAGTCGGTATTGCTAACGATGTGGTTATATTCTGCAGTGATGTTGAGGCCCTCTTGGAATATACTAGTGATTTTTTTAAATTCAGTCAATAGGTTCATGCTCGCAGATGTTGAGTTTGCCCTATGTTCGACCTGACTTTCGAAATATAACCTGTAGCTAAGACCATATTCTATAGATACACTGGCATGTGTAAATTTACTTTTTTGTAATTAAGATGGAATAAAGTTAGGCTGAAGTCATCATCAAAAACATCAATGTCTATCAGTTTTGTGCGTTAAGTTACTTCTAAGGATCCTCTCACAACGACATTGATTCCAATATTATGGTTCTTGTAGCTAGCTCCAGCGTCTACCTGTAGCAAATAGATTGTATTTTATTTAACTGTAACCGTTAGATACAGTGCTATATTAGCGTGATATTCACGTAACCAAAATACCTATAGGAACAAAAATAACAACTTGAATTCGTCATTGCTAAAAACAAAAGCGTTTATTTGTTTTAAATTTAAAGTATCAAAATCAGTTGAGAAATGTCACCTGCAGTCACAGTTGAAAAACTTTAAAAAGAGTTTAAATATGAAATCTATTTAATTATTATGAGCAATTTATATCTCTAAAAATTCCGTTAACAAATCAAAAGGCCTATTCTAAAATATGAGCTACGCTACTTCACTTTTTTACATGCTCTTTTCAGAAAAAAATTGTGTGTCGTTACACGTCGCACTGTTATGACCGTTTCCTCGTCAGATTTGTTTGCGGTCTATAAGTAACTACTACTTATTGTCTACAAAAACTGATATTCCTGATTTGAAACTCTAAAAATCCAGAAACCACGTTTTGCCTAATGTTCTAGTAACCACGAACCTAAAATACCTATAAAATCAGGCAAACACTGCAGAAACTGCAAAATGCTAAATTATCAACAAAATAATTTTAAGGTTAACCAATTATGGCACAGCTGTTTAGTTACCATTATCAAATTTTTACTTTTAAAATTTTAAAGTAGAAATCAAAGTGTCCATTCACTCTTAAGCAGTTTTTAAGCACTTCTATGTTTTTAGTTGCTCTTTTAAAAACAAAATACAGGTGGGCCATTTATTTCGGGGAATTGTAGCAGGCTATAAAAACCAAGTTTATTATTCGAATAGAACAAACAATATACTGAAATAAAGACAATTTCCGGGAGATTTGTTTGACACCTTATTCATTAAAATCGGCTAAGAACTGATTACAAAATGGCCTAACTAACAAAAATTACAGTTTTTAGATTTTTTTGTCAATCCTAAAATTATGTTTTAACAATTTTGATTTAAAATGAAAGCGTAAAGCAATGAAGACTATACCTACCGAAAAAATCATGCAAACATTTCAAAATTTCCTAAATTAAATTTAAAAATTCTAAAAATTAAAGATTTCAAAATTTTAAAAAATTTTGAAACTTTTAAAAATCATGAAATTAAAAATTTTAAAATTTTCAATTTTTAGAATTTTTAAATTTAATTTGGTAAATTTTGAAATGTTTGCATGATTTTTTCGGTAGGTATAGTCTTCATTGCTTTACGCTTTCATTTTAAATCAAAGTTGTTAAAACATAATTTTTAGGATTGACAAAAAAATCTAAAAACTGTAATTTTTGTTAGTTAGGCCATTTTGTAATCAGTTCTTGGCCGATTTTAATGAATGAGGTGTCAAACAAATCTCCCGGAAATTGTCTTTATTTCAGTATATTGTTTGTTCTATTCGAATAATAAACTTGGTTTTTATAGCCTGCTACAATCCCCCGGAATAAATGGCCCACCCTGTATATGGAGCCGACTAGGTAAGGTTCATTTTTTCCATTAGGATACTTTTATTCTTTTGCTAACGGTTTAACTTTCTTTGCACATATTGCACAACAATACCTTATTATGTCTAATCATAATAAACATTCTAATCATATTGCTACATTTAAATTGTGCTTGTGCAATTCTAGGTAAGATTTTGCTGAAGAAAATGTAGGAATTACTTAGGGGTCGTTCGTTATAAAAGTCTTTGTTACCGCCTGCTTCCATAAGTTTACGAGATGTACATTGAAAAGTCAACTTTTACTTAGCTTAGTTGACACAAGCCATCCTCCAACCTTCTTGATCTTCTAAATCTAAATTTTAATTATTGACACACCGTTATTTACACTTAACACTGGCTATTTATTGAACATAACAACTTCAGAGATGTACTTGTATTACCATAAGAAGCTATAACGATCCCTGAGTACTACCTATCAAAATGTCGACGCTGCATTAGGTAAATCAACGATATGCTTGTATTATCCAGATAGTTTTTTACTATTGAAAGCAACGCAAACAATTTGTTTGTTTACACCAGGAAAAATAAATATTCCTCGTAGTAAACCCCATAAACAAATTTGCGTGATAGAGGGTGGGGGGTGGATTGTCGATGAATCTGGCCTACCCGCAAAAAAATCCTGGCTACGCCACTGGCGCTAAGCACCATTTATAAATGGGGGCAGTTTATTAAACAAATATTGCAACCTTCTGAAAGTTTGAATTTAAGTCATCTTTCAATTCATTTTTTAGTTTGCGTCGGAAAGAGGAATGATTAATTCTTGATTTGCAGAATTGTTTTAAACAAGAACTGCAGCTTCAAATTTTGATTCATTTCTTTAATGCTAGTAATTCTGGAAACATATTCGGGCTCAAGATTCTTCCCCTTTTGTTTTTAACTACTGGATTCTTTGTGGCGATTAAATTCCATGACCAATTTGTTTTTTTTGCGTCTCTGAATGCACTTATTGGGTGTGGCTGTGTGTTAATCTACTCGATTAATTACGAGAAGGCATTTCAAATCCCAGATCTTGTCAAGGAATACAAGAACACTATTCTAATTTCACTCAAAATGTCAGAGAGCGTCAACCGGAAACTCCATTGGGGAAAAACAAACATGATACAAAAAGATCGTTTTACTTTTGACATGGAGCGCCAAATTCGGTCGATTACTAACATTGGAATCCAAGTGGGACGATTTAACAAGATGGGAAGGATGTCTACGCTGATTTTCTTAGATTTTGTGACGCGAAATGTGGCCAGCTTGCTAATTACATTTATATAATTTATACTGAATTCTATAGTCACTATTTTAATGTGCTGCCATTGTGTGTAAAATTTTTTAATACAATTTGAAAAATTATAAAAATAAAAATAGGGTGTTTGTTTGCTATGATATATTATTGATTCGATTAACATTTCAGTTTTCCAATTTCCAATGAGATGCCTACTTATAATGCCACTCGTCAATGTATTTTACTACACAATTTTCTAATTTTGTGGGCTAATTTACATTAACGTAAAATTTAAATTAGTGAAGAAGCTTCTACTATCAGCTTGCATGTTTTTATCTAATACCGTCTAAACTAGTGTGAAAAGTGAAATCGACTAAATCACGTGGTCAAGATGAGTAGCGTCTATATGCATTGTGTACCACTTACTACCTTTTGTATCTCTGTGTGGTCGTGGTCATCATATGCACAATACACAAACCAAGCTATCTCGTATTCGTCTTCGTTTTCTTCCTATTAAACAATTTCTATCACAACCGCAAACTGTCATTTGCATTTGTTAATTTGCTACATTTAATCCTCAACTAAATCTTTTCTTTATTTTTTTTTGTAACATTAAAATTAACGCACGAGACTTCATTTCTTACTGTTAGATCACATTCAAAAAAGCATTGTATATGACAATAATATATCAGTAAGAAAGAGTCCATAAATTACGTGGTATGTCTCGGGTAAATGAAGGAGTAGGATTTTAAGCTACCTATCCTTTTTCATTCCAAAAAAGTGCGATAGGGGTTTAAAATTTCCGATTCTTTTTACCACGTAATTTATGCCCGCTCCCAATAAGAAAAATGAAACGCAGTCGGCAGTCACACTTTAAAAAGCTGTATGAACTGTAATGATAATTAATTTTACAAGAACGAAAGTCTTAAGCAAATAATTTATGAGAAAAGTCAATATTAAAAATTGCATATTGTCGCGAAGAAGCAATAAAATAATAGTTTTTTTAAGCTAAAAACAAAATTAACAATGTACAGAATACTTACTGTAAAATATCTTGATTATGAAAGCTTGCCAATAGAACATTTTGCAACTTTCAAAATCATGTAAATAGAATATTTTGCAATTTTCAAAATCATGTAAGAATAGAACGTATTCACATTTAAAAACCAGTTAGTAGAACATTTTTCACGTTTTAAAAAATCATAAATAGACCATTTTGCACTTCTTAAAAACATGTAATTAGAACATTTTGCACCTTTTTAAAAACATATGAATAGAACATTTTACACCTTTTGAAAACATGTAAATAGAACATTTTAAGCTTTTCAAAAACATGTAAATAGAACATTTTAAGCTTTTTAAAATCAAATAAGAACAGAACATTTACCACTTTTGAAAGCATTTCATTTAACATAATATGTTACAAATGCATATTTTTGGCTTTTCAAAAACATGCAAATTATTTTTTGTTCCACATTTTTTAAAACTTGTAAATAGAACATTATGCATGTTTTAAAAACTTGTAAATGGAATATTTTGCACGTTTTATAAACATGTAGGTATTTAGAACATTTTGCACTTTTCAAAGCATTGTGTTAAACATGTTACAAATGAATCTAATTTACCGCTTTTTGACATTGCTTTTGTTATTTCTACCTTAAATTTGAAATGGGCCATTTTGATTCTTCACAGGCGATTTCTTTTAATTTTACGTATGCACACTTCCAACTATATAACTGTCAATATACTTCACTCTCTGTATATACTATATTGTCTTTAAAAACCATGCTTCGAACCTTGTAAAAAGAGTTCATTGCATTATTGTGCAATAAATTAAAATTTTGAACTGAATTTTTAACCTAGGTAAGCTCAAACTGTATTAATGCATGTTTTGTCTATACGTATCACAGTCACCGTCACCGTCACCGGTATAAGGTTTCCCCAATTAAGATGCAATTGTGCGTATGTGCCATTCATTTCTGCATGAGATACAGAGTTTTGCCTCTCGATTCTATTGATAAAGAATAAAGCGTCTTCATTTTTATTTTTCCACTCCAATTCCCAAGAAGAAGCATCTCACAATTATTAGTAGCGCACATGACAGGAGCTGTACCAAAAAGACCAAAACCAAAGGAATTATAACGATGGGGAGAAGGTGTGCGCTATGTGCCATGCGAGTGCATGTAATATGCTGTGTATATGTCGCTATAAGCAGCAACTGTGTTAAAATATACATAGCATAGAAGAGGAAGGTGTAATTATAATTAGTATAATTATACATCTTTTACCTAAATTCTATTATCCGTATTCTATATAATTTGAACAGGATATTGTGCAATAATGGTGATCTCATATTATTGTGAATATTGAAGATCGACCATTCCATTGCAGTAATTATTACATTGGAAATTTAATATGTTACATTCTACAGAGAGAAGTATGTAGAGACTTCCTCTCTAGTTTATTTATTAATTGGTTATAATAAGGAATAATGTACACGATGCATTCCACTGCAATGTCATCGTTCATTCCGGTTGCATAGTGAGGATCTTCAATCCTACTATTGCATTAGATGTTTTTGCCACTCAGCTCATTATGATGTGAGTAGGCCACCACATCCTTCTGTTTCACAGGATGCAGTCATTGCTACTATGCAATGATGCACATTGCTTTATAATTAGAATTATTTGTAATTCGGAAATTATCATGTATAAGCATACAGCTCAGCATGAGCTCATAATTATTTGGAATATATTATTGGATTAATATTCTTTTACAGAAGGAAACTACAATTTCACACATACTCAAGGATGTTGAAATTGACATCATTCGATCAACAATTATATTATTTATATTGTACAAATTACGTTGTTAAAGTTGAAGTCAAAGAACCAGTATTAAATAAATTAACAGTTGTCTTAGAAAACTCAAACGAGTAGCAGTTGAATCTTATCTCCTCTCTAGTCCTTAGACTATAGGGCACTTTATTATTCATCCTTTCTATGGCACTGCCACCACACATTAATATCTTATTATTATAAGTATATTATATTACGTTATCAGCACGGCTGAGACAAGCGGTCACAATTGACCTCTTAGGTCAAGCCAGATATTAGCACGGCACGAAGTAGCAATACCAGCTCTTCGTGACTTTCGTATTTCAAACTTTTACACTGTAGTTAATCAGGTAGAAGTAATATAATTGTGGTTCCCGGCTGGGCCCCAATTATCAGTTTTTGAAGTGCTAGGAAGATTGTCAGAGTTGTTAAAGTTCAGTCTGAAATCTTTAGAAATCTCATACTTACCTATTTAATCCTCTGGACAAGGTACTAAAAGTATTGAGTAAATTCCCTTGCTAAACAAAATCAAACATTTCATCACTAACCGTTGTGTTATTGTTTGCATTTTACCTGTCGAATTAATAAAACCGGTAACCAGCCCTAACAAGGTTGACTTATTGGTAAAGAAAATTTGACGAAGCAGAACAGTCCGTTCTCTCCCAAGGATTTTAGGCACCTAGACGTATAAGAGTAGGGCCGTAAGGTAGGATTGAAAATTTACAAATCCGTAACCGAAGAGAAGAGGCACTACCGCCGAACCTCATCTAAACCGTAGTCAACGAGAAGAGACAATACCGTCGTACCTCCAGCTACATACCCGAAGCGAAGAGGCTACCGAGCCGAACCGCCCCGAATTACTGCACCCGTGAAGAGGCAATACCGCCGAACTTCCCGCAGTAATATTTTTCCCGAAGAGAAGAGGCAATACAGCCGAACTTCTCACTTATTGCAGATAATAGGCAGACAAAGGCCGAAATTATCGAAAGAAGAGGCAAACCGCCGAACTTCTTATCAATTGAAGATAATAGGCAAACAAAGGCCGAAATTATCCAGTGAAGAGGCAATAACGCCGAACCACACACATACGAAGAGAACAGGCACTCCTGCCGAAATTCTCAAGAGAACAGGCACGCTTGCCGAATTCTCAGCGAAGAGGCAATATCGCCGAACTTCTTATTTCTCGTACTCAACGTGAAGAGGCAATACCGCCGCACCACCAAGTACTTACTGAATCGAATAGGCACTCCTGCCGAATTTCACAAGAGAACAGGCACACTTGCCGAATTCTCAGCGAAGAGGCAATATCGCCGAACTTCCCATCTCATACTCGAAGTGAAGAGGCAATACTGCCGTACCACAGAGTACTCAACAGAGTCGAAGAGGCAACACAGCCGTACTTCCTATTTTCGTACCCGAAGTGACGAGGCAATACCGCCGTACCACAGGGAAGATACCGAATTGAAGAGGCAATATCGCCTAACTTCACCAGAAATAATAGACGAGACGAGGCCACATCGCCGTACCTCCTATTAAAAGAAATCCTAAACTCAAAGAAGAGGCAATACTGCCGAACTTTACACATCAAGCTCATAGAAGTTGATGTCAGACGATCAGAAAATAAATCTCGCTGAATTATTTGACAGTTTCGAGATCCTAGAAGGTTGTGAAGAACAAATCGCTCATCACGAGCAAGTACTCACTCTCAGAACAACCGAAGAACTTCCCCGATATAACGGCGAAGATATTACCCAGAGAGTTGTTAATACTCAGACTGGTGAAAATAAACTCAAGTTTAGAAGAGGTGTCAAAATCACTGATATTTTTGACAGAGCCTACTTATTTTACGAAGTACATTTTACTACACAAATTCAGAAATTTCAAGATAGAATCCTAGACGCCTACGGATTACTGAATCTTTCTCAGGACATCAAGCTCATGTCCGGTAACAACGGTGTCGTACCACCGAATACAAATTTAGGACCAGATCCGAATAATATTGTAATTCCCGAAGGACAGAATACGGGAGAAAACGATCGACAACAAGATCGACGACAAGACGAAGAAGAAGTCGACATGACATTCGAACCGTCAAGGGTGACTGCGGTCCTATACCAGACACCGAAAATAAACTTTGAAAAGTTAACGCCATACAATGTGTATGCCGTCTGGAAGTCCAAGGTTCAGATGACCCTAGAACAAATGGGTCTATGGGCCATTGCAACTGGACAAGAAAAGATTACTCCAATCACGGAAAATCTGAAGGATAAGTTGACAGAGACTCAACAAGCCAACAATTGGAAAGCCGGGGATGCCTGCTGTCGAGCAACGATAACCGCAGCAGTGGACAAAATTATTGAACCCCGCATTACAAGTTTCAAGTCCTCTCTTGAAATGATAGGGCAACTCGATACCCTATACGGAACTGCCAAGACAGATCTCCGAGCCGATTTGATGGTGAAGCTATTCGCACTGAAAGTCACCACAACAGGGACAGATTATGTCACCGAAGTATTGAATCTCAACGTAAAGATTACTGAGACTGGAGATGCAGTACCCGAAGATATGTTGGTCAGTTTAACTGTCCATCACCTAAGAGAGACAAACCGGTACCTACACTTCCTAGACACTTGGTATATGAACAAGGAAGCTGACAAGAAACTCATGAATGTAATTCAGAAAAGTCTGAAACATCATGACGACAATGCAACGAAGAGTCCCCGAGTCGGAGCAAGTCAAACTGGAAACGCATTCCAAGCTCAGCGACAAGGGCCTCAGAAAGGTTCACTCAGGGAACAAATCCTGAACCGAAGAAACGCACACAAGAGTGCCAAGCATTCACAAGCCGGGAATGAATTACCTCCCGCCGCTCCAGGTGGAAACCGAAGGAGACAACCTGGAGAATATGAATTCCAGGGAAGATGCAACTGGTGTCGATACAGATTTCACAAAGAAATAAATTGTCAAAAGAAAGCCCGTGGTGACCCTAAGGCCACGGAAGATCCACCAGAAAAGGCCTTCTACCACCCTTCCCCAATGCTAGGAAGAGGACGAGGTAGAATGGCTGGAAGAGGGAGAACAGCTCCCGCATATCAAGCAGCTAACACAGCTCAACATACCCCAGGCGCACAGTCAGCCGCCGCGAACGGGAACGGAGGACAGAACTCAACACAGAATAATTCTCCTCCACAGAACTCGCCTTCACAGCAAGGAGGGAGTCCGAATAATACTACTGGAGGAAACAGAGCAAGAATTGCTATTCCTTACTCAGATTTGATGTTGGACTACAGATATTCACAGTCACATCCAAAACTCTATCGCGATGCCGTGTTCACCCCAACACAGGCAATCAGAATTCAAGCTGGAGGACATGCACATATGATCCGACCATGCACAGCTCTCGAAATGAGACAGAAAAAAGGAATTGAAGAAAATTCCGGGGAGGTCGCAATACCAGCTACTCCAACTGAAAAGCTTTACAATGCAGTAACATTTTTCCCCATTACGGACTGTTACATGGTTTCTGAAGCTCCATGTACACTTGAGAAAATTCTGGATTTATTACCAGTCAATTTTACTCATCATGATTGCGCATCAACGCCGAAATGCTATCCAGCAGAAACAAAATTGAGAAAAGAATTTCTGGAACAGAAAAAGGATACAGATCCGAAAGTCAGGCAAGCCAAGACTACCTGCACTGAAAAAGCCCTCAACATAGGCAACAAGACCGAAATAGACAGGTCAGAACTGGATACAATTATCAAGTACAATCCTACTACGGATTGCTATCTCATCAATGAACTTCCCTACGCACGGGAAACTATCAAGTGGATTGAAGGAGGCAAATCAAGCTCCCTCACTCCAGTGCATATCAGTCACACTCAAGCCTTGGACGCCCCAAGCACTGAAATTGAAATTGAAGTTGAATACCCAACAATTGGGAACAACAATGAAGAGGCATCACTCAGTGAAGATAAGCCCTCAGAATCCATAAGTCCTATCACAGGCACAATCCAGGAGGCAACAACAGATAAGCCCTCAGATATAATAAACCCATTCATTGGCACAGATCAAGAGGCAGAAACTCAACTTGAAGTTATTAAGCCCTCGAAGGTAGAAGCTCTTAACCTACCCCATGCATTCATGGTCAGAACTCAGGCGGACTCAGAAAATTATAGGATTGACAGCCTGAAGAGACATTTCCTCAGAAATGAATGGAAACATGTACAGACTTTACTTGTACCGAATATGGAGACAGGATGTCTCATGCTAGGTCACAGTCACCTACCCTTACAGCCGACAAGTGGACCACTTACCTACAGAACCACTTGGCATGACTGCAAGACCAATCCTTTTTGCTTTCGATACGATGATACCCTTCAACTTATGCAAGTGAAGGAGGGGAACATTTTTCGCTCAACAAGAGATTCATCAGAAAGCAGTACTGATTCGGAATGGGATATGATAGATCCGAGAACCGGAGAATCAGTCGACATGGACAACGAATGGTCCATCAGCAGAGCCCACGGTCCAAGAAAGCAAGGACGAAGAGCTCGTCGCGCATTGGAATTATTCTCACTCAGCGCTACAAGACAGAGTATGGAAGACTGGAATTGTCAATTACTCGACCCAAGAAAAATGTACCCGGGCATTACTGAAGACATTGAATTTGCCCCACAAGAAACAAAAGAAGAGTACGATAGACATCTACTCAATTTCCTACGACAGGAATGGAAGCCGACATCAGGCAAATACTATCTAGACAAGATAAAGAATAAGCCTCAAGCAACATTGAGCAAAGTCACCATTGACAGGTCAATACAGACGACCGGGAAGCACACTCCTCATACCAAAGTCACCCTTCAAGGGGTGGGAGGGGCAGCTGCGCAAGCCTACACAACTGTAGCACACAGACAACCAGACCCACCGAAGACACAGTCAGGAGGGCAGAGCGTCACTCAGAATTCTCATTCGAAGAGGACGGCTCCACAGTCGCAGGCACGGTGGAAGGAATCGGCTTATAAACCGAATCCGTTCACTCGTGATCGACGGTCAACACATAAACCGAAATTAGAAGAATGTTTCTACAGTCCACCAACTAAGAAGGAAAGAAGAAAGGGAGCAGTTGGATATTGCCCTACCAAGCATAACATATGCACTACTAAATGTGGACACGATTACTACATCAAAAGATGTGAAGATTGCACTCGAAATTATCAAGAATGTATGGATCGAAATTGTCATCCATTCCCGAGGGAAGACATGGATAGAAAAGACATAGATCCGAGAAACATGGATCGAAGAAGGGACCTCCCCTCCAGCCTAAGCATATCAAAGCAACCTGGAGGTTCTCAGAGTGTTCATAACTTACGATCATGTCAACGGGAGGACACACGTCCGAAACCCAAGAAGAACGCGAATCAGCCTGGACCGTCAAGTCAGACTCCAGCCCGCTCTCATCAAAGAATTGAAATACCAAAGCCTACCCCAGGGGGTAGCCACATCAGAAACAGAGCTTTCTTAGCTAATTACAAGTACATTCGAGCAGCAACAGACAAGTCAGAAACCGAATATGACGATTATACCCCAGTCAAGGAGCACTTCGTTTGGCCCTGTGATACTGGAGCTTCCATGCATTTATGCGGAAGAAAAGAATGGTTTACATCATATGAACCATTTCCCGATGGACCGAAAGGGATTCGACTCGCAGATAACTCAAGCGTAGAATCGCCAGGATCCGGGACAGTGGTAGTCTCAGCCTTTAATGGTCACAGCTGGGAACCACAAGAACTGAATGACGTTTGGTACTTACCAAGGTCAGCGAATCTATTTTCAGTCTCCTCAGCATGCAAGGACAGGAATTTAGAATTCATGGGTGGAAATGAGGACATCAATTTCTATCAAAATTACAATGAGAATGGAGAGCCTCTCAAGAAAAAGAGACTGATATTCCGAGGAATCATGGTTCGACAAGAGAATGAAAATTCTGGACAACTCACCATGATGTTCAAGCCTGTTAACAAATTACCCCAAGCTATGTTAGCCAGAGGGATGGTGCTAGGCGCAGTTCAACGCTGGCACGAGAAAATGGGACACATTAGTCATCCATACATTGCGAAGACAGTCAACACTGAAGCGGCTTCACTAGGAAAAAGAGGAAAACTTGAACCTCCACACGATTGCGTTGTATGCAATAAGGCGAAAGCAACACGTCAGCCTTTCCCAGATCAAGACGATCAAGACACATTCGAAAACGGAGAATGTATCTATGCAGATCTAGTTCATGCCCGAGTTTACTCAAATCAAGGAAACAGATACTTCCTACTCATGAAAGACGATCACTCCGACTACAGGAGAATTAAATTTCACTCAAACAAGAATGGAGTTGAAATAGTACAGAAAATTATTGATTTCGCCACATGGCTCGAAACACAGACTGAAAATAAAGTCAAATTTATCAAGACGGATTCTGGAACAGAATTCGACAATCACTGGATGCATGACTATGTCAGAGAAAAAGGAATTACGTATGTTCCGACCCCTGTGGAATGCCCACAGTCAAATGGGAAATTAGAAAGAGAAGTCCGCACTATCAAAGAAACCGCAACAGCAATGCTTATTGAAGCAGATTTACAAAATAAATTTTGGGAAGATGCAGTGGATACAGCAGCATATCTACACAATCGCATCCTACACAAAGGGAAGACTCAGACACCCTTCACTATGATCCATAAGAAACCTACAAATTTGGGACACATCCATATTTTCGGATGCAACGCAGGCGTTAAAATAATGAAAGGTCAAATTTGGGAGGGGAAGACATGGATCGGGATATTCGTCGGATATGTGGAACACAACCGAGAATACAAGTTTTACGATGTCGAAACCAAGAGATACTTTTATGGTAGACATGCTGATTTCTTCGACGCCCGTTTTCCGGATCAACCACCCCCGTCACACTTAAACCGGGATGATGAGTGGTATGTAGGACACAAATACAAGAATAACAAAAGTAAGACAAAGGGCGCTCACATTGGAGAATTCAGAAGGACCCTCGTTCACAAGAGAGATATCAATGGAGATATAATCAAAGACAAAAATCAATCGGTTCACTCGGAACGAGTACCGAATTATACGAGCTATGATACGGACGAAGACGACAATGAAGTCACTACCGTCATACAGCCAAGCCTCAGACAGACACAGACTGGAGAAAATAATCCAGACCTTTCAGACTCCGATGGGCAAGACACAGAAGCCTCATTTATGAACGAAGGACCTGAAGGTACGCTTGAAGATTATTTAATCCCAGAGATTATAGAAACTGACAGCCAAAGCGAGCCAGTATCTATACCTGAGCAATTTCAAACTGAATCAAGAGATAACAAGAATGTACCGCACAGAGAGCAACTCGATACGACATTCTTAGAGCCAAACGCTATTAATTGGAGATTACCAAAGGATGGCCCGGCAGCACCCACAGACGTTATGGAGTGCATCGTAGGAGACGAGCCGCCAATTCCTATAATAAAGAAGAGAGGCAGACCCGCTGGAACTACAGTAAAGCGGAAGGCCCCTCCACAGCCTACTGATCGAACTTTGCGATCAGATACCAAGAAATCGAAAATTGAAACTCCAGAAACTACAGACCTGGATTCTAAAGCCTCGGAACAGACCATGTTCGCAGCGAGCAAACTACCTGGATCAATCCAGAAGACACGCTTACCAGAAGCATCAGAAAAGGTACTCATACCTCACAGAAGGCCAGTATTCATACCTGCCAATTACGAGCAAGCATTAGCCTCAGTGGACAGAAATTACTGGATAGAAGCTATGAATGAAGAATTCAATGCACTTATCAGCACTGGAACTTGGAAGCTAGTAGAGAGACCCAAGACAAGATACATAATCCCCTGCATGTGGATTTATGGTTATAAGCCTGATGGAGACCGATACAAAGCCCGACTTGTAGTACTCGGCAACAAACAAATCAAAGGAATTGATTATACTGACACGTTCGCCCCGACCGCAAGATATGAGCTCTTTAGACTCATGCTCAGCGACGCCGGAATGAATAAGAAGTTCATCACACAGTTAGATGTGAAGACTGCTTTTCTACACGCCGAACTGGAAGAAGAAGTCTATATGCACCAGCCTCAAGGTTTCAAGGAAGGCAACAATAAGGTGTGCAGACTCATCAAGTCACTATATGGACTATGTCAAAGTCCAAGAAACTTTTACAAGAAAGTACGGAAATTCATGCTATCCATTGGATACAGACAGAGTGACTATGATAAATGCCTCTACATCCTCAGATACAAGGATACGAATGGAGAAGAACACACTACATACATTTGTTGGTATGTAGATGACAGTCTAGCCACATCCACACACAGATACGACATGGATGAACTGATACGGCTACTGAAAACTGGATTCAACATCACTGAATCAAGCGACGTTTCCAAATTCTTGGGAATGGACATTCGCATTACGGACAAGTACGTCCAAATCAATCAAGTGACCAAGATCACAGAATTGAAACTGAAATTCCAACAGAAAGGGAATTACAGCAAGGTTACCACACCTATGAGAAGAGATTACAACCCACAGAAGAATATTGTGGAGGAATTACATGAAGATCTACCATTTCAGTCATTGGTAGGATCCCTCTTGTTTATCAGTCGCCTTAGCCGACCCGACATCTCATTCGCCGTACAGAAACTTACGCAGAGATTCGCTAACTATGATCAGAAGGACTATGAAGCAGCCCTGCACGTCCTTCATTACCTCATTAATACGATCTATCAATCGATCAGGTATTTATACTCAGAAGACGGAGTACTTGAATTTGAAGTACAGTCAGACGCAAGTTTTGCGGACGCACCAGGAGCGAAATCAATTATGGGAGGATGCATATTACTGAATGGAGTAGTATGGCTTTGGACCTCAAAACAAGAAAACCTGGTAGCACATTCAACATGCATAGCAGAAGTCTATGGCATCAACAGCATGGCAAGATCAGCCATCTGGGCACACTACTTACTGTGTGACATGGGATTAAGAGAATGGAATGAGCCCATCCACCAGTTCACAGATTCAGAAGCTGGTTGGAAATTGATTGCGAATATGGAAGGCAATCACGAAAGGACCAAGCACGTACGCACACGAATATTTTGGGTCCGGGAGCTAATTGAAACTGATCAATTAATATTAGCTCACAAGCGCTCAGAAGAATTACAAGCTGACATGCTTACGAAATCCCTACCGCAACCGAGACATGGAGACCTCATGAAGGCCATGGGTATGGTTGACATCAGCAAGCCGACTCGAATTAAAGCAGTCACAGGCTACATACGCCCCGAATCGAAATTTGAAAGATTCACGAGAAAGAAAACCACTGGATTTTCTACACTATGGACTACTATGAAAATGGCATTATTCCTCATCGCCGTGCTCCTGTCAGGAGGGCTGAGTTCGAAAATTGACGATGGACCGCCGATTATTTGGAGAAGGTCAGACCATCCAGCCATTAGCGGATACAACACTGTGAAGCTAAAGATACAGTTATTATCCCCCTGCCGATTAATGATACCGGACAGACTAGTAGCCACTGAAAGTTCATTACTATCGCTCAGAAAGAGATGCGATCTAGAATACCGAAGGACGTTCCTGACGGAACTCAAACATATTTGCCCACCGAAGGAGGTGTCCACGGCACCGCACCGGGAAAAGAGATTTGTATTCACAGCTCTGGCAATTACAGCTATGTTCGTGATGACCAGCGCAGGACTAGGTATGTCCATGCACGCCACACATCAAGCCCAGATAAATCAGAAGCACACGTACGATTTGGCCCATCATTTTAACTCACTTGAAGCGAAAGTTCGAGTTCTCACAAACAATCAAGAATTATTGAAAGAACATATGGCGATATTGGCATCAGAAATGAACAACATAGTAGCTGAGGTGAACGGACTACCGAACGTCCTCACCGATATGGAATTCGATATAGCATTCCTAGCAAGCAGACTCTCCTCCAGCGTAAGCATATTGAAGCAGACTGGAAAGTTGTGGAGAAATTTCAAGATGGACGAACACTTTTTCGAGTACCTTAATTTCACCCTACCTTGTGGAGACCATTGCCCCATGATTATGGCAGACTTCAGATCGTGCCGCACGGATTTTGATTTAGAAAACATCTACATGGAATTCATCATTCCCCTCATCAATCCGAATCTGACAGTAGTAGAAGCTGACCCTTTCACTCTACTTACGAAGCAGAAGAATCAGACTTGCAATCTCGAATATATTGGACCGAGAAATGCACTGATATCAACAGTTGAAGACTGTGTATATGATACAGGTTTAGAATTCAAATATAAAAACCGAGTATCTGCCACGGCAAGGCAAACCTGCAGACCACGCAGTAGTTTCAAAGGCGGAAAAGATTTTTACGCACTTACGAATTGTCACCCGTCTACCCTTCATGATGAAGAGGATGCCGTACAAGTAAAGGCATATGATGGCAAGTACTACATTTACTGCCCAGGACTGGAGCTAACAGTCAATGATAGACGGAAAATAAAATGTCCAAACAATGTCATTACGCTACCGATTAGCACGACCTTCCGAATTCTGAATAATACTTACCAGGGAAGCGTCATGGACCTCATCTTTATTAATAGAGAGGATCCGACATTTGTTGAGAAAATAAGCTGGCATTTAACGCCACAACTGGACATGAATCAGCTGAATGTAACATTTCCTATACGGAACAGCGACATAGACCAGATACACTGGGATGACCCAATGGACACGGGAGGAAATTTATCAGCCTGGACTGGAATCGCCGTTGCAGCGATCATCTGCTCAGCTCTCATTACCCTCTACTGGAAGTTTGGAGGAGGAGCCAACATGCTCAGAAAGAAGCATTGTAGCCGCAGTCGTAAGCCGGACACCAAGCAGACCGAGCCAGCATTCGAGGAAGAAATGAATACCCTCACTTTGAAACGAGAATCCAAGCTACTGGATCCTGAAGACATGTACATTACTCTCCCACCGATTCCACTCGCCCGAGTGATGCCCGGCCAACTAGATCCGGAGGATTACCGAAACTCAAGACTCAATCTGGACCAGCACCGAAGCGCAGCAGATTTACGAGCATGATTATTGATTTGGCATTATATGATTGGTTTTATTAATTGAATGAATATGTATTTGGCTATATGAACTTTGTTACCTATCTATGTATCTTCCGTATTGGATCAGTA